>VZTA01001624.1:408712-493589 GCA_013398855.1 Mohoua ochrocephala | reverse complement strand
GGGGAGCGCGGCCGGGGGTCCCCACCTCGGCTGGGGAGGCCCAAGGCAGAGCCCGCGGCTGTCCCGCAGCCCCGCGGCCCCATTGCTCGCAGCTCGCCGGAGCGTTACCCAGCGGCTTAGGAGGGAGAGGAAATTAGAAAAGGACACACAAAAGGCGGTCCAAACACGTGTTGGCGGCTCAGCGCACTGGCAGGGCTTCTCCCGCAGCTGCGGGACAGGCTCCGGCTCGCAGCGCCACGGAGCATCTCCCGGGCGTCGGGCTCGGAGCCAGGCCGGGGGTGCCCATCAGCCGAGGTGCGCTTGGGGTAACTGCGGTTTCATACTCCGCGTAAAGGTTTAGTGTCTGGTCCCACATTCTGGCCTTTAGGAGTTTTTCCAGACCCTTTCCAGCCGGGATAGCAGCCGATTCTTTCATGTTGCTTCACTCCTGTGCCTATTTCATCGCAGTGTTCTGATCAGCAGAAGTTCATGGCACGCTTCGTTTTGCCCCAGATGTCCACCTGTTCTATTTTCAAACGCTGTGATCCATGCAGTTCTTTCTGTTCGTCCGTTTGGGAGCTTTCCCCTATCAGGATAACACAGGCCATTATTGATAAGGAAAAGCCTTACAAATCCCCTTTAAAAATCCCAATACATAAAGCACGAGAAGTTTGTATTAGATGATACTATCTACCCAGAAGATAGAGAGGAAGGGAAAACCCATAGACAGGAGTGGAGAGTGTTTTAGTTACACATTTAACACTCACCGAGTTCTCATAGGAACTCTTGTGCCTTGGAAGAGTTTCCTCAAGTTAGGCTTACCAGTCTTAAAAGTTTCCAAGGTACTAGCAGAGAGCATAAGCACCCGTCCGTCTTCCTGAGGCAGCTACCAAGTCGTAGATATGTTCATGTTTTCTCAGGAAAGGAAGCTACTAAGGCCTGCTTCTCTAAAATCCTATCATTTCTCTCAGCATTTGTAGAATAAACTTCCTAGTTGAACAGACAGCTCACACACAATGGGACACAATGGAATAGTAGTACAGGAGCTCCGTGAAACACTTTAGGTTACTTAGAAATGCGGGTTTCTATATAAACAGACTGTTACTCAACAGCTGCTGTACTGCATTAATCTACAGGGCTTGCTCAGATATAGTAAAATTTGAATACCCTAGCAAGCAAACTAAATTTATTTTCCAAGAAGCCTGCCTAATATAGGCATACATAGAAATAGCTACATGGTGCTGGTTTTATGCAAGATACGTTTTGTTCTTTAGAGAAGTGGTTTATATTGCCTATCTTTTACTCAAGCTTATTGAAAAAAATTTACATAATATTGTTCTTAACCATGACCTTTTAAACAAACACCTTGCCAACCTTTTTTATCTGATGAGAGGATTAAGATATTAGTGCTTCTTGCCTTAGTCACCAAACAGATTGATATTGGTGCTGCAGGTGGAAGCAAGAAAACAAACCTTTGTCCTCTAATCTTCACATTACAGCTCTGTTTACATCTTGATCTGACAGAACCCTACCCAAATTAGGTGCTGGAAGCCACTGCAGGCACGCAGAGACACAACCCTGAGAAGGTGTGGGTTGGGAGGGTTTATATCCCCCCCTGTGGCAGGCTGGGACTGGCCAGGAGCAGGGCCAGGGGCCATAGGGGATTGGCCAGAAGACAAATCCTTTAGTTGGGTTGGGCAAAGAGAGTGACCTGCCTGGGCTTGGGCAGCATTGTCCTGCACTTAGACCTGTGGGAGCAGGGTTTGCTTTGGGTTGATTGGGTTCACATCTGTGATAATATATGGGACTGTTTGAACACTAAAGAGGGCAGTTTGGATCTCTGGAATGCTCTTGAGTGAAGACTGGGGAGAAGTTCTTCAGGAGCTGCAGAGAGCTCTTGTTTTCCTTTCGCAGTAGAGTGAGGCAGCTCACTGCCCTTTTTCTAGACACGGCTCATTCTACACATGTTCATCATAAAACTTTCATGGGGCTTGTGAGAATAGCAAAATACTCAATCTGTGAACTGCTCAGTGCCTTCTCTAGGTAAGGGCTGTGCTGTGCTTGGAGTGGGTGTTTGAGCTTGGTCTGAATGGCCTTCATGTGCTGAGTCTGCTCTGGGGAACTCCCAGAGAACACCTTCCCGTTGGCATCATGTTTATCAAATATCTCCAAATGGCAAACACTGGTGTAAGAATGCTTTTTTACCTAGATTTACTATAAACGATGAATACAACACCTTTATTTATAATCTAGATTTAAGAGGAAAGGCTGCACTTTTGTCTCTGAGTCAGTGTATATCAGCAAAAATTAATTTGTTAAAAGGTCCTATAAATACAGCGCAAGCTTTTTTAATTTTATTTTGGGCCATTGTCTTTCTGTGGTTTTCTAACATTTCAGGATTACTTCTTTTTAGATGGAGGTAGTTATACAATCCTGGTTACCATAATAACCAATATGATGATGATGAATGACAGCTGTCACTTTTGCAGTGAATTCTTCCATAAATTTGCTGTAAAAATTTCTATTCAAGACATCATGCCACAAAATGTCTCATCTCTCTGCAGAAGCTGGAGGGGCCCTTCCACCTTTCAGAATTGTGCCTTTTGTTGCATTTTTCACTTTGATCCAGACTGTCTACATGCTGTGTCTTTCTCTGGCGGGCAGTACGTGAAGCAGAAAAAAAAAAGCCATCCTTTAATTCCCAAACACTCTTTTTTCTTTTTAACCAAGTAAGGAAAAATGAACGTGGCAAATACTTTTCAGATTTACAATACCTTAGTTTGAGACAGTATCAGCCCCTATGGAAACAGTAAGGTAGACTAAACTAGCTTTATAATTCTTTTGATCATATTCTTTTAATTGCTTCTCAGCTCACCAGAATGAAATTAAAACGAAAATAAAAGTGTTCTTTCACTTGTGGAACATCTTGTTTTATCGGTCTTATCTCTTAAGTAAACCAAAGGTCTGACTCTTACGAGTGTGCCAAAGCCATTCCCTACTCCCCTTCTCCCTCTTTGTTGCTCAGTTTTCATTTTGAGCAATGGCTCTTTTGAAACAGTCCAACGTGCAAGTCCTGAATGTGCTGAAGAAAGAAGGAAAGAGACAGATATTTTTCATTAGAAAACTCTCAGCAAGTAAGGTTTAGACAAAAAGTAGTTTTACCTCCAAGAGACACACTTGTCAGTTGAAGACAAACTCTTAAGTTCATTTCAAGTTTAATCCTGTTTGTGATTCAGTGTAGGGTAGACCTCTCTCTGATTCCTGTCATTTAGGAAGGGAAGCAGAGCCTGTGTGAAATCAGCTCCTGATTCTTCACAGCCAGGCTCAAATGAGATATTTGACTGCTACTGAGTTGGTAATACTTAGCACATATACAACACTATTTCAGAGGATCTCACTTTACAGATACTAATAAATTTACTTCACAGTCTCCCTCTGAAGCAGATATGCATATTCCTATCTACAATCTGGGGTTATTGAGGCAGAGAATGTTTAGCTGGCCCAAATTCTGACAAGCCTTTTTTCACAGGCAGATACTGAAGCCAAGAAGTGTGGCTGGCAGCTCCTTTGCTGTAATTATTCCATGCTCTCAATGGGTCTCAAAGCAATTGACAGTATCACTCGATGCACCTTTGGAAGGCCATATATCAGCAAATGTGCCCATGTTGCAAATTATCAGGCAGACATCAGCTCCTCATGAGTAGGAAGACCGTATGGTTCTGCTGATATCAAAACAATCAGCTCAAATCGAAGCCATTTTCTCCAAGGCAGCTGCTTTTTTTGGTTATTATCTGTTCCCCCGTGTTTCTATTCTCGGTGACAGATCAGGCTTCTGTTCTTGAGGAATTCACTTTTGGCGGTGAGAAATGTTCATACTCCCCGTCATTTTTCATAGACTAATCTGTGTTGGGAATTTTCAGTAAATAACATGAAAGCGTCAGTGATTGAACACTTTAGGGAAAATAGTATCATTGGGTTGATTTATTTTTCTCCTTAAAGACAGCAGCTTCTGAAACGCATTTTTCTTTCCAACTGTCTATAGGTTCTATAATTACCTGATCTTTCTGTTTGCTAGTTGTTTTATAAATTCAGTAAGTACTATATCATGCTGTATAGTTTTTTATTAAAATTCAACACTGCTATCTCACACTGATGGTTAAGTGATTTGAAATCCTTTTATTTCAAAGGAAAATTTGAGCCACAGTGTTTTTTACCTATATAAACGCACTGGCTGCATAACACGTTGCTATTCAAGAGACGATCTGGTCGAGAAAAGGGTGAATGGACCCTTGCAAAGTTCTGCTGTCCAGGGGGATGTTTCAAATACTTGTTGATACTCAGATCAAGCTACAAGACTTGCTCTTTGCTCAGGGCATATCCAAACTGAAACAAGTTGCGAGTGGGATATGGATGTATTTTTCAATTTGAAAAGGATATCAGACACACATGGCAACCCAGGCACTGAACTCACTCAGTTGTATAAAATAGAGATATTCTACGGTGGATTGCAGACCTCTCCTCCCAGCTGTGGGATAGCCATTGGCTGGGTTTGGCATACAGGACTTCCAGACAGTTGGCTTGCTATTAGCATTGGATTATTTGGTGAACCCTATCCTGGGTTTCACTCTTACTCAACGATTTGGAAATATTTCTCGTATTGAGAAATGATGACACTTGAACAACATGATGACACTTGAACAGCACATCCAGCCATTCCCAAGTTTCACAAACTGCTCTAGGCCTGAAAATCCTGAGGAGAGTGGAGTGTGCTGGGAAAGTGGAAGGGGTAAACTGGCTGCACTGGGAGCATGCGGTGTCCGATTAGAGCAGCCACAGCTTCAAGCATCTCTGATAGTCTGTGGCCGAATATTTGTCACCCTCCAACATGTCCCAGCAAAGCAGCCCCACTTCATTTCTGTCCTGCAGAGTGTAACATGTCGACGTGACTAATTGCCTGGGCAGACAGAAGAGAGATAAGAACAGGGAGGACAGAAGGAAGCAGCTATTCCAGTGTGGAATAGCAGTGCACAAAACTAGGACGAGTCCAGAGTGTGGAGAGTCTCTGCAGCAGGGTAGGGATGATCAGATACATGTCTGGAGGTGGAAATTGCGGGAGTCCCTGAAACAGAGGAATCTGGGAGGGGAGCACTCAAGGACCTTGCAGGGTCAGGAGTGAGGAGACCCACAACTGTGCAGATTTGCAGGCTGCCTCCAGAATTTATTAAATTGCTGCAGCCTCAGTGTGTGAAGCTGTTTCCTGAGTGTTTGCAAGGCCTCTGTAATGCATGTGACGTGTTTAGTTGGAATGACAAAATTCTTGCAGTTTTATTTTGATACATTCTGCATTTAAAAGAAACCATGCAAGTCACACCTTCTGTGGTTCCAGTGCCAGTCCAGGTGCAGAAATTGAGGGAGGTTGGTTCATCATCCTAGCCTGTCTTTGCCACTGGCTTCAGTTAACCCAACACTAAGATACCCCAACCTGTCCGGGATCAGCTGTGTTTGGAATCTTTGGTTCTAAATTGAAACCCTTTTTAAACATTGGAAAATTAAACATCCTCCTTGTTCTGTGTATCCAGATTGGCACGGGAAAGACTTGCCTTCTTGCTTTCTCTGTGTGAAATGTCTACAATCTACCATTGCTGGTACCTTAAATTGGGGATGTGAGAAAAACGGAACTGCTTCCGGGCTGCTCAGTGTGTTCACATTTTGGAGAAGCTGTGAACGTGTATGATGATGAAGCAGTGCGTTGTGCACCACTGATTATTTTCACAAGCTCTTGTTATATTGTCCATTGCAACAGTTTCTGAATTTCTCTAAACAGGGAATATTCACTCTTTCCAACCAATCCTTTGTATTTTTAACGCCCTTGGTGCTCTTCCTGCTTCCTTGCACTGAAGGACTCCAGGGTGGTGTTCCCAAGCATGCAGACGATGTGCCGTGAACTTTAGGGAATGGCGTGTTTTGCATTCAGGATCACATTTCAGTTTGCTGCCAGAACCAGAATGTCACTGAGGGCAGTGCAGAAATCCTGCCTCCTGCCCAGCTCAGCCCCCTGCCCTCCAGCCAGAGCCACCCACTCCTGCTGGATGCTTTTGAAATCCAGATCCAGAGAGAAATTCAGGCTCTTAGTTTTGTTTGAACAAGCGAGAGCATGGTGCATAAGTCTTTCAGTAGATCAACTAACAAATCTCTCGGAGGGGACTAAAAAGAAGAATCATGGATTTATCTTAGTCCTTTTATTGTTAGTGAGCATTTTCTCCTTAAAATCATCTTGTCTTGCCTTCCCTTATACTGAAGTCATTCTCAAATTAAAGGCAAGATACTAAGGCCCTAAACCGCTGTGTGCAAACACACAAAAGTACTTTTTCCTCCTTCCCACTCCCAGCCCTTTGCTGGGAGCTCTTTGTCAGCTTCACTCCAGTAACTTTGTCTGATCTTCTCTTTGCAGTTGCTAATTGGCCTGGCAGGGATATGAAGTGACTGAAAATAACTTTATTCCCTCGTTGCGTGCACATTGAAAGGGTCACAGAACAGAAAAGTAGGGCAGAGTCCAGACTGGTGGCTCGTGCTAACCAGCCCGGCAGCCAAAAAATGGCACTCGCAGGTGCTGGTTGTGGTTCTGCAGGCAGGTCTTTGATAACCAGCATTCTGAGTATTGAATGCCTGCTGCTTCCCCCCCAGAATGCAGGTGCAGGATTGCCTGCAGGAGAGGAAATACTGAAATCTAACTCTGCAGAGTGGGACAGAGTGGCTTTCTGAGTAAGCTTTGGATGCCTTTTGTTTTCCTTGAAATGATGCAGCGTTGTCAGAGCAGCGCTGTAGGTGACTGCCACAAGGATGGGCTCTCCAGAATCCTTCTTTGAAGAAGGCAGTGTTGTATAAACCAGGGTAGTAAATCCCAGCTGGCAAAGGCCAGTCCCGTTGTATCTAGGAGATGTGTGGGTGGTTTGGGTTGATTTGCATATCTAGCTGCTTCCTTGTTTATTTGAATTTAGGAGAAGGATATGTCCAAGCCCTGAGCTTCTGCGTGATATTAAAAAATAGAGCCAAGAATTACTAACCGACAGAAAGACTTTCCCAAGACAATCATAGCATAATCTTATAGGATCATGTTGTCTTTATATGTAAGAGAGTCCTACTGGAGCAATGTACACAGATCCTTTGTTTTGACCAGAAAAGACATTTTGTGAAAGGAGAACAAATTTGTGCCATGGGAGGTAGAGGAGGGTGAGCTGGAAGAAGGATATGAGTTCCAGAGCTGCTTCCTGCCTCAATTCTCTTGGAGTCCCAGTTTTGCTGAAAAGAGAAAAGGCCTAGATCCGCGGTCATCTGGAACTGTTTTTAGGACTTCTGGCCTACTCACTGGTGATCAGATCCATGCTCAGCCCAGCACCCTGTCAAAGGCTGGATGTGATGTTCAGCAAATGGAAGAATCATTGCTGGCTCCATTAGAGGATAGCTGGACAAAGCTCCTGGTAGATAAGAGTAACAAGACAAATAGATGTGGGTGACAGCTTGCTCCAACACCTGGTGGAATCCAGGCTTTGTCAGCCTTTTTTTGGAGTCTTGCCCAAAAGCCTGTCAGGACTATGATAATATTCTTACTCTGCACTGCCGGGAACTTAATTCATCTACGGATGCCAGATTTTGGGGAGAGTTAAGCTAGCTTAACTTCTGAGTTAAGGGGGGGGTTGATGTACTATTAGAAGGACTTTCATCTCCCTAGTTCTTCTTTTAAATACCAATCCTGTAATTTGAATTTTGTGAATTTCATCACTTTCTTATCCTAAAGGAAGCAATGTGGGAGACTTGACTGCTTCCCCTTCTGTTTCTGCAGATGGTGATGTGGTAAATGTAGCCAAGCTCTTCTCCACCTAGGAGACATTCTCCCCTGAGGAGCAGTCCCCTTTTGCTGGACATGCTTACAGAACTGCACAGCCATGGACCTCAAGGAGAAGTGTCAGGTAGGTCACACCCAACTTACGTGTTGAGCCCTTTTAAATGTCTTTATTATTTTGGGTCAAGATTCACCAGGAGGCATTATTATGCGGTGGTATAATCCGTGGTTAGTATAGACGTCAAGAGTTCTGTCACTTTCACATCCCTGTATCAGCAGGGAAATCCTTTGCAGGCTGGGGCTGAGGCAGCCATGGTGGAACAGCACAGGTAGGGTGTCTGCTGTCACATCTGCTGTGTCTCTCTTGAGCTCTAAGCCGGGGCTCCATTCCCACGGGCACTCAACTCTGCTTTACTTGAGAGGCTGAATTCACTGGGAGGATTTTTTAAATAAACCAAGGCAATGAAATCATCTGAGTCCTGTTTTGCTGGTGGTAACTTGGGGTCTCAGCCGGCTCTGGTGAGAGAACACTCTTGGCTTTTCCCTCTGGTGTCCCTTTCCCCACCACACCGTAAGCTTTTGTCTTTTGGCTGTCTCTGTTTTCTCCGTGCATCCCTTCCTTGGTGTTTCGTTTGCAGCAGCGAGAAGTGGTTTGGTTCATTAGTGCAAAGTACCCGTTAGGGACTCACCTGGACTCAGATCAGCTCTAAAAGATACTTCAGCAGTGTAAGTGACTTTTAAAGGTCAGTCTTTCACATCAGCTGTGGCACTTGCCTACTCAACTGCTTCTTTGCTGGGTTTCTGCTCTGAGCTGCGCTAGGCCAGGAAAGCCTGGGCTCACTCCTGCCCGAACCTCTTGGTGCTGGAGTGCTCAGAGGACGTGTTTGACCTATGCTATTTTATATCAAATTGCTTTATTACCATGGAGTGAACATTCCAATGAGGACAATTATCTACTTATTCTCTTGTTAGTGACATCACAGGCTAATCTGGTATTGATCATTTTAAGAGATGATGCAATTACCACTCTGTGCAGGGGTGTGTTCTGTGTAGCATCTGAGAGCACCAAAGAGAGCAGGGCATAGCGGGGACACTTTCACTGTAGGTCACTATCTTTGGTTCATCTTTCTCATATGACATTCTCCACTGTACGATGCAGGAAGATCATATCAAATTGCTGGACAGGCAGCAGCATGGACAGTATTGTAATAGACCTTTAAAAGGCCTATTAGGAAAGTGTCCTGACAAGGAGGTTACAGGGGGAATCATGGTGTTCTCAAGCCCTAACCTCCTCTCCTGACTTCCTGAAATTTTGTCTCCCTCCTTTCTGAATGGGAGTTAAAAATGAAGGCAAGTGGTCACCACAGTCTTTTCAATAGGAGTTAAAAAACCCCACAGATACGTAAAGCTGCATTTTACAACTTATTTTGTTTGGATTCTGAGGAAAGACCATGATTTTAATCTTGTTAGCAACCCCATGGCAGGGGGCTTGGAACTGGATGATTTTTAAGGTGCCTTCGAATCCAAACCATTCTGTAATTATTATTTAGTGCTAAGGAGTTTGCTCCTTTTTGTTTTGTTTTTTTTTAAATACTGCAGATCCTTGTTTCACCCCCTTTAAGGTGAAATCCATCTTCCTAAAGCAAAGAACTTGGACACGTATACACTGATAAGGGAACAAATTAACCTGCTTTTTAACCTCAGCAGTAAATTTAATGTGCTAGGTTTTTTTTTTAAATGCTAAAAATAAAATGAACCCGTATGAAAACATCAGTCCCAAATCTGGTTGAAAGCAATCTCTTCAATATACGTGTGTGATGGAGAGTTAGCACTCCTGGAGCAGGAGATGTGCTCAGAGCACTGCTGCAGCACAGACGTCTGTCAGTCAGATGAGAGACTTGTCCTCTGGCTCCAGTTGGCTAATAAGTTCCCTTGTCAGGAATGGCTGAGGATCAGAGTTTGTCAGGTGTAATGCAGGCTGCCTTCCATTTTTTGCCAGAAACACAGAGACAGCACAGAGAAAGGCAGAGAGTATTTTAGGAGCAGAGCCAAAACCTTCTTAAATTAAATGTGCTGATATCTTGTTCTTTCTCCTCTTCCTCTGACTTTTTAATTTTCTGTGTATTTCTGAAGTGAATTTAATCCTTGTGAAAGGTGCCAGAATCTCTGCTCCAAGACCACTCAGCACATACTGAGAGAGCAGCACTGATTGCCACAGGACAGTGGGAGGCTCCTGAGTTTGCGTTGCATTAGACGTAGGCTGGATTTGCAGCCACACAACTAATAAAAATTATTGACATCATCCATTCCGCAGTTACCCATAACAACTGAGCTGTATTGTCCCATTGTAATTGCTGCAGCCTGGATACAGCACCGTGCCTCTTGGCCAGAGCCTGGAAACGTATTCAGGGAGCCTGTGCTGTGCTCCACATCGCTGCAGCTCCAGCACTGTTGGTCCTTGTTCCAGGTTGCCTCACAAGAGCTACAGTCCTACCTTTGGACTGAAAAGTAGCCCAAGTCCTTTGCCACTTTTCATCCTGCCAGTGACTGTGTCTCTGTTTTTATTCCCTGCTGTTCTCTAAAAGCTCAGCTCTTCTTCCAAGGGCTTTTTCACAAACTGATCCTTTTTCCACAGGCGTCTCTCATCTGTGCTGCAGATTTTGTATAGGTCAGTCCCTGCCTTTATACTCAGCCTTTTATTTCAAGTCCCAATTTTATCTTCAGATCCCAAGTTTTTGTCTTCTGCTCTTTCATTCTATTATGTAACACACAAATGCATATCCAGATGCAATTTCTGATACCAGTTGATATCAGAAGGAAGCTACACAGTACAAGTTACTGCCCTACACAAAACACTTTAGAGCAAGGTCTCTCAGCAGTGGGGTAAACAAGAAGCAGCAATTTGATCCAATTCCGTTTGTGTCCATGACCAAAGCTGGAGGTTTTGAGGCTGGGACCTCTAACTGCATGAAGCACAAGGATTGTTCCTGGTATTGCACAAGCAAGTTGTTTTATTCACTTTTTTTTGAGTCTCCAAAAGGTACAAAGCCACGGGAAACAGATCAGCAAGCACTGTGATAAAGAAGGGGTCTTACAAGTATGTCGTGTGAGGGTTTATCCACTCTTACCCCGTCTTGTTGTTGATCTTTTCTTTTTTCTCTCCTTTTCTCTTTTGTGTTGAAAGGAGTAGGTGCGTAGTTCCTTAGCAAGCAGGAAGGAAAAATTGTGCCATTAGGACATTTTCTTGTTTTCTGCAGTTTAAAATTGTTGTCTAGGAAACAAAATGCCCTGCAGAAGGATAAAGGATGTTTTGCCTCTTTCGCTCTTCTGCTTTCTCCCGAAGTTACATTAAATAAATACAAAGTGTCTGCTTCCCTTCAGCTTTGGCTCTAAGAGCTTTGTGAGATCTGTACATCGATGTGTAACTCAGTGCCAACGCACAGGTGATAACCAGACCCTGTGTTGGATTTATTGTGAATATTGGGGCCACTTAATCTCTGCCCTTCTGTCTTAAAACATAGACTATGGGGCTGTGCCTATTGAGGCACTTGAACCTCAGGAAAAGAAAGGAAGTGAAGAGCTTGTCCAGGCAGGGTCGGTGAGTGCTGACACCTGTACATGGTCTTCAGAGCTGCACAATATGCTGAGACTGGAAGCCTTTGCAGTGCCTGTCCTGTTTGGTACCAGCCAGCTATAATCCTTGGCAAGCTATTGAGGTGGTGCTTGGCTGGGCCAGTTCTTTACCCCTTTCTGTGTGGAAAGAAAGCAGTTGTTTTAGTGATTGCTCTGCAGAACTAGGAAGCCCCAGACAGAATTAGGACAGCACTGAAGTAGGAGCTATATAAAAAACTCACTTATAAAGGTGCGTCCCTCCAACAGCGAGAAGGAAACATTCCTGTGAAAGATGAGAATGAGAGAGGAGGCTCATTCCTTCTTCACCTTTTTATCCCCTTGTTGTTGTTCTACCCAGCCCTTCCCTGTCTACACTAATCCTTTGCCTCCTGTGTGCCGTGCCCAGGTAAACGTGGAGCCCCAGGCATGGTTACGGTGAATTTATGTGCACCTTTTAGTTCAGATCGTGTGGTTCAGGATGAATACGGGATGCTGAGAGGGGCTTTTACTGCATTCTTTATCAACAAGAGAAGAGGGAGGGAACGCTACAGACGGGACCTGTAACCATCTCAACTCGTTTAAATAGCAAATACTTAGATTTTTGAATTGGGTTTGAATCCAAAGCTGTGGAGTCATCTGTGGGGCAGTTAGTAATCCAGGGTCCTTCGGTTTCAATTTAGTCTTTTCCCATGCCCACTCAGGTGTTCCTTCCCCTGTAGTATATTTTATAGCACTTTGTCCTACCTACTTTGCCATCTGCTTTTGCACAGACCCCTGTCTGTCAGCATCATTCCTTCCTGTGCATGCATATGCAGCTCTGCAGGCAGGGAGCCCAGGGATCCTCACTGTGTCGGCTCCATCTGATGAATGAACCATTCTCACAGACAGCTGGTGGTATCCTGGGCAAACTTTCTTCTCTCTCTGCTTTTTTCTGCCCCTCTTTCCATCCCTCATCCTCCCTCATCCCCCACCCCCATCCGCCGCCTCCTTGCTGGATCTGCAGCGTGACTGGAAACAGGCTGAATTAATCAGCAGACTGGTGCTTCACTCTGCTGCTTCTGTCTCATTCTCTGCGGCGCTGGGCTCTGCACAGTCTTGCTCTCTCTCCCTCTTTGCTCTCTCATTTTTGGAGAGCGGCAGCAGTGCAAGTTGCTGGGGAAGTGGTGCAGGAATTTAGCCCAGATGCTCTTCAAACAGGCTGATCTCTGGATCCCCCAGCAAGGCAAATGTCGCAAAGTAAGTTCCTCTCCCTTAACATTTAATTTCAAAATGGCTTTCCCTGTCTCCCTCCCCAGCCTGCATCCTGCCTGATGTGATGGGGCATGGAGAGCTTTGAGGTTTTGGGGAAGGAGGTTATGGCAGGACATGAAACAGGGAGTGATGATTTTAGCTAGGGAATAGCTTGTTGTTGGCGGTGACGGGGAAAAGAAACTGTTTTAAACTGCAGTTTTAACCCCAGGACCAACAGGAAGATCCACACAGGATTTTAGCTGCTGACTCCCGCTTTGCTGCCCCTCTGCCTCACGGCTTAAATTTGTCTGTTGCTTCTATAGGCTTTGATCTGTAACTGTTGAACCTCCTTAACCCTGTGGGATCCATCCGGCAGTGCACCTGCCAGGCTGGATCATCATTTTAGTCCCCAAAGTCTTCAGCTGAAGAAGTGGGGATGGGAAGGAAGCTATCAAGGGGATGAAAGATGTGCTGAAGTTCTGTGGATTTCTGAGCATTGCTGGCCTCTGGAAGGGGATTAGCATTCCCTGGAGGGAGCTCTGCGCTGGCATAAAGCACTGCTGCGTGTTGAAGCCAGGATAAATACAGACCCCTAACTGCTCTCTGAACTTGGAGGAGTAACGCAACTGGCTAAATTACAGTAATTAAAGCTTAATAATTGTGTAGTGCTTCAAAGCGCCGCATAAACCCTGCCTCATCCCGCAGCCTGGTGGGACAGGTAACTATGGTTGGGGATCTGCTGCTGCGAACAGGACTGAAGGGACGGACTGAGGAATGTACAATTCCAAACCGGGCTGTTTTCCTGGGGAGCAGCCGCCTCTTTCTCTGCTGCTGGGCTACAACTGGGGAGAAGCAAAGTGCTGGGCTTTGCATTACCTGTGTAGAAAGGTTGATTGTGCCTGTTGGCCTCTTACTCCGTGCTTTATGAAGAGCATAAAATGTGGATGTTGTTTGAGTAGATTAAAATGGACCCTGTGCACAGCAAAGTGCAGCAGTGATTCAGGCTGGCGAGCGTTGCTTTGGCCACGTCTCGGAGCTCTGTGCTCCTGCAGCTCTGTCTCTTTGCAAGGGGAATCTGCAGGCCCTGTTAGTCACGAGCTGTGGGGAGCCTCAGAGCATCCACGCTGGAGCCCCTGCAGGCACCCAGTTACCCAGCTGGGGGGGCTCTTTTGTCCGGGGACAGCGGGAGGTCTGGGCCGCCTTTCATCCTGGGCTGCACGGGGAGGGGGAAGGAGATAGCTGCTGCCTATTGCTCTGTCCATTAACGTGGGCACTGCTGTGCTGAAGACTTGGCTTGTTTCACTTGATTTGAGACCACCAACAGCTAAGCTGTGGCTGCCAAGCTCATGTCAGGTGCATTCAAACCAAGTTTAATAGCTGTGTTCCTTGTGCCTTCTGGTGCTTTTCCCAGCATGTCCAGGTTTAAAGGCAGTGGTCCTCACAGAGCTGTGGTCTGCTTGGTGGAGCTGCCTGAATTGTGCAGATATCAACATACATTTCTTTTTTCCTGAGCTTTCCAGTAGTGTTCAGGTGGGCTGGTGAATGTTATAATCTTCACAATTACAACAGTTGGTGGGGAGCTGGTAGCCCCATCATAGAATGAGAAACTAAGGCACAGAGGAATATCCGATTTTCCCACTGTCATGCAGAAACCAGTGGCAGAATGAATTAGAGAATCCAGCTGTCCTGACAGTCCAGAGTCTTAATCAAAAGTTCATCCCATGGAGCAGGAACGTGGCAGAGGGATGATTGATGTAGCCCGGGTCACTAGAGAAGCATTCTTGCCTGGACTCAGGGATCTGATCTCTTAGGAAAAGTAGCCAGGAGAGCACCAAGAAAGACAGAAAGCAAGATTGGGACCAAGGATGGGGTAATAAAGGGAAATTTGTGCCCAGAGTGACCGATACATTGGCTCTGCTGGTTCCATCTGTGCCACTCTGTAGCAGGGATGAGCCATTTCAGGCAGTCCAAGCACTAAATCAGCAGCTGCAGGTGTACAGGAGCTGTAGCATGTTGATGTGTGATTTGCTTTAGAACAAGAATAAATTCCTCTCCAGCACTAGGCTGCTGTATGGAATGCTACCCCAAGAAATTGTGTGCTGTCATGTATTTGATGTCTGTCATCCTCTCTGATCAGACCCAAAACCCCCACTTTGTGTCATATTGTGACTTATCCTAAACAAGAATCCGACTTACAGTAATAAATGCAAATATATTTGGTGAAGTTACTCCTTATTGTGTGTTTTTGAACCTGTGAATAATGCTTACATTTCAGGAGGTGTAATCCCTGTAGTAGATTAATCGCCTGCAAAGTGTCATTGTTAAATTAAAAACTGCCTTCTTTTTCTGCTAAGGAATGCAAAATAGCTCTCAGAAAAAGGAAGAACATTCTGCTGCCCAGTTTCCCACCTCCAACTGTTCAGATCTGAAAAGCAGTTGAGTAGAGGTGTTATAAAAGGAGCCTAGTGAGTGCAGCCTGGAAAGAGGGAAACAGTCTGACAACTGCCTTGCAGGGGTTTTCCACCACTCTGAATCAGAGGGGTGGATCTGCAGTCTATGAGAGTTGAAACTTGTAGCAAATATTTTGTGTTCTGTTCACTTATTTGTTTAAACAATCTTTGTAAAGGCAGTTACATTCAAGTGTACAGCAATCTTGGTGAGAAGCCCTTATTTCTGCGAGAGACTGAATCCACAGAGGATGGAGGATGATTCAACCCACTTTGCTCTGGAAAGCAAGGAATATATTTGTGTTCCAGTATTATTAAAAAAAATATTTGGCACTTATTACAATATCAACATTTACTGGTACAACAAATAAATAAATATGCCACTATGGATGTGTAATGGCTGTGGGAAAATATAAGAGGACTTTAATATACTAATATTTTGTGTCCATTTCTCTGTACACATTCTGGGCTCTGCTGCTTTGTTCCTCTGGAAGGAAGCTGCAAGACCTCTGTCTTTCATCAGATAGCAGAGAGTGTGAGATAGCTGATAAACTTTAAAGGTAATCTTAAACAGTTCTATGTGTAAAATAACAAGATGGGAATTTTAGGAAGAGAGCTCAGTGGTGAATTTGTGTGAGGATGATGATTTGGGCTGCGGGAAGCAGACATGGGTAGGTGGTGTTGCTCGGGAACAACTTCACGTTGTGGGAGGAAAAATCAGAAAATAACCACACTTTTCCTACCTATCAGCCTGAAAATGATCCTGCAACCCCTGAGGACGGCAAAGAGAACCTATTTGCCATGAGCCAGGCAAGGCTATGGATTTAAACAGGCTCCTCGGTATTTGACAGCTAATTTACCCCTGTCAGACTATGGAGGGTCAACTGAAAGGACAAGACAAAGAAAAGTCTACAGATTCTGTGGCTCCTCATCCCCTGCCTCTGAGCTGCTTCTTGTTTCCTTCCCGAAGAGCCAAACCAGGCTCCTAAACCTGGGCATTTGCAAGATCTGTGTCAGGTTCCCTTTCCCTAATGTTTTCAGGCAAGCTAAGCGGTAATTTAACATGTAGAATATTTACTACAAGTGGAGAAATTCGCACATCTTTTCATGTTTCCATCCAGTCCACACCTCAGCACATTCACTGCCTCTAGAAAATAAAGTCACACGCACAAAGGAAATGTCCCGCACTGTTTTTCCCTTAACAGCCATCCCACAGATCGCAACTCTTGAGAGCGCTGGTATCATCCCAAAGCAGAAGGATGCAATCATCCCGTTTTTACCTGCCTCCAGCCGTGCCTCTCACGCTGAGGCTGGGATGGCCAGGGCAGGGGTCAGCTCCAGAGGAGCGCCCTAAGTGCACTTAGAGGCTCCCGTGCTCTCTGGGGCAAAGGAGGAAGCAACTGCTCATTTTCTCCTTAGGACTTTTTGCCTTTAGGCCCAGGCAAAAGGAAAGTATAGCCTTTTAAAATGCCTCCTGATACCCATCAGGGGTTTGCTTTCACTGTAACCTGGAATTTACTGTCTGCTCTTTCTTTGTTGTTCTTCGCAGGAAACCCTATGCTAAGGCAGCTGGGTGGGAAGGTGTCTTGCTGTTTCTGTTTGGACCGGAAAATTAGCGGATTTCTCTTTGAATGTGGCTTTCCAAAGCAAAGATGTGAATGTTGAGGTTTTTTATTAATGAACTGACACCTCCTGTGAACGGCTTCTTCACCCTGGGGTGCTCACTTCCTGGTTTGTGGCAGGAAGAGCACTTGCAGCTGATGAAAGGCTGGAAAGAGCCCTCTGGGACAGTTTCAGAGCGCCTGGGTTTGCCATACACAAAGGTTTACTTCAGGGCATTTGAAAAATGCCTCATTAGCAGTTGATGACTTAGCAAGGCAGCTCTCGTTGCGAAAACCTGGAGCTGCCCCCTTGCCGGGAGCTCAGGGTGGCTCTTCTTGCCTGTCCCTTTCATTTGGGTCCCAGGCTCTTGCCCTTGATGCTCACCCACAGCAAGTTACCCAAGTGCCCCCAGCAGTCCTCACTCACAGTATTACAGTGTTTGTTTACCAGACTGGCTCTGCCTCCTTTGCCAAATACTCCATGTTCTGAGTGTCAGGATGGGTGTTCAACAATCCCTGCCCTTCCTGCCCTTCCTCTTCCCCAGCCCTGCCACACTGCACTTGTCCTTTGTCACCTGCTACAGCCACGTTCCTTTGTGGCTGCCCTTATCTTGACTGACACTATGCCAAACCATTAACTCCTGTGTAAAGTCTGGAGCAGGTGTGCAAGTGTTTCAGGAATCTTTTTTGATTACCTCTGGATTTGCTGCCTTTTTGTGCTCGCTGCCTGCTGTGCTGTGGCAGTTTCTCTTTCCAGGCGCTGTGTGACTGTAGTAGAGGTTGGCATTAGGTGCAGCTTTCCTCTCATTTCTTCTGTAGCTCCTGATGTGGCCATTGGAACCAGCTCGGTGTCTAAGCAGACTTTGCTTTTCAGTTCAAGTCCCTCTTTATTTTTGCTGCCTTTTGTTCTGTGTGTTTTATTTATCTGTCTGCTTTCCCCATGTTGGAGAGGATTTGTGTTTCTGTGGGTGCCTTGCTCTGCCCCAAACAGGCAGCAGCCAGACAAGAGAGAGAAGCCTGATTGTCCCTTGCTCGGTGTTGTTCTCAGACACTCCCGTTTGCAGCACTCTGTGGTGCAGCAGCATGGCTGGTGCCAGCTCCACTGCCATCTTCTCCTCTGGGAGTCTTTGAGAGACTCCTATGTTTAGTCCTGTGCTGATGTTACCTGGGCTGCTTCCAAGAACAACACAGAACTGCTTCCTCTATTCCTAAAACTGACACAGAGAATGAAAACTGCAGCAGGATTATTTTTAGTTCTGTAAAAGTGCAGCTAAAGCAGCATTGCTGGACCGTGCCTGGACAGAATTTGCTGTTTCAGGTTGTCCCTGATAGGCAGGGAGAGGGTGTGTGTGTGGGGTAGATGGTATTTTAAAGAGAATTTATGTGCTATTCCTCAACACTGCGTTACAGTTTCGGATTGGACCATCAGTGCAAACGAGTCTGAAGTCCAAGATTAGTTTCCAGTAAATGTTCATCACGAAACCATGCAGTTAAGGAACAGGAAGAAAAGATCAGAGCCAAGCTGCACTTGCAGAGCTGGGTGTGTGCAAGGAGCTCCTGAGGAGCAGAACTGCTGCAGTTTGAGACCATGGTGGGTTTGGCAGGGCTGGGAAGAGCTACAAGAGCAGGAAGAGCTGCAGCTCCTGCCCAAGCTCCGGGCTGTAGCACACTGGTGGGGACAGGAGGGACAAACTTCCTGCCTCTTTGTGTTCAGTAGTTCTGTACTCCGTGCTCAGTATGACACACCTGAACATTTCCAACATGCAGGATATCCTATGTGCTGTACATGCTCAATGTGTTTGTATTAAAACATGAAATGCCCATGAGAACTTTTATTTACCAGTGCCCTGCTGTAGCCCTCTCATGGACACCTTCCTGCTCTTCCCTGTTGATTTGCTGTCAGTGATCTGGTGCCCAAAGTACCTCACTGCAATCTGTGATTCGAAAGAAAGGAAAGTGCTCGTGGTCCTGCCCCAGAAATGCAAGTGTTTACCCCACTTTGTTGTTACCAGCATTTCACGGCGGTGTTTTCCATATGGCACACTCCTGGGATGTGTCCTTTGGGACTGCTGCCTCTTTGCTGAGCGCTGAGGGAGAGGTGCTGTGAACTCTGTGCTTCCTGCAAGTCCAAATGTCTCCCTTGCAGTTCAGCACTTAAAACTCCAGTGTTTGCTCTTGTAAAAGGAGGAGTTGATGACGGGGTCATGTCTGGTCCTGAACTGATCCACAGCCTAGCACTTAAATCTGGGAGCTTCTGCATCAAAGTAGCCGCAGAGGCCGGACTCACAAACAGAAATCTGTAGCAAGCAGTTGTGAAAATTGGACCACTCCTGTTTTGAATTGTGGATATTCTACTACTTAGTTGTTACTATTGTTAGCAAATTCATCCTGTATCATTAAAATTCTACCATAACCGTGTTCTGTTGTCTCTACAAGCTGATACCAGTTCAAGCCTGCATAACCCCTGTTTGTATTGTCGTCAGCCTCTACTGATTAGATCTTGTTTCACAGAAATGACTTGGTATTGTGCTTTGATAAAGTATTTATCAGCACAGTCAGGACCAGTTTGTTTACCTGATACTATCTAAGTGCTCTAATTCCAGCCAGCAGTCTAAAGTTCACGGGAGGGAAGATGATTTCAGGAAAATGGAGAATCAGGCTGGTGATGATGAGTACAGGGCATTCACAGTCAGGTGCTCTGTCAGCCACCGGGAAAAGGCCTAAAAAGAAAATAGGGAAGCACTAACCGGTTTATTTTTCTGGCACCTCAGGATGAGATGACCTCAAGTTTGGGCCTTACCACAAAGAAAGCCCTCACGATCCTGAGAGACCAATTGTCAGCGCTGCTGGAGGGGCATCAGAAGGAACAGAAAAAAGGGACTTCATGGAAGGTGAGGCACAAGTTGGGCACTCGGTCTCCCCTTCTCAAAGTAAAGATGAGGGTTAAACAGAAGTTGGCTGCATTCCCCCCACCCCGAGTGCAGCTGCGGAGTGTCCAGGTGTAGAACTGCTAAAGTCCTTGGGAACAAAGCAAGGAATCTGTCTAAGGGTGTGTTTCTGTCAGCACTTCTCTCCTGGATGCCAGAGCTCTGTGGGAAGATGCCTCTTGCCCTGTGAAGGATCTAAGGACTCCAAGAGCCACTAGGGGCAGTGAGCTTAGAGGGTCCATCTCAGGTGGAGATGAAGAGCTGTGAAGCTCAACAGTCTCCCCTTGTCCACCGTGTTTGCCTGGTGTGTGTGTTGAATACAAAGTGACGGTGTTTATGCACAGTGCTTAAAAGTGTTCCTTGCTTGGTCAGTGACAATGGGACAGCCTGGAGCAGAAGCCTTTTCATTCTTCCAATCAAGAGAAAAGCAGAGTGTTCACCCAGACTCACCAGCTGAGCATCCACTGGTGCTGTAGGATTCACACAACGGATCTGGGATGCTCTGTGTCATGGTCAGGGATTTTGCAAAGTTCTGTTCTCCTTGGAGCGACAGCTGCTGCCTGCACCCTTTCTCACTCTGCTTTTCCAAACGTCTGGCTCTGTGTTCCATGAGTGCTGACTGTCTGCTGCTCTCCCTTTGCAGGAGGTGTGGAGGAGCAGTTTTCTGTACCATGGTAACCGCTGCTCCTGTTTCCACTGGCCTGGTGCGTCTCTGATGCTGCTGGCAGTGCTGTTGCTGCTGTGCTGCTATGGGAGCCAGCCACAGGGGAGGTGAGCAAAGCTTCCTGTGCTGCTTAACTGAAGCAAGGTGGTAGTTTTTATATCATCTTAGTACTGTGTGTGGTTAACATAAGTGTTGTCCCTCATTCTCTGTAGGTATCTTGGTATCAGCATACTCACACTGGTAATTCCCTATCAATCCCTTCCACAGAACTTCAGCCAACTTAATTTTACTTCTAATAGACGCAGGGAGTGTCCTCTGGAGAGACTGAGGGTTTTTTTTTTCCTACAGCATTCCTAGATCTTTGGAACTCCTAAGGCATTATCATAGTTAGGAAGTATTTTGAAACCGGAGAAATTAGTGGCCCATGGGAGAAGTTAGTGTGCCATACATGCCTTGTAAAGTATATATTTGTAAAGTATTTTTAAATTGAGATGGGTCCTTTCAGACCTCTCTGGTGTCATTATCCTAAAGAAGAAGTGTTTCTTTTTGAGCCATAAATCTGTGAGATGTGGGAATAAACAACCAGGCAGTTGTGTGTTTATCTCTGTGGGTGTCTGGCAGTGTATTCTGCTCATTTACTCAAACCTCATCTGCTTTCTGCTTCCTCCTGTTTTGCTGTGTGAAGCCAAGGTGCTGAGATAGTCAATGCACTGGCACTCTTCCTCCTGCTCCTCTTGGATCTCCTCATGATCGGGCGTCAAGAGAGGCTGAAGTGCAGAGAGGTGGAGAGGAGGCTTCAGACCATCGTTGATAAGATAAACGGTGATGTCTCCTTCATCTGTCCCATTTGTACTTGTGTTTTCCTGCCATTGAATTTTTCCTCAAACCTGATCACATGCATTCCTAATTAAGCTTGCTAACCTTCCCCTGTGTTGCACAGAAACAGGCTGTGGGAAGTGTGTTCTCCTCATGCCTGTCCTGTAAAATAGTTATTTTGAGCTGTCATGTGGCCATGTGCTTCTAAGCTGTGTGTTACCAGGTGGGCGTCTGTTATGGCTGTGCTTTGGAGTAATCCGAATCCTCATATCCTTATATAAATATCTGCCTTGCAGCAGATGATGAGGGGAGAACACGTGGGGTTGTACCACAACACGGAGCAGAAGGAAATAAATTGCTGTGCATGAGCATCGTCTCAACAGAGACTTTGGGACCTGAGGGGGCAGTTCATTCCAGTGGGGCAGTTTTAAGGACAGCCTTTAGCTTTTCTGTTGCACGGGCTTTTAAATGACTGTTCAGTTGTTAATACTGGGTGGAGAGAGAAGGGAAAAGCCATCAAGGTGGAAGAGAGAGATGATAAAAGATCATGGGAATGGGCTGAGCTTAGCGCTGCGGGACCTATAGCCCCCTCCAGGATGAAAATCCAGAATTGCTGCTACTTCATTCTTTCACACTTTGTGCTTTCAGATACACTTGGCAAAGAGGTGAAGTGGCCAGACTCCATGTACCCTGACCTTCACATGCCTTATGCCCCGTCCTGGTCCCTTCATTGGGCCTACAGGGATGGACATCTCGTCAACCTGCCCGTGAGCCTCCTGGTAGAAGGAGATGTTGTTGCTTTGAGGCCAGGCCAGGAGTCATTTGCTTCTCTGAGAGGGATTAAGGTAACTTGCTTGTCTAATTTCCCTGGCCTGTAACAATATATTTCCCAGGTTTTTCTTGCTAATACTCTAATTCCCAGACTACAGAGTATTTGGTTTCTTCTGACCTTGAAAATGGCTTGAAATTCCAGGTCAGTCAAGGACGGTGCATAGTTAGCCAGGCTGCATCTTCTCCATGAACTCCCAAACCCACTGGACAGGAGACACTAATGTTATACAAAAGCACCATATTTCCTCCTCTCTCAGGTCAAGGGGAAAATGTAATGTGCTGCTAAATATAAGTGGAGTGAATCTATCCAGCAGGATAATATGACATACAAACCCGGTCCTTTATCCTGCTTTTTATGTGCAGAAATAAAGTTTGTCTGCTTTGACCTTCTCCTTACTACTGATTTATTATAAAAGAAGGTAATATAAAATACCTGGGGTAGAAGTAAATTAACTAATCACTTACAAGATCTATACAAAGATTTTACTGTTTGAAGAAGGTTGGAAAAAGTTTAAAGCTTGAAATTTACCTTTGGTGGTTTTGATTGTAACTTTTACTCCAAATGCCGATCCTCATGAAATAGCCAGATGTGCTTGAACACAAGCCTTTGGGCTCTCTGACCTTTTTTCTAGGATGATGAACACATCGTTCTGGAGCCTGGAGATCTATTTCCACCCTTCTCACCCCCGCCCTCCCCGAGGGGAGAAGTGAAGAAGGGACCTCAGAACCCTCAGCTCTACCGTCTCTTCCGTGTCTTGAAGACCCCAATAATCGACAATGTTAGGTGGGTTAAATGCAGGGCACAGTGCTTGCCCAGCTTGTCTGTGTCCTTGTTGCTGCCTTCCTGTTAAGCAGGTGAGGAGACCTGAGGAGTTTTCTTGACAGCCCTGCAAATTTGCCATGGCAAGTGCCACACTCTTACTGTAGATGTTGGCTTCTCTTTTGACAGCCATTCCTCATAGCATAGGCTGAGCACAGTGTTCTAATCAGGTCTGCTAGGAGGTTTATATCCAAGGAAAGTGGAGGGTTAGGGTCTTTGTTGCTGAAATTTCAAGCTGTTTTCTGTTTTTTAGGTGGTGCCTGGAAATGGCTCTGTCACGGCCTGTGACAGCCCTGGACAATGAGAGGTTCACTGTACAGTCAGTGATGCTGAAATACGCCGTCCCTATTGTGTTGGTGAGTCTCATTCCAAGCCTTTGTCCTTGAGAATAGCCGTGTTTTGTCAATAAAGGTGCAGAATTTGCAGCCATCAACAGGAAGTTGTGGCCAGGCTCACTCATGCAGCTGACTCTGTGTACCTTGGGCAGTTCAGAGATGCTGAGCCACGTAACCATGAGAGTGGAGGGAGGAACTGCAGCAGCAGATCAGAAATATATTTTTCATACTTTCCCAGGGCTGAGAATGTTACAAGGCACTGAAAACCCCTTCCTTGCAAGTTAGGTGACAGTGTCATCTCTGAATTGCAGGCTGGATTCCTGATCACCAACGCCGTGCGCTTCATTTTCCAAGCTCCTGGAATTGCTTCCTGGCAGTACACTCTTCTTCAGCTGCAGGTAAAGGAGAGCTCTGAGCTTCACTACACCTCCTCCCCAGAGCACCACCGAGATGGATACCCTCCCTCAGTGACTTAATTCGTCCTATGACAGCATCCTGTGCTTGCTGGATCTGGAAGCATGCTGGATCCAGGAGCATTCAGTGGAGGAGAACAGCAGAACTTCCCTGGCTGTTCCTTATAGACTTCCCTTTAAGGGTTTTGCTCTCTCACTTGACATGTATGTGTTTGCATCTATGTATACGGTATCCTTTGCCTTTAAACTCATTAGAGTTTTATGCCAAATTCAGCAGGAAAAACAGCTGCAAGTTGGTGTGATTGATTCCTGGTCTCCTCCAGTAAACTCCCCTAAGGTGTGCACTGTTTGGCACTGCTTCCAGTCTCCTTCCTTCCTGCCCTGGCCTTTTATCCTTATCCTCTCCCTGTGGTGGAAACGATGTCATGTGAGAGGTTCTGCTTCTTGTTGTCTCTCTGTGCTTGTTGGTGATCACGGATTGTTTTTTTCAGGTGAATGGTGTCTTACCCATCCTCCCGTTGCTCTTTCCTGTCCTGTGGATTCTTGCTACAGCCTTTGGAGAAGCCAGAGTCTTGGCCCAGATGAGCAAGGCCTCATCCACCTCACTGGTAGGTTTCTCCCCGCATCAAACCATTGCAGAGACAAGGGCAGGAGATTAAAAGGCTCTGTGAAGTGAGCACACTGAATTCAGCAGATGTGCCCACATAATTGTAAAACCTTGTTGGATCTTTGTCCCAGCTGTGCCCAATCCCTGGAGTACAATATTACTTCTTGAACAGAAGCTTTAATTTTTTCAACCTCTCTGCAGGTATCCCAAGGTGATAGGAAGCTCTGGTGATTCCATAAAACACTTCAAGGCGTGTGCTTTCTGTCAGATAAATAAAATTTGTCAGAGGGGTCAACATGGATATAAATGCCCTGTGGTGGCTGTACCTGGGCAATGTGTAGCCACTGAGAAGGAATGAGATACATCATATCCTCTGCAATGCCCTGTGGGCTGAACAGTCCTTTCCTGAGGCTCTGGGGCTTCGTTTGCAGGCATGGCCTTTGAGTAGGTCAGGGAGTAAGAGCAGTTTCTGGTGGTTGTGCTGGTTTGGGGAGTGGAGTTTGGTGGTCTGATGGGTGTGATCCTGAGTTGGATGCGCTGTTGGGCGTCCCTTTTTCTGTCCTGGTGGCAGTGCTGATGAGATGCACTGAGCTATGTTTGTCTTCTGTGCTGATTTCTGTTACTTGGACAGTTTCTCTCTCCTTGTCCTTCCTTGGCCTCTGTGGCCCCGGGTCTGTGTTTTCTATTCTTTTCTCTCTAGTTGTACATGACTAAGCTGCCCGTGTCCTGGGAGGAAGGACACATGTTACGTCCCTTAGTAGCATTACATCTTTAGAATCTCTTCTCAGTGTTTTCTCCACTTTACCTTTCCTACCCGTTCTCAGCATCACTTGGTTTGTACTTTTGAAACTTCCCTCTTTCCCTTCACAATTTGGTATTCAGCTGGGAAAAGCCAGAGCTCCTTGGCTTCCTTGCTTCATCATTCCCGACATTCCCATTTGCCCTGGCACTCATACTTGCACCTTCCTTTTGTTCTTTCCTGTCTTCTCCTTTTTCTTGTCCAGGCAACCCTGTCTGTCCAGCCAGCTCTTTCTGTGGCATCTCAGACACGATCCTCCATCCTTGCTGCTGCAGAACAGCTGTTGTGATGTGCCTTGGTCACTCACTCCCTGACCAGGGCAGTCACTTGGCCTCTCTATTTCCCTCCTTCCTTCTCTCTTCTCTGTTCAAAATGTAGCAGGTAAGACCCTTTTCCTCTCCAATCACTTGGCCTACTTGGCGGCGACTTGGCCACTTCTCCACCTTCTTCCCCTTCCTATCATGTTCAAGCTGTTTGATTCCCAATTTTTCAAGGCCAGAGGTGACCCTTGTGGCTGGTTGAAAGGACACAAACCAGTACCCCCCTAAACAAGCCCCTGCCTCAAGCTGCATTACTGCAGTTGGACTGCAGCAACATTCCTTTTAGAAAGGAATTTGCTGTTGGTTTGAAAACGTTTGTACTGCCTTTGATAGGTTGTCTCAGTAATTATTTACCTTCACTGCTAAAAATGGACATTCTGTGTTAGTGGGAATTTTTGCAGTATCTGCTTTCCAGCCTTTGGAACATTTACATCTTTTGTCTCCTAGATTTAAGAGCAAAGAGCACGTCAATCAAAATTCTGGTCTGTTGTAACTACTCACATTCCCTTTTACCATCTCTGGTTAAGTAAACAGGTTAATCACCTTGAGGCATTATGAGCATATTTTCTAAACCTCTAATCTTTCTCTTGGCGTTCCTCTTAGCTTTCGCCACTGTTTCAGGATCACTGTAGGGTTATGAATGTCAAAACCCACAAAATATTCCGGTAATAGCTGTGCTTTTGATAAATTTCAGAGTAATTTGGACTTTCTGCTCAGTGTTCCCTTGTTTGTGCAACAAAGGATCCCATTAGATCTTTTAGCCACTGCTTTAAAAGGCCAGGCTTTGTTAGCTGATAGTCTGCAGTTACTGCTTTCTGAGAGTCCTCGTCCTGTAAGTCCAACCTTCACTTTTGCACCTAAATACACAGCCTTAGTTTTGTGCCTGTTGGGGTACATGTTTTTGCATATTGCCCAAGCAATCCGTATTGTTCTGTGACAGTGGTCTTTTCTCTTTACATTGCACCCTGCCCCAAACTTTGTGTAGTTTACAGTCTCTGTCACTAATGTGTTGTTTTTAGTTTTCTCTCAGGCTGTTAACACCCACATTTGTCCCTGCTTGAGCTAGTAGCACGTTATTGCAAATAATTTCTGTTTCTGTTCCACTTAGAGATAGCCTATTTCTAATATATCTAAGATGGGCCCAATTTCTTTGGTATTTTTGTTAGAAAACCAGTCAAGCATTTAGAATCGAGTCAAATTACCAAATGGTCTATGTCAAAAGCAGTACTTTTATCAGTCAAATTTGTAATTTTGTCAAAAAAGATATCACAATAGTTTGAAGAGATTTGCTGCTCATATAGTTGTGGTGTTTGGCACTGGTTGTATTATTCCACTTCTTTTCTTTTAATTGAGTCTCATATTAGCTGCTCTGTTATTCTGTCTGAAATCAAAGTCTGTCTGGGGTCCTGTGGTAACTTGGATGGTTCTCCTTCCCTTTTTGGGCATTGGCACCACTTCCATTGAGCTGGGACTTAATCCATAGTTCAAGCCTTGTGCAAAATCAGCAGTAACAGTCATTGTCCAGACCTGCTAATTTAAACATATTTACTTTCAGTAGCTGGTGTTGGAATGGAAAATATTTCAGAGTTATCATATGGTATGATTGTATCACTGAATAAGGAATAGCAATATTTATTTAACACGTCTGCCTTGCCTACAATGTCATTTGCAATTTCACTGTCTTTAACAAGCAGTGGTCTGGTTTTAATTACCTACTGGTATACTTTTCCTTATTTTTTATGTTAATTTTTACTTCTGTTTTCACTTTCACTCAAAACTGCTCTCTTATTTTTACTATGGGATTGTTGCTTTTTAAAATTGTAACAAATTATTCTTTAACGGTTCCTAGTCATTCTTCTTAGTTCTCAGTTTAAATGATTTCTGACAGATTTCTCTTGGCTTTTTTCGGCTTTGTTAAACTGATCTTCTTTGAAGTGCCAGATATATGCATTATTATTTAGGCTATAGTTTTATTTACATATAAATGTAATTGCCATGTTCACTTATGGTTATGAATAGACTTAAATTTAAACTTTTTCAAAATGACATCTAGTTTGGAATGCCTTTGTGCTGGATGCAAAATTCTGAGTTAGTGAATTTCTCAGTGTAATTCCAAGAGCACCGTGGTAGTGCCCTGCTATAATTTCTTTTCATTTCCTATCCACATCCCATTTGTATCACCTCATTCCTCTGTGTCCATTGTGTTCCAGGCACCTGCTTTTCCAGCCTCTCTTCCAGCTCCCTTCCTGTAACTGACCCATATAAGTTAAAATCAGATCACTCAATCCTGGCTCTTTCTGACTAAAAATAACCACCCAGAAAGAGCCTCCTCTGGGTCTAATTGCTATTATTTTCTCTGTAGACATTTAGGTAATGACTGTGTGTTCCTCTGTGTTGTACAGCACCAAGCACTTTGCCTGTGCTTCACGAGTAGATAAAGACAGAGTCCATTAAAGGCTTAATTGCTTTGTTGAGTTATCGGTCTGCCTTGGTACAGTGATTGCCACAGAGCAGGACTCCTGCTTTCTCCTCCCTGAAGGCACATCCTGAGGGAAGGATGTTCCTCATGGCACACTTCTGAGCACAATTATAGTAACTGGTCTCTTCTCTTGCTGCAGCTTGCTAAGTTTTCAGAGGACACTCTCAGCAGCTACACAGAGATGGTATCTTCTCAGGTACTATTATTATGAATTGTTTTCCTCCATCTTCACTGCAGAACTTCATGATATCCTTTCCCTTCCTCTCTGATCTCCTGCTTGTTGCTAGACCCTTTTTACTTGTGTCAGTTGTCCGTTGTCACTCATTTGTTGCTTTAATTTGCTATGCATGAAGGTTGCATGTCTTTCCCCTCCACCTCCCCATGTAAATACTGCTCTGTTGACCAGAGACTGAGGTCTGATACCGAGTCCAGATGTGCTTTTCTGAATATTGTAAATGGTTTGAAATCAACATTTTCCGTCCTGAAGACAGTACCTCTTTCAAGACTTGTTCCAGAAGCAAAATAAACTTTTTATGGTGTGTGTCTGAAAGAAGGGAAGTATTTTGCTTGTACCAGAAAAACCTTGTTCAAGCCAAAACTAAAACCCAGAGGGAATGGTGGTCAGCACCAAGACCAAACTGCGGAGGGGACCATGGGACGTTCAGGCTTTTTCAGTCTGATCCCGTTCCATAGGCTCCTTATCAGGCTTAAGCACATTACTGGTGCTTCCAAAGCTGGGCCAATTAAACATTCAGGAGCCCTTTTTCTGGAGAGGGAACTGCTCTGGCCACTCTATAAATTGCATCATCCAGATTAAATAGGTGGGTAGAGGAAAGATACTTCTCTGTCTAATCTGGCATTAAGGTTCCCCTTTCCATAAGGAGGCAGATGGACTCCGGGAGTGATTAAAAATCCCTAGATATTATAAGAATCAATTCCTGTTTCCTTGCTCCCAGTCACTCAGAGGAATGCACATGGGTGCACACACACACGTGTTTCCTTTGCTGAATGTTTTGTTGTCTTTCTATGCCAGGTCATCGTTTAGCTGAGATGCTTTTCAGGTATTAAATGGGAGTGATTTCAGCTGACCTACCTTGTTGAGAAGATTTGTTTCTTTCCTTTTGTAACATTTTTGCTTAGGAGAACCTGGTTTAAATAAGAGCTTTTTTTTCCTTGGTGATAGCTCCAGATTGTTTTGCATTTGAGCTTACTGCTGTACTAACCATTAGTATCCAGAGAACATGATTTGAGGAGCTTTGGGGGAAGTGCTCTGCAGTGACAGTGTTCCAGAATAACAGCTAAAAAGCAGTAAAATAGCACAGTAATTCAATCCTGGTTTTGCTGGCTTTAGGATTGCACAGAGGAAAACACACAGCTCTGGTGCTTGGATTGATTGCTGCCATCCAGACTCCCTCTGAAACATGTTTGTGTGGAAAATGAAGGGTGCCAACTGGACATTTTAATTTTGCAAAATATCCCCTTCTTTCCGTTTCATTACAATTCCTTTGTAATGATGGAGTAGTCAGGGCACCTTGGCTTTATTTCCAGCATTGTCAGTGCCTCAGTAAGTAACCTTGGGCAAGTCACCTCACCACAGGGACCCCATCCTTCACCTGCTTTGCAGCGTGGTGGTGGGAAACCAAAGGCCTCAAACTCCATGATCCGAGAGGTTGAGTTGCTTCAGGAAAAAAACACTAAGAGGTGACAACTGATTCACTCAAAATGAGCTCACTTCCGAATTCCTTTCTTTGTTTTTGGGTAGACAGAGGTAGTTTCAGTGAATTCTCAATTCAACAATCAGACTGACTGTTAGCAATCAGTGGAAAGGGGAAGAAATGCTTTTCCCCTGAGAACACGAGCACTGTATGAGGTAACAGGTTCCCACAGAGACTGATGTCTATCTTACGGTGTATCCCTGTGTTGAAAGTGAAAGCAGGTAATGTCATACTCCCTTTTTTCCTTCTCTCCCTTCATCTTCCACTGAATGAGTGTCTAATTGTCTGATGTCCTCTGCTTCCCTCATCAGGAAATGATACGCTGTATCTGGAGCCACTTCCTCTGTGTTCTAAAAGGCAAATCCCCAACTCTGAGCTTCACTTCCAGCTTGCTCCACAGTCTGGGATCTGTCACTGTGAGTATCGCTTGGTTGTCAGAAAGAGGAGCCCTGTGAGGATGCTTCATTTGCATCGTTCATGTTGTCCTTCCCTGAGCACAGACTGTTTGCAATCCGTTCACTTTGCTGGAATTAGAAACCCTTCAGGCACCTGTCTTTGTAGAAGAGTTTATAACTGTCTTGTCATGTCCAAGCACATTTACAGGCTAAAACAATGGTTTGAGATACTCTGTGACATCTGACAGGATGTCTGTATTTTCCAGCTCTGGTTCTGGTCAAATTACCCTCTTGATTGCTGTGCAAGAACCAGCTGGTTTGGATCCTGTTAAGGTACTAGCTGGTGAATTAGGTTGAGTAGTTGCTTCCTTTCCTTGGTCTTCATGCCTAGTTCTGTAATATGCTGAAGTAAAATCGGTGTTAAACAACCCATCAGTCTTGTTAGAGCAAGGAATTCTTGGATTTCTTGGAGTGTTATTAGGTGTGGTTTCTTAAGAGAGAAAGTTGGTGAAGGAGAGACTTGTCTATCCTCACATGTGTTTAATAAAGTCATGATATTTACAACTATGCATGAACACTGGGACATGTCTTCACTAAGATTTTGCTTTCTTGGGGGTGTTGTGGGATGTTCTAGGTGCTCTGCTGTGTAGACAAGCAGGGGATTCTTTCCTGGCCAAACCCCAGCCCAGAGACTGTTCTGTTCTTCAGTGGGAAGGTGGAACCACCTCATGACAGCCACGAAGACCTGACTGACGAGCTCTCCACACGGTCCTTCTGCCATCCTGAGATGGAAGATGAGGTGAGTGATCCATAATCCATAACGTAGTGTGTTGGCTGCAATCGTAGTTTGACTGACAGACAGTGTGATATTATAGAAGGGCCTTGTAGAGAAGTCCTGCGCCATTATTCTTTGCTTAAAAGATGAAGAAGCAGCAAGGTGAATCAGCAGTGATTTTTCTCTGCTGCTTTAGGACTCCTTTTCTACAGGAGTCCTAAAGCAGCAGGTGAATCAGCAGTGCCTTGTGTTCAACCACTGAATCACCACCACCACCCTTCGCTCTGTTGGTCTCCCACAGCCCCATGAAAGAGATGCTTTGCTCTCTGGCCCCTTGGCAGACACAGTGCACATGGCCAATGAACAAGAGAGGAATAACTGGTCTGGTGATGCTCCAAAGGCTCCTGAAGCCTCTGCCCACCGAAAGCCAAACAGCAGAAGCAAACATCCCTCTGGATCCAACGTGAGCTTTAGCAAGGACACGGAGGGTGGAGAGGAGGAACATACTCAGGTAAGACATACTGGAGGGGCACACAAGTGGGCTTTTATGGAGCTGTAACACCGACTCAAACCCACAGAGTACCCACTTTTGGGGAATAACTGGGAATTCCTTGCAGGATTCTAGGCTCAAGCTGTATTCGTTGTAGCCAACTAGAATTTCTCTGCCTGTTGGACCAGGTTGTTGGGGACAGTGAGGTGTTGGCTTGTGAGGCTGAAGATTTTGTGTGTGATTACCACCTGGAGATGCTCAGCCTGTCCCAAGACCAGCAGAACCCCTCCTGCATCCAGTTTGATGATTCCAACTGGCACATGCACCTGAATTCCCTCAAGCCTCTGGGCCTGAATGTGCTGCTCAACCTGTGCAACGCCGGCGTGACCGAGCGGCTGTGCCGCTTCTCCGACCACCTCTGCAACATCGCCCTGCAGGAGACTCACAATGCTGTGCTGCCTGTCCACGTGCCCTGGGGCCTCTGTGAGCTTGCCAGGCTGATAGGTGAGGAGGAACTGGATGAGCAGACACGGAGAAATCAGAGCTGTCAATAGACACTTAATCCTTAGAGAGCACAAGAATATTTCCCCAGCCCCGTTCGCTGAGGAGGTGGAAATACAGAGCTGACTCTGTTGTTGTTTGGTTGCCAAAAGAGTTTATTAAAGAGATGGCTTTTGGCAAGTTCTGACATTGTCAGCGCTATCCAAGGAACAAATGTCATCAAGGACAGTGCCAGCCAGCCTTGGCTAGGCTTCGTATTCTTCTGGTGTGAGTCTGCCAGTCTCATCAGGAGACAAAGAATACCTGCTAATGAACAGATATCTGTCCTGCCTTTACAGTAGGGCTTTACAGGGAGTTTGGGGATAAATGACGTACCGCAGCTCATTTTATAGATGGGAAAATAGAGGCATAGGGGAGGTAGGAGGTTAGGGGTAACGCAAGGATTAAAACCTGGAAACTTGAACTCATTTCTGTGCCTGTCCTGCAATGTCACAGTTACTCTCTTCAGTGAACAAGAGCATGAACACGGTAATTACTAATCTAGTCCTTTTGAGTGTCTTTCATCCTAGATCTTGAGCCGTATTTACGTGATGCGCAGTGAGCACAGCGCACCTACCAATTGCTGCTGGGGAGGTGTCAGAATGAGCACAGGCAAAGTGGGTGGCATAGAAGCAGGAGAAGGGACTTTTCTTTTGCATTGATTATAGCCTAATTTTCCTCCTCCTTGTGTTGATGTTTCAGGTTTCACACCAGGTGCTAAAGATCTTTTCAAGCAGGAGAACTATTTGGCTTTGTACCGCTTGCCAAGTGATGAGATGGTTAAGGAAACCATCCTGGGGAAGCTTTCATCTATCACCAAGAGGAGACCCCCCCTGAGCCACATGATTAACCTGTTTGTGAAGGACACCACTACCAGTAAGGCTGCCTCTTTCTTTGGGTATCCACTTGGCACAGGGGGAGCCTTTCCTCAGAGAGCCCAGAAAATGTCAGGCTGGAAGAGCCTGGAGACCCTGTGGGGTGATGGCCCTGCTCTGCCCATGGCTGGTGCAGATATGATTAACAAACCTCAGTGATCATCTGTGGTATACTGGGGGGGAGAATTCTTCCCAACCTTGACTCCCTCCAGAATTATAAATAATTAAAAAAAAATATCTTAGATAGGACATAGTGGACCTGTTTTCTGGAACCAAATGGCAGTGCAGAGCATGGTATGGGTTTACTGGGTTTTTAATAGACTTCCTGATGGTAGCGAAACTAATGCTGCACAGGGTTGAATATCACTCTGGGTTTTAGTTAATAATGCTTATCCTTCTGATAAATCATAAACCGTTATCTTTGTGAGTTGTCTAGTGTATTCCATTGCACACTCCTATATTGCATACCAATAAGAAATCACAAAACTCCCATGCAAACTCACAGTGACCATAAATATAACACCTGAAGCCATGCAGACTTCTCCGCTCTTTCTACTCCTTCCTACTCTCGTAGGAATGGGCTAGGATGGAAACGATGTACAGCTGGTTGAGGTCTTAGAGCACCTCAGAAAGATTTAACAGCTTGCTTGTCAGAGCTTAGTCTCTTTGTAATTCCTTAAATTGACTGAACTTGGCTCTCTGGAGTTGACATATGTTCAATATTGAATCTGAAATATGATCATTGTGCTGGCCAGAGTTTTACCAGGTTAACTGTCTTCTCTCACCCACTTCTTCTTAAATTTTTATCTTTATCTGGGAAGGAGCTTTTTCATTTGTTCTGATTGCTGCTATCTTGCCTTCATAAGCAGGAATTATTTTGATGCTGAGATTTTTAGTGTAGAGAAAAAACCTTTAATGTTGCCCCATTTCAACTCCTTATCCTCACTTTTAAACAGTTTAGGTTAGAGCCTGGAGCTCAGACGGATATGTGTGACCTGGATTATGCTGTCTAGAGTAAATTCTATGAGGAATTTTGCCAGTTGGGTTTAGTTAACCATTGGAACACCTCTCACACAATAGTCTTGTCCCTTGAAACTTCCTAAAATGTTGCCATCTTAGAACCAGAAATAACTGGGTTGTGCGGATAACGTTGGGTGAAGTCAAATGGCTCTGTTTATGCAGAAGTCAGACCAGATGATCATAACTTACCTCTCTCCACACATTATTTGTGAATAAATCTTTGAATCCACCCACTCCCATGACACGCTGCAGTCAAAAGGAGATACATAATAAATTCTACAGCTGTAGCCGAAATAGGAGGCAGCTTATCTGTATGTTCCCTTACTATTCCATTGAAGTACGTGTCCCACCATCTGGCAGCGTTCATCCCAGATCCATAGTAACCACATGGAAATGAGGGCCTCACCGGCATCTTCCGCAGAGTAAAACGGCTCGAGACCATCTCTGTCTTCCTTTGCTGGAGCTGCACTGCTCCATTCCTTTTGCTCTGTCTCACTGGCTCGGCTGGAGCAGTTTGGTTCTTCCCAACGAGTCCCAGCAGCCATCAATGCCTGGTCATACTCCCTGCCCTATTCATTGGGTTTTTCCCCTTTTGCCAGAGAAATCCTGGCCTGAGAGTTCGTGATTTGGGAAGGGAAAGGGCTGAGCTCATTTTGCTGGCAAGGACAGCTGAGTGAACTCCTTGCAGTTTATAATGTCTGCAGCCACTGCCACTTTCCCCTTAGCAGGGCTGTGGTGTGGGATTCTGGTGGGAATGAATGGGAAATGGGTTGCAGTTGCTGTCAGGCACGAACGTCGGTACATCTGTGCTTGTGGTCATTGCAAGCTCTTGCTCTGTGTCCAGCACGTAGGTTTTACATGGATAAACATCTCTTGTTCCCTCTTTCCTAGCAAGGACTATCTGACCTTAGGAGCAAGGTGGGAAGGATTAGGTGTTTATACAATGAAATTAACCAGAGCTCTGCACAAGTGCTCCTTTGTGTCCCTGAGACAGGCTCCTTCTTTCACACACAGCTCTTATTCGTCTTGGAGGTTTGTTATGCTGATAAACTTGGCTTGTGACGACTATTTATAGCAAAAGCAGAGAGCTGCTATGTTTTGGAAAATCCTCTGGTGTAGCTGAAGGTCCCTGCCTGGTTTGTGTTGAGGGGATGTTCTTGGCTCTGGATTTCACCAGCCAGTGTGAGCATTAGCAGTCAGCAACAATGCCTGCAAGAAGCCTTTGGGCTCATTTTTCTTGGCAGTGGTGTTTTTTTGGTTTTGTTTTTTTTTTCTTCATTAGCTCAGCTTTGAAGCTGTTGGGGGCAAAGTCACAGAGCAGCTGGAGGAGGGAAGGGAGACTCTACGTGCAGGAAATGTTAATGGGTCGGTACAAATGAGAAGGAGCAGGAGGTGTGGAGGGGAGGCAGCCCCACATCCCTGAACTTGTGTCCTGTGCCTGGGACCTGCATCAGTGATGTCACACGCCTCTGAGAAAAACTTTTAAACGCTTCTGTCTACAAGAGGGAATAAGAGGTTTTGAGTCTGTATTAAAGACTGAAATAGGGGGAGGAAGAAAAACAGGACAAGCTGTGGTGTCCACTGATTTTCAGTTCTTCCCTAAAGACAACATGAGTTACTTTTTTAGAGTCTGTTATGTTGAACTTTTGACCCATCCTGATTTAACACATTTTCAGGGTGAAAATGTGAAACAGGCTGTTATCTGGCAGGTCACACTGTCAAATTATCTTCTGCTACTTGAATGAAAAGTATTCAAGAATAGCTCTTACCCTTTAGTTCCACGTCTGGCCTAAAAATGAATGTACTTTGCAGCGTAGGCAGACTTTGATCCCCGGCTCGTCACTGCTACTTGTACTTTCATGACAAGAGGCACAAAGGAATTTCTCTTCTTCTGCTCTGTGGGATGCAGGAGCAAGATATTATCCCACCTTTATAGGAGCGGGATTGATACACAGGGTAAGGGGAGAATGGGAAGGGACTACATACATGGCTCACATTTTATCACAGCCTTGTTTGAATCCACAATTAGACAAAGGGCAGCTGCAGGTGCATCATCAATCCTGAATAATTTCTTGATGGAGACTGAAGACTTTCAGCAGAGGAAAAGGGGATATCTGGAATGCATCAAGGCATTTTGACGGAACAGGCATGTTTTAACAAATAAGGGAGCAGTTGGTGTGATACCCCTTCCTGGGAGCTGTATGAGTGATGCTGACTCATTGTTCTCCTACACTTCAGGCACCGAGCAGATGTTTTCTCATGGGACAGCTGACATCATCCTTGAGGCCTGCACTGACTTTTGGGACGGTACCGATATCTACCCCCTCTCTGGCTCTGACAGGTGGGCAGCTTTCTCATTTGGGGCATTCAGGAGCTGCAGATGAAATGCAGAGGGAACCTGGTCACTCTGTTAAAATTCTTTTTGTGATGCTTGTTAAGCTTTTTAAGAGCTTCAAGTAGGTTAATAACATGAGCCATCTCTGCTTGTAATTAATTGTTATCATAGCAATGTAAGAGATTAGATAGCAACAAGCACTCAGTTGGACTGTAAGAGCAAGCCACTTCTTACTGCATCTGTTGGGATATTGTCCTCTTTTAAGTGGATTCCGACTGTACTGTGTAGTAGGACTGAATTATAATCAGGTCATGCTGGTGGCAGAGAATTTTTTGTTGTTTTTCAAGAAAAACGTGTTGTCTTACATGAAATGCAAAATGATCAATTGTGCCTGAACCGGTCCACACAGTGCATCGCACCCTTGGAGTCCTGCTGCAATATCTGACAGCGTGTGCTGTATTTGCATCTACAGGCTGAATTGCTGTTCCTGTTGGCACAGCAGACCAGTAATGTTGAGTTTCACTGACTTTTCACATTGTTCTTCTAAATCTGCTTATCCTCAGGTGTGAAAAAACTCTCACTGATCCTTTTTGGAATACTGATCATGTTACAAGCAAATGAAAAATCTGATGTGTAGTCTAATTTGTTACCTTTATGAATTCAATTTAGAGAAGGAACCTTACCTTATTTCAGGGACTGAATATTGACTAAACACAGCTCCCGGGACCCAGACTCTGAAAGGGGATAGGAGAGGAGACTGCTACTGCAACTGTCTCTGCCATAGATCCTGTTGTCAGAGTTGTCAGTTCCCTCCTTGGTGTTTATCTCCCTACAGATAAATTATGTCTGATGAATTAAGCTTCTTCTATCATGCAGTGATTTTCCTTGGAGTCATCTGGCAGCCATATAGAGCATATTATATTAATAAGTGTATTCGAAGAGCTCTGTGTTCATACCCATCAATCTGATGAGCAAACAGAAACGTTCACCACTGCCCCTGTTGGGATATGTGTTCTTGTTGCCCTGCAGTGCCTGCAGCTTGGAGAATGCAGAAACAGTAGGGAAAGGCTTCTTCAGACTTTCTAACCACTCTTTGTGGAAGACATTTTTCCAGATACGTGGAACTACAGCATACATTGTCAGAAACATGGCACATTTTTGCTAACTTTGCCTGTTTTTTCTCTCTTCCACATAGGAAGAAGGTGCTGGATTTCTACCAGCGAGCCTGCCTGTCGGGATACTGCTCTGCCTTTGCATACAAGCCAATGCACTGTGCCTTGTCCTCCCAGCTCAATGGCAAGTGCATAGAACTGGTGCAGGTGCCGGGGCAGAGCGCAATCTTCACGTGCTGCGACCTCCCCGGGACCACTCCCATCAAACAGAGCAGCCGGAGGAATAGCTGGAGCTCAGATGGTATGTGTGTCTTCAGTCCCGGCTGTAACCAGATCTGCTGCTGGCCCAGGGGCTGGAGCTGATCAGTCTAGAGCTGTAAGAACATTGTTATTCAGAGTAGCAGATGGAAATTTGGCAGGAAGGGTTTCTGAAGTAGATGCGTTTTCAGAGGAAGTAACGATGTGGCAGCTGGTAGGGGTATTTCTAGTTAAGTTATTGAAGCTTGCAGAGAAATTCTTCTCCTTGTGGGAAGTCTGTTTCTAAAGCAGGCTACCGAGAGTCAAGACTTCTGGGTATTTCAGTACTTGGTTTGCTATTTGTCTGATTTTATGGAAATCACATGTGATGGGCTTTTCAAAGGAATGAAATGTGTGGTGCTATGCAACTATTATCCCTTGATGGATTTTGTTGCTGTACTGAAGGAACCGATTCCCACTAGATGAACTGTACGTGTCCTTCAGAACAGCAGTGGAAACTGAGAAAGAAGCATGTACCATTACATAAATCCAGGGGGCTCTTTTGGAAAACCAGTGTCAACCTCTTTCTGCCTTGGTCTCCCATTCTGTAAAATGTATAAATAGTGGGCTTTCCAACCGCTGGGGACACAGTTGTGACTGTTTTTGGAACACTTTTGAGTCCCACCTGTGGCAAGCCTTGCAACTGTTTTATTATTTTGTTCTTCATGCTTTGTCTAGTCCCCATTCACCACTGGCTGATGTGGTGATGGTGAAGGAACCCTGTCAAAGAGCCTTTGGAGGCTCTTTGGAAGTGTCTGCAGGGAACATGATTCAATTCCTTTGCATCAGCCTCTCGTGCTCTGATGCCGCTGTGCCTCAGCTAGACTCACCATGTTGTTCAGGCACAGTAGGATGTGTTTAAAAAGCACATGTGAACATTATGCAGCACACATCCTTGACCTTTCTACCCAAATTCCTTGTGACTGATCCCTGCCTTCTGTTTTATCTTTTTCCTTTCCACGCTTGCTGTTTCCCGCTTGTGTTCTTGGTCTCGTATGTGGGGACATTCTGAAACTGCTTCTGTGACTGGGTATGCTGGAACAAATGGATGTCTCTTCCTCTTTCCTCCTGTGTTTGTGTTCCTGCATGTTTCTGTGTCTGGATACCGTGTCCTCGGGTGTCACCTTGGTGGCCTCTCCACTTTGTGTCCTTTGTCTGATGCGCACGTGGCCCCTCATGTCTCAATGTGATTGCGTGTTGTTTGCATGCCTGAAGAAGGGATTGGGGAAGTGATGGAGAAGGAAGACTGTATCCAGGCTCTGAGTGGACAGATCTTCATGGGAATGGTCTCATCTCAGTATCAGGCCCGCCTTGACATTGTCCGCCTCATTGATGGATTGGTCAATGCCTGCATTCGTTTTGTCTACTTCTCCCTGGAAGATGAGCTCAAAAGCAAGGTAAGCTGTCTTTGCTGAACCCCCTGACCGTGCATGGCCCCTCGTTGTCTGACTGGAGAGTTTAGCTCCAGTGCAATCTAAGGTTAATCTGATTCAGCCCACTAATGAGTCCAGAAGGTACCTGTGCTCCAGTATGGCATCAGTCTACAGTGCTCTGGCCTGGGCAGCCACCCTAAAACCTTTTGTCTGCTCACCCACAGGTGTTTGCTGAGAAAATGGGTCTGGAGACTGGCTGGAATTGCCACATATCCTTAACACCCAATGGTGACGTGCCTGGCTCAGAGATCCCCCCCTCCAGCCCCAGCCATGCTGGCTCCCTGCACGATGACCTCCATCAGGGTGAGAACTGTGCCTTGGCCATTCTGAATGCCATGTGTTTCCTGGGTGGTTCTTTTAAACCCATTCATAGGTTCCTGTGTCCACGCCTGACATCTGATCCATCAGAGCTTTGAGCACAAAACCGGATGGGTCTCAGGTGTGTGGGTACGGGTGTGGGTGTAAGTGTAAGCGACAGCACTTTACATTTATAGCCTTTCTAGCCAGCCAGTACCAAGTTTTTGGAAACAGACATCCTTCTGTGCACCAGCTGCCATGAATTTATGTCCTCATGAGTGCTTCTGGTTCTTGCTGGGGCCTTGGTCAATCCACTGAAGGTCCCTTGCCTGTGCATTACTCTTTTTTTTTCTTACTTCAGCTGGGATTTCTTTATTCTCTTCCCCTAGAAGGACAGCAGAACAGATAAAGTATCATGTCTCAAAAGAGCAGAGACTAGGCTCACATATCTACCTCTGAACAGATTAGTCATCTAAAAATACTGCATTTTAGATGACTGAGTGGGAGATCTGAGTGTTGCTAACCCAGAAAATCAGGCCTCACGTTTCCTGGCTTCTGCAGCGCCACGTGCATGTCCCACGTGGGTGGCACAGGGGTGGCAGAGGCAGGTTTGTGATTATTGTTTATGCTGCTTCTCTCTGCTCCAGTTTCTCGAGATGATGTGGAGGGGCTTCTGCTGATGGAAGAGGAAGGGCACTCGGATCTCATCAGCTTTCAGCCAACAGACAGTGATATCCCCAGCTTCCTGGAGGACTGCAACAGGGTGAGGGCGCCTTTCCCTGTACGCCTCGTACTCTTGTCGTGGTCAGGAGTGTCACCTCATTACTCCCAGAGGAAATTCCTCTTCGAAGCAGATTGACTGGTTTACATGGGGACTCCTGAGTTCCCTCACTCTCTTCCAGCTTGGTTATCTAGAGCCTGGGAAATTTGGGATTCTCTTAGTTAGTTACTTTTGCTGAACAGCTCTTTGCTTTGGAGTTTAGGAATGGAGGTTACTACACATGGGGTAACCTTGAGAGCTGCATCTCGGTTCCTCTGGGTCCCATGGGCTGGGCAGGGAGTGGGAACATCCCCACTTTCCATGCAGACAGAAGAAACACTCTCCTCCAGCCGTTGAGCCACAGACTGGTGCTGCTCAGTGGTCAGAATGTGAGACAAGCCCTTCCTGTTTCATGAAGACCTCACACATGCTCAGCAGAGATTACAGGAATTATCAGAGATAAAAAAAAATTCTATTAGGCCTGGTTTTAGAAGGCAAGAACCCTTTTGCATTGCTGAAGGTTGATGTGGCTGCAATTGAAATAGATCCAGTTGCTGGGAGACAGCAGATGTGTCTGACTAGACTCTCCACACAGGCAAAAAGTCCTTGGAAGTCTTTGAGCACAGGTTTGTCACACTGACCTTACGAACCCTGAGGGCAAGCACAGGCAGCTTGGCAGGTCAGTGTAGAACTTTATCAGAAAACTTTTGACAGTGGCTCGGGAAAGCCAGTTCAGTCTGCAGGAACATGAATTTGTATCTGATCTTGAAGTTGCATAATTCTAGGAATCATCATTCTCATTTCAGCAGTTCCCTCTGAAATGCCTCTCCCTCACACTTCCTGCCTTATCTGTCCTTTCTCTTTTTCAGGCCAAACTTCCCCGAGGAATCCACCAGGTGAGACCTCACCTGCAGAACATTGACAACGTGCCTTTGCTGGTGCCCCTGTTCACAGACTGCACCCCGGAGAGTAAGTGGCCTTTCCTACTCCTGTCCATGAATTCCTTCCCCAGCTTCTTGGTCTGGCTCATCCAAGTGTAGAGATGGGTGAAGGGAAGGGGGGGATACTTTCCAGAAATCTAGAAGGACATGTTGATATTAATTACCCTGTGTTGCTACCTGTGGGGAGCCAGGTGTTAACTTAATTTTAGTGCAGCTGTTGCCGAGCTACTGAATTAGGCTGTGAACCACTCCTTTCAATTTGCATTCGTAAGAGACACAAAAGTAAACATCCAAAATGCTACTGCCTTTCATTAAATAAGTGTTATCAGTGTACCAGGAGACTTTGATCTCTGCTCACAACTGTTATATAACTCAGAAATCACTTCCCAGAAGAATTTTCCCTTGGCAGTTGCTGTTAACACCTTCTGCTGCTTTGCAGGTTTTGATTGCAGAAAACAGAAAGGACAAAATTTCTCTCTCTCTCTCTCTGAGGTATTACTTTATCTAAGAAAGGGGCTGAGTGCTCAGCTGGCTAATACCTGCCAAGTCTCCACTTTTACTGTGTGGACCATCATTATGATTTGGCATTTTAGTACCTCTGGTCACAGTTTCCAGCGTGTCAATCACGGTCCAGTCTGCCTTCACACTTAGTGCCCAAATTTCCTCTCTCTCTCTTTGTCAGAAGTGGCAGCTCCCCACTTGGCCCAACCCCTCACTGTGCTGCAGGTCTCTGTGCACCAGGCATTTAGTGAAGGTGTTTACCAGGGAATCTGCAGAAGGGAGGCTTGGGGGTTTTCGTCTGGAGCATTCTAGAAAATCCATGTACACACAGAGAGAGCACTGTGCATAGAGCTACAGAACTAAGATCAAACAGCAGCTTTGACTTCAAGGCCCCGGGGATGTTGATAAACATATTGATAAAGGGTAGAGGTGGTGGTGGGTGGGAGTGCGGGAACAGGGACTGGCTCTGAGTATGGTTGAGTGTGGCACTGCTTTTGGAGTGGTTTGTTACATTCCCTCTATTCCTTTAGACTTGCAACAACACTAGTGATGTGCTGTTGAGCAGAGTTTGAAACACTGTGTTTATTTTCAGTTTGAATGATTTAGGTTTATTTCATTTCTGCTGTTTTCTAACAAGACCATTTGATGCTGAAGCTGTTTCATGCACCCAGGCTATACCTACAGCTCTGGTCTGAAAAATGCAAATCTCTGGGTCACAGTTCTCTGAACCACAGCTCAGTTCCTGCAGTGGCAGGTATACAGAGCACCTGCTCTGTAGTTCATTCACTATCTAATTGTGTGCTTTGACTGTGGATCTCCCTGTACATGACTAGCAAGTATCAGTTGGGGCAGTTTTAAGAGATCTGTTAGTTGTCCAGATTGGAAAGGGTGTGGAACACTGCATTTTTGTGTGCATAATGACATAACACACTATTGCTCCTTCTGTCCCTCTGCAGCCATGTGTGAGATGATCAAGATCATGCAGGAGTATGGGGAGGTGACCTGCTGTCTGGGAAGCTCTGCCAACCTTCGGAACAGTTGCCTCTTCCTGCAAAGTGATATCAGGTGGGGCAGGGTCTGTTCATCCTCCATCTGCCTTTGCCTTGATCTTAGCAAGTACCCAGCCGTGGGTCACACCACACCTGTGGATTGTGCAGGGAGATGCTCACAATCGCTCTGCCCATTTTTAGCTGCATTTGTCTTCATAATGGAGATTTGGGGGCATTGGATGGGATGACTGCTTAGGGCCCTTGACACACAGAGGTATTTCCATGTCTGAAAGGAAGATACTCTCTTGCATGCTGGACTGTTGTGCCCCAGCTGGCATTACAGATGCTTCCCATTGGGTGAAAGAGTGGAAATACCCCTCTCGATCAGCCAATTTGTTGACCTTGTGCCACAAACCCAAACATGTTCATTGTTTCTCTGTGAATAACTGAAAGTCTAGGGAGATTGATCCTAAATTCATGTCATAGCTCGGGCTTCTCTGCCTGAGCAAGGTATACAGAGCATGGCACAGCACAGTGTGACTTTCCAAGCTGGACTGCAGTGAGACAGTTTCTTCTCTGGGATGAGGCCTTTCACCAACACCCCTGTGTTGTCCTTGCAGTATAGCCCTGGACCCTCTCTACCCATCCCGCTGCTCCTGGGAGACCTTTGGCTATGCCACCAGCACCACCCTGACCAATGGCTCTGAGGAGCTCACCCCGCTGCAGCTCTCAGGGCAGCTCAACAGCCTGCCCTGCTCCATGTCCTTCCGCCAGGAGGAGAGCACCAGCATCATCAGGCTCATAGAGCAGGTGAGCCAGGCAATCCCCTCTCCCCTCTGCAAGGAGCAGAGCCAGGAGCTCACACGAGCATTCTGCTTGAGGTGCCCACGGTGCTGCCAGCAGGAGCTTTGCTTGTGTCTCCTGGCCTTTGTTCAGGAAGCACAACAGGGAGAATCTTCTTGCCTGGCCCTCCTGGTCCAAGGTGTAGGGGATGGTTTGGGAATGGTGCCTTGTGGCAACAGAACATGAATATTGTTCATCTGGATGAAGTATAATCTTGCAGAGATCCCTAGCCAGACAGCAGTGCAGTGTTAGGGAGAAGTGTAACCCCAGAAAAGCCAAGAGTTTAAACAAACGTACCCCTTGGCTAAATTCTGCCTTTCCTTCAGAACCTCTCCATGTAGGCAAGAGACCTTCCCTTTTTGCTTTCAATGTGTCCAGAGCCTCTCCCCTCCCACTTCCCCTGCCGGCCACATGTTCTGCCCCTGCCTGCCAATAACTGCTCTTGGCTGGCAGCTGCTCCCAGCGCGGCTCTGAGGGCTTGTGCTTCCTTCCAGGCCAGGCATGCGACGTATGGCATCCGCAAGTGTTTCCTCTTCCTGCTGCAGTGCCAGCTGACCTTGGTTGTCATTCAGGTGAGTCCTGGCCTGGCTGGGGACAGCGTTTAACTTAAAGGACAGGAGGGCTCACATGGATTTGGTTGGCTGCAGTGGGGCAGCCACGAGAGAGGAACATGGCCTTCAGTCAGGTTTACACAGCACATTTGGGGAAGTTACAGATGGAGACTTTGTGATCTCAGCCTGCACTGTCCCTGCTCCCTGACCCTCCTGCATTTACTTTCAAACCCTTTTTCCCTGGAGACCAGCATCCCCTGCAGCTCCCGCCACGGGAACATATGGAGAGGCTGTGCAGTGGCAGCCCAGTTACCAGCCCATCCCAGTGTTTTGGGGGAAGACAGCAGCATTTTGGGTAACAAGTGTGTCCTAGCACTGCTCATGCTCTTCACTCTGGGTTGTTTCTGTCCAGTTCCTCTCCTGCCTGGTGCAGCTGCCACCCATCCTCAGTACCACAGACATCGTGTGGCTCTCCTGTTTCTGCTACCCACTGCTCAGGTGAGTCTGTCAGGGTGGCATCTCCTGCCACCCTCCACAGGATGCACAGACCGCTCCCTCAGCCTCACTGTGTCCATGCTAAAAGAAAGCTGGCTTCACCCACAGCACGCTAAGAAGGCTGCAAGGATTATTCCAAGCATCTGCTTTGACAAGGTGCTTGGAAACAGTGACAGGAGCATTTGTGCGCTGCTGTGTTAACCCCTGCCTTGTGTGATGGAGAGTCTGGGGTGTCAGGTGGAGGTCAAGGTACCACAGGTGGTTTTTTTCTCCCTCATACATTTGGAGGTCTGTCTGCACCTGCCATGAATAACACCTTTTACAGCATATGTAAAGATAAGTGCCAATGCTTCAAGCAGTCTGAGCAGGTTATTTGGGTTCAAATGTTAGACGCAGATAAAAGCACAATAGCTCTGGTGCCTGAACACGTTACTGAGACACTTAACTTACCTTTCTCCAGTATCTCGCTCCTGGGCAAGCCTCCCCACAGCTCCATCATGACCATGGCAACAGGAAAAAACTTGACTTCCATTCCCAAGAAGGTAGGTGGCCCCTCAGATTTAAATTGTCCACACATTTTTCTCTTCTGTTTTGTCCCAGTGTTGATGCATAGCTGAGGCCCTGCGCCTTCCCAGCTCGCTCAGTAAATTGATCCATGGCATGAGCCAGGAAGGGAATCCCCTGTTCCAGCATGCCCAGAGGGCAGATCCTCAGTGCAGCATCTCATCTGTACTACAGCTTGTCTTTTGCAGCCACTGATTCTCTGATGGTTCACGGGGAGGAGGTTGTACCAGTGGCATGCCCGTGTCATCCTCCTTCCTTTCCCTTATTCACAGACTCAGCACTACTTCCTGCTCTGCTTCCTGCTGAAATTCAGCCTGACCATCTGCTCCTGCCTCATCTGCTTCGGGTTCACCCTGCATGAGTCCTGCAAAGGGGTGAACACCACCAGCCTCAACCTCACAGCCTGCTCCTCCATCATGCTGCACAGGTGAGGAACTGGCCCTGGAACACACATCCTACTGCTCTTGCCCTTTCCGAGGAGAACTGATTCCAGTCCTCTAACAAGATTCAGCCTCTTCCATGACCCCACCAGGGCTGGGTGCTCTCCCTGTAGCCTTGACAGCTACATCAGTGCCCACTGTCATCTCCTGGTACCAGGATAGCCTGAGCTCACACAGACCCCTCAGCTGTTGAAGGAGGACAGGGCCCTGGTGGAAACAGGTCAGACAGTTAAGTGCCCACTGTTGACTTCTTTCCTGTGTCCTCTCATTCACTAGCAATGCTGATGGTGCTCCTGACTGGTTTGGGACATTTTCCAACGCTCTCCTGGTAGCCCAGAAGCTCACAGCTGGCCTGATTGTTTTACACACAGGTAAGTCCCTGTTCCCAGAACCCCGTTCCCTGTTCCCCCTGCTCTGGGGGAAAACTTACATCCTCTGTCTCTTTCTTTGCCCCCTATGCCAGAGCACAAACTCCCTGATAGAAGCAGACACTGCAGTGGCCTCACAGCACAGGCACAAATTCCCCTGTCTCACTAAACGTTGCTCTGGCAGATTAAAGACAACACCCTCAGAACTGATTCCGCTTCCTACCGGCCTGGTGAAGTTCTGGTTCTGTCCAGTCTCACCAGGAGAGCCAAATCCCTTTTGCCTTCTTGAAAGTTAGTAGCAGCACCCGTAGCTCTCCAAAAATATTCCCTGCCTGAAAAGTGGTTATATCCCTGCTGCTATTTTGTGAAGTACCCCATTGCCTTCCTCCAAAGGGCACTGGTGCAGCTGTGACTGTGTGAGAGCTGGAAGCCTTTTTAAAACTCTCTGGAGGGGTGTGCAGCCAGCTCCTGGCTGACCCTCATCACCTGCACCCGTTGCCTGGCAGAGTAGGTCCAGCTGCTCCCTGAGAACCCTAAAGGGGCTCTGCTCCCTGTCCCTCATGTCCCATGGTGCTGAGCAGAGCATTGTGTGTTGAGATGTGCAGGTGTCCAGTCCAACAGAAATGCTTCCTGATTTGATCTCCAGCTTTGGAGAGAAGGGGTTGCGGTACTTTTATGTCCCTCAGACCACTGAGGCAAGGCCAGGGGTGGCTTTGCCTGGCAGCTGTTTGGAGGAGCCCAAGTGAAAGCTGAGCAAGTGTTCAGTCCTGTGCAGACAGCTCTGGGTCTCTGGCTAAATCTCTCTCTGGGCTGGAGCTTTCCTCTGGTGCAGCCCTGGAACAAGGGCACACCTACCCCTGCCCCACTCCCCAGACCCGGGCCTTTGCCTGCTCTGTTTTAGCTCCTCAGGCTGTGAACTGACCTCACAGCGAATAACCGTGTGCAGTACAACCACTGCACTGCCCCCACCTGCATTCCAGGGACTTGGCATTGCTGTGAGGAGCCTGGTCTGAAAGAGTCTTGAATGGAAGGTTGGTTCCAGGGACGTCAACCCCATATCCCTTAGGAGTAACAGGTGTTGATGTGCCTTGTAAAGTGCTGTTGTCTGTGTGTGATGCTAAATAGTCCCCTTTTCCCTGCAGTGTTCATATCCATCACCCACGTCCATCGCACCAAGCCCCTGTGGAAGAAGAGCCCCCTCTCCAACCGGTGGTGGACGCTCACTGTGGCTGTTGTGTGAGTACCCCCAGGCCCTGGGGAGGTGTTCCGGGATGCTGGAGCAAGGAGGGCTCCAGGCCCACTCCAGCACCACTTTGCTGGTGCTGAGGAGAATAAAGTACATGGCAATAGATCTCCACTGCTGAACTGGTGAAGGGTCTCTGTTGTGAGCGTTTCATCTGGGCCTGAACCCTGATCTGCAGATCCTGGGAAGCTTGTCAGGTCTGCTGAGATTTGCTCTGTCTGTTTTTAATCTTAGATTGCTGGGGCAAGTGGCACAGACTGTGCTGGACCTGAAACTCTGGGAAAACCTCAATTCTTCTTTGACTTTTAACCACGTCTCCATCTCTCCGGTCTCATGGCTCCTGGGTTTTCTTTCCTTGGTCCTTGTGGTTATCATCAATGAGATTGTCAAGCTGCATGAAATCAGGTATGGGGGTTGAAGGGAGGATGGGGAGAAAGGGCTGGAGCTTCCCTCCAGCCTGGCCTTGAGCTGCAAAAAAAAAAATGATGCCCAGGGAACAGGGTGGGGAACAAAAAGGAAAAGCTGATTGCATTGTGTAAATCACCTGGCTATTGTGTGCAGGCCCACGTTCCACCTCCCAGGGAGGAAGCGCAGGGGAGGAAGGAGGGTCAGAGAAGGGCAGTGGCAGTGATTGGGAGCAGGAAGGGAGAACAAAATTTCCTTATCTCAAACCAAAGGGCGGGAGAGAGCCAAGGTCTATGCAACACGAGTATGGAATTGGGGAGGGCTGTTCTCTCCATCTTGTCCCATGAGGACAGAGAGGCATTGAATCACAGCAGAGGAAATGTGCCTTCACACAGAGCCTGGACTGTGAGGCTCGTTTTCACGGGAAGTGGCTGAAGCCAAGAATGAGTAGCAGGCAAAGTGACTGGCTGTTCTTCCCAGCACAGGGAGCAGCCGGAGCTGGGAGTCAACGCTAATGAACATATATTCAGGAAATGGGCTGGGGAGGAAAAGCAGCGGGGATTACAGGGAGCCCTGATGGGGATAGAGACACCATCTCAGTTCCTGGGAAGGGTTTCTGGACCTTTCTGTGCTGTGTCTGGTGTCCCTGGAGATGGGATTTAGCTGGATGGGGTAGGACTGAGACCATGCTTTCTGGATTTGATTCCCCTCCCAGGCTACCACAGGGCCCAGGCCAGGGGCTTCCCTGCTTCTTGGGGCTGGCAGCTCAGGAATGGCAGTGGGGCAGTCTTGCCTTTCACCCCTCCACATACTGACTCTCTTCTTTCTTCTCCAGGGTCCGTGTCCGTTATCAAAAGAGGCAGAAGTTGCAGTTTGAAACCAAGTTGGGGATGAATTCGCCATTTTAAAAGCACCCAGCTCAAGTTCCCTGGAGCCAGGGCCAAACAGCCACTGGGAGAGTGGCTGCACCAAAGGCTCAGGGAGTTTTCCCTCACACATGCAAACCAGACAGCCTCCTGGCAAAACTACATCTGCACCTTCCCGGGCCCCAGGCAGGGATCCCCCCACAGGTATGCAGCCCCTCCTCAGCCTGCCGGGTACCCTCACAGGAGCCTGCAAGCTCTGGTGCCTGTTCAGGCTGCTCTTCCTTTATTTATTTATTGCTAGAGGTATTTGTTAGTATCATGGTGATGCTAAAATGAAGCGACTCCTTTCCTCTTTGTGAGCAGATGGGTTTTCTGGGCCTGGCAGGAGAATCTGGGACCAGTAGGGCTGCCGAAGCAGGAGATCTCTATTGAAACCCGTTTTGGTTTTCCATCTCTGCCTGCTCTCCGTGTGTGCGTGCCCGTGCATGCCCTCCCCGCCTCCCTGCCCTGTGTCCCGGGGCAAAGGAGCCATCCCTCCGGCAGTCCCAGGAGTGCTGGGAGCTCACATTCCCGAGGAGACAGTGGGAGGGTCTCTGGACAGCCGGGCCGAGCCAGCCCTGCCCTCTAGTGTCGTTGTCACAGCCATGTGCTGCTGGTCGTGTCAGAAGAGGGATGAGACAGGGCTTTGGGAAAAGCTGCCTGTGATCCTCTCTCTGGTCTGGTGCAGAGGGAGGGCAGCTCTGCCTGCCTGCAGGGAGCCAGCATGGCTCAGCTTCCTGCAGCCCTGTTGAACCAGCTTTTATCTTCTTTAACAACCCCCAGAGAGGTTTTATAGCTGTTCTCCTGTTTGTGATCCGAATTGCTGTTCTGCTTCAGTAATGTGCCTGCTTGAGAGAGCCACAGCTCCAGATAAAGCCTGAGCCCTGCCTATCCCGCCCTAGAGGGAGGGGATGTCTTTCCAGGCAGGATATCTGCAACTTGCAGTTGTGACTGATACAGAGCTGGTGAATGGCTCCTTTCCCAATCCCAGGATTGTGCTGCATCCAGTACTTGCTCTCCAAGGCACAGGGAATCCCCCCCAATCATGTCTGTCTGTGATAGTGCTGGGAAATCTCTCCCCTCTGTGCCAATGCCTTCACACAGAACCACAGAATGGTTTGGGTTGGAAGGGGCCTTAAAGCTTATCTTGTTCCACCCCCTGCCATGTACAGGGACACCTTCCTCTATCCCAGGTTGCTCCAAGCCCTGGCCAACCTGACCTTTAACAATTCCAGGGATGGGGCAGCCACAACCTCCCTGGGTAACATCTGCTCAGTGTTTTTCTGGAGGTCTCTTGGTTTGCCTGAGGGCTGCAGCCAACCATGATCTGCCCCAGTGCAGCACACAAGCTTCTGAGCTCTGACCAGACCCCGTCAGTACTGGGAGCACTGGTGCCATTGTGTGCTGACAGCCACGGGCCACGCAGGAGCACACAGGCTTGGCTACCAGAATATTTGCAGCTCATGGAGATGTTGACTCTAGTTCTGAACACTGACTAAAGCTGGTAAATCCTGGCTCTGTTTTTGGTCCAAGCATTAACACAACAATATTTGGCTGTTACTTCTCCTTTGGTACCCGAGATTAACAAGTGGCAGCTGGTCCCTCCTGGGCAGGCAGGGAGCTGGCTGGAACCTCCAAGCTCTGCCCTGCTGCTCCACCTTGTCTTCCTCACTTTTCAGCATAACCAGAGAGCACGGACATGGCTGAGTGTCTCTAAGCAATACCCTCACCCTGCTGTGGGGCTGGTAGAGAAGCAGAGCTGGGTACAGCCAACCCCTGAGCTCTGGGGACACACTGAGGATGCTGGAGGGGGGCAGCCAGGGGTGTTCCAAGCCCTGGACCCAGTTCCTGCAGCTGGGGGGAAGATGTGGAGGTCCCGTGCTGGCAGGATTGCACGGGATAGGGGAAGCACAGGGCTGCTCCCCTGCACCATAGCAGTGTCTGCCCATCTTTGCCAGCCAGGCTGGACTGTCCCCTCGCTCCTCTGGCACCTGCAGGGCTCAGGGAGAACAGGCTGCACCTTTCTCAGCCTCAGTTCACTAAATGCCAGCTCCAGATCTGTGACACCTGGCCCCTGAGAAATCAGCTTTCCTTCGTGATGCCAGGGTCGGATCACCAGTGGGATACGATCTCCTCTGTGGCAGAGCTGAGCTGGAGTCAGAGGCAGCACAGAGCTGCTCACTGCTGTCCCAACTTTCCCCCCACGCAGACCTCAGCTCTTGCCCTGTGCCATGAACTGTTGTGGGCGATAAAAGGCAGCAGGTTCCAGGGCTTCCTGCTGGCCACACCTTCCGCTGGAGGAGGCACCTTCAAGGTTTCCTCCTCTGGGTGATCACAAATGTTTATTTTCCCGCATCCTCCTTCCCCTGCTAGACTTGGAGGGAGCTGAAGTGTATGAATGGAGCCTTTTGGACGGTCTTGCCAGTGCCACCCTTCCCTCAGCCATTGAAGTGTCCAAGGGTCAGGGTGCACGGCTTCAGAAGGAAATTTCCTACATCAAGATGTTTTTAAATGCTGTATATTTTATATTAAATTTTTTGGGATGTATGTAAAAATATTTCATTTGTATTAAAACTTGTAAATTGTATAAAAAAGAAAAAAAAAAGAAACAAACCCAGACCCACAAGCATCCAGTATATGAATGGCAATAAATGATTGTCTTGGATAACACACCCAGGAGTGGGAACGAGTTTGCACCCAGCAAAGCAAGGAGGTAAAAATGTCTGTGGCTGCTGGGGTCACAGGGTGTGATTTTCCTGTTGTAGGGACACAGCCTGAGAACTTGATGCTCCCGGGATCCAGTTGTGGCCTTTTTCCCCAATTTCTGCTCAGCTTTGGGCAAATCTGTCCATCTCTGAATGCCTCTTCCTACAGAATAAGTTTGCTTACCTGGTGGTTTCCTGGATCCCAGGCACTGTTTCCGTCTAGGCTGGCGGCACGGTTTGAATCCCTCTGGATGGATGAAAGGTCGAGGTGAGCTGAAGAGGCCCTGGGAGCACTGGAGACAAGCAGTGGTGGGATAAGGAGGCCTGGGCTGCTTGTCCTGAGCAAAGCAGGCCCTGGGGTGACAGTGGCCACACTCTGAGCAGGCAGGAGAAGGGAGGAATGCTCTGCCTGGCACAAGGCGGGTAGTGGAGGTGTCATATGGGCAGAGCTGGGCACTGGGACACTGGGACACCAGCGCTGTCACCGCGTTACTGCCGTGGTGGTGAGACTCACACTGAACATTAACCTCACTGGAGGTGACTGGGACTCACCAGGGGAGATTATCTGAGGAACCCTGGAGCACTCAAGGGACAGGATAAAGCTGATCCTTGATGGACTTCGAGCAGTAGGAGACAGGCTTGTGCCATTTGACACAAAGGACACAACTAGGCAAAACTATCAAAAGGGTAAAATATGCCCCACTGTTTAATAGAATTTAGTCTTAATGGATGTTAGTGGAAAACAAAACACATGATTAACACAAACAGAGCAGATGGTTTAAAATCTGTTGTCAGTCTGGTGATTACACGGGCTATTTTTTCCCCTCACTGTCTCGCTGCACGGAGCAGGTGCAGCTGGGGTCAGTTAGTCCCAGTTGCAGTGTACATAACTTACACACCATACAGTAGCTTCAAAATAGAGATCTAGAGCTCAAAAAATAGGCATTCTTCTGCAAAATCAAATGTTTAATTCCCTTATTGACAATGAGAGCAGCGTTGTGCTGCCCTCAGGTGGCTCAGACAGCGGCAGCTCCACCCCAGTGTCCTCTTATCCCTGACCCAAGACTTGCAGTTCTGGTTAGTAAATATATATAATAAATCACATTTAAAATATATACATTGGCCTTTAAAAAAAAAAGCATTTACAGTTTATCAACATTGGAAAAAAAATAACTGGGTTTGTCCCAGGTTGACTCGTGAGAGTAAAAATCAGTTTTAAAAGGTTTCTGTGAACCTCTTGATAAAGTGCCACTGGTTGTAGCTATTTGAAAACATGTTCATGATGTGGCACTCAGACACGGGCAGTGGATACACTCAGTGTGGAACAGAAATCAGAGCCAGGGAACGAGTGTCTTACCCGCCTCACACTGACCTCAAGTCCTGGCCAACGATCGGATTTTAGGTTTTTTCAGGGCTTTCTGTCTTTGCTTTTTAGCCCAGAAGCCAGGCTGGCACCTCTTTCCCGCCTGGCCCATGGCACAGCTGCCCTCAGGAGCAGAGACCCTCAGGAATGTTCAGGTGGTCTTTGCTCCCCTTCCCATGTGACAGCACAAGGGGCTGCAAACAGTCCAATCCAGCCGCAAACTCCCAACGGGATTGGGAAGCAACTGCCTTCTCAGCCACCTTCTCCCTCTCCAGTTTGGTTTTGCATTGGTGATTTTTTTTTTTTTTTTTTTTTTTTTTAAAAAGGGAAATATGTGGATTTTTCTTTCCCTTTGTTTGGAATTTTTGTAGCAAATGGCACTTCAACACAATCTTCGGTTCCCTTCTGGTGCTCTGATGCTTTCATTTGCTTGGCATGCCGAGCGCGAGCCAAGTTCGGGGCTCTTGGACATATTTAGCCATGCACTACTGAGCAGATCCTGCGAGAGAAATCTGTCTCGGAGCGATGCAGCCGCTCGTCCCGCCTGGATGCAGGGAGCTCTCGCTGCCATTCCCCCGCTGCAGCCACGGGCTGTGGCCCCATCCAGCGCGCGGGAGCTGCTCCGGAGCCGAATTCCCCCGGAGCATCCGGGGTCAGCTCCCCCGCTGGGCTGCAGAGCCGCGGGGAAGGATCACGTCCCAAACGCTGCTACTGTTGAACAATGCTCACGGCGGGGTTTGTGCCAGCAGCTCCCCATAGGGAGGGGCACTGGGAAAAGGGACTGTTTTCTCCCAAAAAAAGGGATCAGGGAGGGGAGAAAAAAATTTAAAAAGCATTAATCACGCTGCTGCTTCACTCTGGAAAAACCAGGGTGGGGGTTTGCGTAGGCACGGTGTTGGCAGGGGGCAAACTCCATTGAGCAGCACGATCCAGACAGACTGGCCCAAATTCCCAGGTTTTTGGCATTGCCATCACCATCCTCCTCACTCTGGGAAGGGGCAGGAAGGCTCCCATGTCCGGCAGGGCCGTGGCGGAGCATCCGCTGCTCCGCAGGCTGTGCCAGCCCCATCTCAAGGGGTCTGTGGGTCCCGCTGGAGGGATTTCGATCCACTTGGATTTCACGCTGGCTGACGCTGACGCGTTTGGAAAAGCGGCAAATAAAGCAGAAAGGTTCCTTCTCGCTCCGCAAGCTGCCAAATTGCGACAAGCCCTGTCTTCTTTTAGCTGCTGTCAGGCCTGGCCGGGGCCGGGGCCGCTCAGTGAATCGCCAGCTCGGTGGCGGCTGCCCGGGGAGGTCTCTCCTGTGACACATTGTTGGCAGGGGATAAATAATAAGAGGCAGGACTCAACAATGCAGCGGGGAAAGAGAAAAGTCCCTTGTGGAGGCTCCTCAGCTCTGTGCAAGGGAACGAGGGCTTCTCCGTGGCCTCCAGGACTGCATGTGCAGCCCCTCTGGGCTCTCCTCCTGCTGCCAGTCTGGTGGGAAATGCTTGACCCCCTCGGAAACCGGACCAAGGCCACGCTGGCACGTGTGACACAAGAGCCAGGGGTGGGCAAGGAGGGCAGCTGTGTTCCCAGCCGCAGTGCAAAGTGCGGGGAGGGAGGCGGCTGGAGAGACCTGCAGGCACCACTCGGTGCCAGATTCTTTCTTCCCCCATCACGAGGGGCACTGGTGGAGCAGCCGGAGGCAGGGAGGGGAAGGAGGGAGCAAGCCTCAGTCCAGCATTGCGTCCAGCTGGTCAGCCAGGTCGTCGAACATGTTGCTGATGTCTTCCAAGATGTTCTTGGCTGAGTGCACGGTCCCAGGGTGGCTGGGGAGAAAAGGGAGAGAGTCAAAGCACTGCCCAAAGGCTGCAGGTGCTGATGGGGAAGGTTTGGCGAGGCTGGACCCAACCCAGCAGCAGGAACTCAGCACAGAGCTGGGCTTGAGCACGTGTGACCTGTGTGGTGCAGGCACGATGTGCACAGCCCTTCTCCTGCCCTCCCTGGGACCTTCCCAGCCCCGCTTCAAAGGGCCCAGCCCCAGCATTTCCCTCACCTCTCTGCCTCCTCCACTGTGATCTTCTTCTCTGCTGCCTGCAGTGTGGCAGCCAGGCTGGAGTTGGTCTGCTCCAGCCGCTGCTGGGCCAGGGTGGCCCCTGGGGCAGCTGCCAAAGGCTTTGCTGACACCTTGCTGCCCGTTTCCAGTGTCAGTGAGCTGGGACCGGGCAGGGACCCGATCACATCCGGCACTGCCTCAGTGGCCGCCCAGGGAGCAACAGTGTGGCGGGAGGGCTGCAGGACCTGCTGGTAGATGGTCTTGGGTCCAGAGAAAACGAGCTTAGTGGATGCCACGGAGGTGTGCTTGGCAGGGATATCTGCAAAGGAAGGGGACTCATGGTAGGTGGTGACACAGGTCCTCCTCACCTCCCACACCGACACGGGAGGGAGCCCCACCACCAACTTGGAGACAGCTCCACAAACCCCCATACCTGGAGTGGGCGTCCTCACCACGGCCGTGCCGACCAGCTCTGTGGGGCTGGGGGCTTTGGTGGGGCTCGGGGCCTTCTTCATCCCTTTCTCCAGTGACAAGATGCTTTTCTCTATCTCAGCAATCTTGAACTCCACACTGTCATCCTCAAAGGCATCCCCGGCCAGTGCGGGTTGTGGTGCCGGTGCCGGGGCGGGAGGGCCCGCGATGCTCACGGCTTGGGCCTGGGCATACTGGGGTGTGGGGGTGCCCCCCGCCTCCGCCTGCCCCGCCATGCTGAACGCCTTCAGCACCGCCTGCAGCGGCTCCCGCTCCCTGAAGCGCGGCCGGCGCTTCACCGTGTCTGACTCGGTGAGGTTGAACTCCAGCACGGGTGGCTCCTTGGTCACAGCGGGGGCTGCTGGCTCCTTCCCAGTGGAGCTCTGGGGCTCTGCTGGCTGGGAACCAGGCTCTGTGTCCAGCACGGCCGTGTCGGCCTTGGGATGCCCGCTGGGCTTTGGCCGCTGTTTGATGGTTAAATTGCCTTCTTCTGCAAAGGGGATGCACTCACTGGAGCTGTTCTGGGATGATGAAGAGGACACTCCTGGCTTGGCCTCCTCCTCCGTGTCTGAGCAGGCATCCTCCCGCTCACCCCGTGCAGCCACCTCTGTCATAGGAGCGCTGGGCTCACTCACTGTCCGTCTCCGTGGCTTGCTGCTCTCAAAGGGGTCCCTGCTGCCATCGGAAAGCGTGGCACTGCCGGTGTCACCGCCGTCGTGGGACTCCTCACCCACATCTGCCCGGGGGAGACAGTCCTGAGTCAGGTGCAGCGGTTTTGGGGCCAGGAGGGGCTTGGACGGACTCGCACTTGGTGTTCCCTCCAGCGCAGCCGCCAGGCTCTTCACTGTCCTGCCACGGCCGGCATCACTGGGGGTGGCACCTGTGTCAACCACATCCTGGGGGGCTGCGGGCTGCCGCTCGGGGTTGGGGGGCTGCTCGCCATCTGCCTCGGCAGCGAGGGCACTGGACACGGAGCTGAGGCGCTTGGGAGGCGGCGGCGGAGGGCCTTTGCGCTTGGCCCGGATAGCGAAGGACTGGCTGCGGGTCACCTTGGCATCCACCTGCAGACAGGCCCGCGGCATCTGGCTGCGGCCCGGCCGCCGTGTCAGCGTGGCGTAGGAGCCCAGGGTGCTGCTGGGGGCCCCCTCCTCCTCCTCGTGCTCCCCGTCCGACAGCGCGTAGCGGTTCAGGCTGTGCGAGCGCTTCTTGTGTTTCAAGCCTTCGCCCCCGTTGTGCTGCTCCCCAGCCGTGGGGGCTGTGGTGGGCGGCTCCGTGGGGCCGCACTGGCTGTGCAGGTAGGAGAAGCCTTTCTGGGCTGACGTCTGCAGGCTGCTCTTCTGTCCAGGGGAGATGGAGGGGTATGGGTGTGCCAGGGCCTTGGGCTGCTCTGCTCCCAGGACGGATGGGACCGTTGGGGATTTCAGGGAGACGTGTGGGTACATGAAGACGTAGGGGGCTGTTCCCTTGCTGGGAGTCTGGGGAGGAGTACAGGGAGTGACTGCTGGAGTCCCGGCTCCTTTCTGAGCCACGGGCCGGGCGTACTGATCCGTGCCTTCGGGTAGGTTCCTCTCCTTGAGAGGGCTGCCCCCGCCACCATTGGCAAAGCCATTCAGCCCCTCGGGGGACACGAGCTTCCCGTAGGGCTCGGGGCTGGGCCGGCCTGGCAGGCTGGCCGGGCTCTCCTTGCTGCGGGGGGCTGCACAGGACTGCCCACTGCTGCTGCTGCTCTCGCCGCTGCCCAGGCTCTCCTGCGAGGGGCTGGAGAGGCGCCGGGACAGCACGTTGTCCTGCGAGTGCCCCGAGCCCCGCGACCGCACCCCGATGCTCTCCTGGCTCCGTGACATTCCCTGGCTGCTCTTGATGCCGAGCGTCTCGTGGCAGCTGTTGGACATGGCTGTCTGGAGCTCATAGCTGAGCTCGCTGTCCTGGAAGGTCGTCATTTTGGGCGTGTGTGGGGACTGGCACTCCCCATTCTCCAGCGACTCGATGGTGACAATGTCCAGGGAACCGGGGACTTTGCGTCTCGCCAGAGTTGCTTCTGCTTGGTTGAGGCTTTTGCGGAGGTCTCTGAGCTTCTTGACAGCCAACATGATCTTCTTCTGGTGGCCTGCAGGAAGGAAAGGGACATCACGTCAGCTCCAGCCCCCAAGGCCTTTTGTTTCCGGGCCAAGAGGAGTAGTAGTTATGTCACACACCAGGGCAAAGGCCTCGGGGTTATCCAAACCCTGCCTATGGGAGGAGACAAACTACTGCTGGCATCTACCTGGCTGGGCCCAGCTCCAGCTGGCCAAGGAGAGTTCTTAGGGCCAGCCAGGAACTGCCCTTTCCGGGTGCTCAGGACATGCCTGCACCTCCCAGCCTGAAGGAGAAAGGGGCGTGGGGACCTGGGTGGGAAACTTGGCTGCCCTGGGCCACCCCAGCATGGCAGGAGGGACTCACCCAGCTTGTTGATGCCAATCTCTTGCAGATCCTCCCACGTCAGGTCCGTCACGATGGTGATGGAGTCGTAACCGTTGTTCACCAGCTTTTTGTGGTACTGGGGCAACCCAATGGCACTGAGCCAGTCCATCAGGTCAGCCTGGAAAGAGCACGGAGCCACTGCTGTGAGCATCGAGGAATGGGCAGCACCTTCAGCATCCCCTCCCTGGCCCTGCCCAGGAGACTGTGGTTTTAGGGTGTCTCTGACTGCTTTAACACAGCGTGTATTTACTTACAGACTGTCCTATCCTGGAGTCAGAGAGCTCTGAGAAAAGACCTGGAAAAAGGGGGTGACCAAAGCCTCAGTGCCAGGGACTCACCGGGATGTAGTTGGGCAGCCACTCAGCGATGCTGAGCTGCCCGATTTCTGTGGAGATCTTTTTCCTGTGGCCTGGTTTGGTCACGCCGATGGCTGTCAGATCCTAATGGGAGCAGAGCGGGGCCGTGGTCAGCAGTGGTTCAGGGAGCTTGGGGCAGTGGGCACCCACTGCTGGCAGCTCGAGGTGGGGAAGGACCTGCCTCACCTCCGGGGTCATGCGGCTGATGGTGGGGACGTCGTAGCCGGCGTTGAGGAAGTTGACAGTGTATGACTCCAGCTGGAACTCACGCAGCCAGTTATAAATGGCTTCTGCATCCTGGGGAGAGGACAGGACACACCATAGCCCATGACGGTGGCTGCAGGGGCTGGAAGAACCTGGCTGCTCCAGGCAAGATGCCAGGACCTCCCTGGGCAAGACCCACTTGTCCCCGGTGTCCTCAAGACCCAGTTCCCTGGGTAGCCGGTGCAGCGAGAGCTGGGCTGAGTGCCCCAAACATGGCCCTCTCACCCAGCACACCATTCCCCAGTTGTCCCCGTTACCTTCCCCTCGAGGAGCTGCTCAGGACGCAAGAACTGGTGGGAGAAGACCCTGTCTCCAGGGGGGCAGCTGCCTGGGGTCTGGAGGCCCTGTGGCCCTGGCAGAAAGGAGAGAGGCGAACTGTCACAGGGGCACTTGAACAGCGAATAGCCCATAGGGCTGGGAGGACAGCTGTCCCCAAGGCCCCACGGAGTTGGGACAGCCCTCACCTGCCGGGGAGGTCCCATTGCGTGGCTCTGATCCCAAAAGGTGTTGCTGGAGGTCATCACCAGTGGAGGGCAGAGGCTGAGGGAGAGGAGGAGTGAGTGGAGGAAGGACCCCGCTCTGGAGACCAGCTTTGTCACACCCTCAGGAGCAGAGTGGGGGTCCCCATGCTGGGCTGCAGGGCACAGCTTCACCCAGCAACAGGCTGGCCCCCAGCAAGAGATCTGGGCAGGATTTGGCCCAGGGTCTTTTATTATCCTCTCAGGTGACACAGCACATGGTGGAGATGCTGTGTGATGCCAACCACAGCCTCTAGCTTCACTCAAAAAGGCCAGCTGTGCTTTGGGAGACAACTGGGGACCCCCAGGAGCATCTCCCTGCTGAGTCCTGGCAGCAAGTAGGTGTTTGGTGTAGCATACTCAACTCCAGCAGCCCCTCCTTTGCTAGGAGGGCGCATGGAAGGAGATGGGGCTCCATTTCCAGCCTGAGCCAGCACAGGGAAGCAGCACAGGGGAGCAGGGGCCGGTGCCTACCCTGGCATTCTCGATGAGGATGCTGGTGCTCTGCCCATTGGTGCCCTCGGTGCTCTGGCCGCTGCCGGCGCTGCGGATGCTGCCGATGCTGCCCTCACTGCCCACGCTGTTTCTGTCTCCTGCTGCTCGGGACAAGCAGGGAGCCCGTCAGCAGCATCCCGGGATCAGGGGTGACACGGGGCACAGAGGTCCCCAGCAAGGACCCGCGTGCCAACACAGCGATGCCAGTAAAGAACAGTCTCCCACAAGATCCCTCCGGCCACAGACACTGCATCAGTTCCCTCCCACCTCCCAGCATGCACAACACAGACAGGGTGACCTGGGCTGAGACACAGGGAGAGAAGGGGCTGCTCTGAGGGCTCCCCAAAACTCCCTTTTCCTGCATCTGCTCCCTCTCATCTGGCTGCTTCCCCATGGAGAGGTGGGAGGAGAGTCTCCCCCTGTGCCCCTGCCCAGGCAGGGCTGGGAACAGGGGAAGGTCCCCAGCCCCTCTCCCTCCCCAGGTGCTCCCCTGACCTGAGCTGTCAGGGCCTGGGGCCGTCCGGGTTAGGGTGAGGTGGCCAAAGGCCGCTGGGCTGCTCGGGGCTGCTGGGTGCGGACACTCGTCGGGGAGGTGCTGCAGCCCCCCAGGGGGGGCCGGGAGGGCCCCAGGGGGACCCTGGCGCTGCTGCGCGGGTGCCACGCGGGGGACAACCATGCCTGCATTCAAAGACAAAACACGCTTGGTCAGAGCTCATGCAGGAGGCAGGGAGAGGGACAGAGCTGAGCCACAACCCCCAGATTAGTATCCCACCCATGGAACACCCCCTGAGTCCTTCCCTTCCCCCCTAGCTAGCCAGGGCTGCAGGGCCTGTCCGAAAGGAGGTGCTGGGAAGGCTGGGAAGGTTTCACACAGGGCACTGTCCCCAGCATGCCCAGGATGGCCACTGACCTGTCCGCTTGCTGATGACTTCAGCAATGGACGGGGGGAAGTACCCGACCCGGTCGGTGCCTTTCTGAGCGTCGTGGATGTGCCCCTTCCATCGGCCATCTGGATGCTGCTCCAGGACCTGCCATGGGACAAGAGGAATGGGGCTGGTACCTGAAGCCATGGTGGGGCAGGGGGATGGGGAGCAGAGAGCAGCCTCACCGTGATGATGTCTCCTGCTCGGACATTGAGAGCAGTCGGGTCATGGAGGTTCCAAAAATCCTTCAAAGCTCGGACCTTCAGGATTCCTGATGCCTCTGAAAGCAAGGGACAGAGGAAGAAAGAAGGTGCCAGAGCGTAGAGAGGAAAGACAGGAGGGCAGAAGGAGACAGGAGGGCAGAAGGAGAAAGCGAGAGCGAGGAGAGGAGAGAAGAAAACATTAATAATGCAGGAAGGACTCAAACCGAAACACTGCCCCAGGTTTAGGATGGGGGCACATGTGAGAGGGGACTGGGATGCTGGCACTGGTTTAGGCTGTTCAGGAGCACTGGGAACTCAGGCAGGTCCCAGGGGGAAGAAGCCCCTCTCAGTGCCGTCCCAACCTCACCTCTCAGCAGCTGCTTGATGTCCTTGCTGGCGTGCGAGGTGGTGAACTGGTTGACGATGTCCAGCGCTGTCTGGTTGTAGGTGTTCCTGATGTTCACGTCGACACCGCCCTGCCCAGGGGGAGACCTGGTCAAGGCCAGATCCTTCCCTGCCACCAGACCCAAGGGAGGCAAGGGACCGAGGGGAAGGGGTGCTGGGTGACCTCCAGGGGCTGTCCCCCCATGCAGCCCCATCCCCACCGCACTCACCTCCAGCAGGAGCCGCACCACCTCTGTTTTGCCATAGAGCGCGGCCTCGTGCAGGGCTGTGCCTGTCTTTGTCTGCTTGTTGATCTCAATCCCGGCCTTCAGCAGTTGCCTGGTATGAAGGAGGGAGAGGCATGAACAGCAAGACATGGACATCAGGGCAGGCACTTGGCTGCTTTGCGATGGGACGGGGACAACACCTTGCATTTGCTTTGGGGACGAGGGGCTGAAGCCTGCAGGAGGAAGGTGTGTTTGGGAGGAAGCGGGGCCTGAAGCCCTGATGGGTTTTTCCAGCATAGGGCAGGGAGTTACCTGATGATCTCCTTGTGCCCATTCTTGGCTGCCAGGTGCAGCGGAGTGGTGTAGTTGGGGTCAGTGGCATCCTTGGACTGTCCCTCCAGCAGGGCAACACACAGATGGCTGTTCAGCAGCAGCTGGGCCACCTGCATGAGACAACTGGTGAGCAACAGGGTGCAGGTACCCCCACCTGCACCCTCCCAGCGAGGGGCTCACCCTTGAGGCCAGCCCACCACTCCCCATCTCGCCACTCCCTTCCATCCATAGTCTCAGGCTTGGCTGGAGCTGGACAGTGCTTGGCATGGCCACACTATCGTGAGGGGCTGTAAAAGGTCACAACAGCCAGAAATAGTCTTCCCATAATCGGGCTTTTCAGACCAAGCCCTAAAAACCTCCAGTCTCTCCAGCCCAGAGCAACTCTCAGCATCTCAGGGCAACCCAGAGGCACAGAGGAGTTATTTTTACTGCCCTGTTTATAGCTGCAGACATTATAGATACTCCAAAAATGGAAATATCCCCCTGGTCCCCTCCCAGAGGGGCACAGAACAGTCTGGCTGGCCATGCTCCAGCCCAACCCAGCGGTGCTGGCTGGGCCAGGGTCTCCCAGAGCATGGTGTGGCCCTGTCCCCACAAACCGTGCTGGGGACCTGGAGTAGGGCTGGATGCTCAGAGCTTGCTGGGATTAGCCAGCTCAGCCTATCCGTGCTTAACCGTGAGCAAAGCTGTGGTGGGTGGGGGGAGGCCGTGGAGAACTGGGAGCAACAATTCCTGGCTCCTCTCCCAGCCTGACGCTGCCCTGCTGCGAGGTCAGGGGCAAAACCCACGGCTCCCAGGTTCAGGATCTGGCCGTGTCTGGCCATGGGAGGAGGCAGGTGCTGCCTGCCAGGCTCTGAGTCTCGTGGTGGAGGGAGAGCAGTCGTGGCCAGACCCAGCGCTTTGCTCCCAGAGGAGCTCCAGAGCTGCCCCTGGAGAAGCCCCTGGCGCAGGGCAGAGCCCACAGCACCCACCTTCAGCCGCCCGAACTCGCAGGCCAAGTCCAGCGGGGTTTTCTTCGCCTTGTTGATGAGGCAGGGGTTGGACTGGTGCTGGAGCAACATCTCCGACTGCGGGGGAGCAATGTGGTGCAGGGGCTCAGCATCACCCCGCAGCCCTGCCTCCCTCCCACCGGGCACGGCGGGGTTTGCCCCCACCCATGTACCCCAGAGAGCCCCGGGGAGGGCACATGGGTGGCTCCGGGCTCTCACTTACCACCTCGTAGTGGCCGTACTGCGCCGAGAGGTGCAGCGGGATCTGCCCGTCCAGCGAGGCCATGTTGACGGAGGCGGCGGCGCGGAGCAGCACCCGCACGGGCTCCACGCGGCCCTGCCACGCCGCGTAGTGCAGGGGCCGCATCCCTGTGGGCAGCGGGGCTCAGCAGGGCTGGACACGGCCCCCGGCCCGGCACAGGGGGCTGAGCTGGAGGCCAGAGGGGCCGTGCCCAGGGGTCACCCCTTACCATTGCTGTCCTTGATGTCGACGGTGGCCTGTGCCTCCAGCAGCAGCGAGATGAGGTCCAGGCTGCCGCCCAGGGCTGCATGGTGCAGCGCTGAGAACCTGTGGCACAAGGCAGGGCTCAGCCCGGCCCCCAGCCCCACTGTGCTGTCCCCACAGCCACCCCCTGCACAAGGACATGGGCTGAGGGCTGGGATTGTCACTGGCTGTTCATGGCTATGTCCTCCCCGATTCCCCGCTCCCAGTGCCTCAGATTCCCCGTAGCAAAACACTGATAAATCCCTCCAAGCTGTCTGTGCATCAGTGAGGGATGCAGGTACACTGTGTACCTTGGGAAACCCCAGGGAGAGGAGTCCCTCATCCCGTTGCCCTCTGTTGGGGGAAACAGGCAGGATGGAGAGCGATGCATCTCCCCTCTCCATGGAGCAGCCAGGCAGCCCCAGCGCTGCTCGCAGCATCCGGCAAACACATCAGCCCCGTGGCCACTCCTGCCCCCTCTGCCAGCTGCCCCCTCCCCATGCCAGCAGGGCTGCCAGGAGCCCACGGCAGAGCGTGGGAGGCCGCCGGTAATGAAAGAGCCCAGTGTCTTGGGGCTGTGAAAGGGCCTGTCTGCCTGGCGCTCCCCCCGAGCCGTCACGTGAAGGGCCAAGGCCAAGCGAGGGGTCCCTGTGCCACCAGGGATTAGCTCGTGTGCCACTCCATGGGACGTGGGGGCTCCTGACAGCACCAGCGTGGGGCTCCGATGGGCTCTGCAGTGTCCAAACCCAATGCTGGGGATGCAGCTCATCCAGCACGGCTCTCCTCACAAATCTGCAGTCCCAGAGCATCCCCAAATCCCTGTGCATGTCTCAACACTAACCCCAGCAGAGAGGGCTGCTCCCTCCTCCAGTACACCCACCATGAACCCTGAGCCACAGCAAAAACTCTGCCTCAAAGTGCGAATGTGGGGGGTACAAAATCCCCCCGACCCAACCCTGCAGGGTCCCACTCTGCCCTGGGGTGGCTGCACAAACCCACACTCACCCACCCCATCCTCTCCAAGCCCTGAGCAAGATGATGCTGAGGACACCACCAGCACCATGGCTCTCCCAGGACACACACTGCCACCCCCATGCTCGTGTTTCACCTCCTTATCATCCCCTTCCTGTGCCCCAGTGAAACCCAATGTCCTGCCCGTGTCCCTCGGGCAGGGAACAGACCCTTTACCGCAGCTCCCACCATCAGCCCTCCTGGAGCTGCCCAAGCACAAATCCTGTGCCTTATCAGAATCAGATCATTGCTTCTATTATTAAATTCTTTTTCTATTAAGCTCCATCTGCACAGTATTATTTTAAGACAGAGCCATCCTGCAGGTTCCCAACCCCCCGCTGGCCTGTTAGGACTCATCATGGACACCTCTTCCTACAGAGTCCTCCAAAAGAAAACATGTAGAAATTAGGTACAACAACAGCACATAAAAACAATGCTAATGACTGACAGGTCAGAGTTAATTCAACAAGAATAATGTGCTTATTTATTTTATGGGCCTTTGTGGTTTCTTTAACTCTCAGTACCCAGCTTATTAAGTACTTGGATTTTGGAAGTGATGAGCTACACAAATATGCTGTGGTCACTTGGCAACCTCATCTTTTCTTTCTCTAACTCCCCCCAAAACAATGAGATTTTGCTTTTGGGATATTAAACAGAGGCACAAGCATGTGCAGGTGCTGAGGCAGCTGGGTGCTCCTCTGGGCTTCAACCGGGGGGAAACGGGGCACTGGCTGGACACACTGCCATCCCTACTCACCCCCATCCCCACAGAGGGGGACACAGAAGGGACTTATGAAGGATTTTCAGGATGGATTGAGCACAGCCCTCAGCTTAGATCCAGGCAGGCATTGGCTCTGCCTGTGCTCCCTGGCTCTGGGATGTTGTTGTGTTCTCCAGCTCCCCTGGAAAGCTGTATGACACCCTGAGCTGCAGGACTGAATGGATACTGGGGAGAGGAGCCCAGCCGGGCTGGCAGCAGCACCCAGCACCCTCCGGGGGAGCACTCACCCATCCGCATCCTGGTAGTTCACGTTCAGGCGCTTGGCAGATCCCAGGAGCTCTGCAGAGACAAGAGGTGAAGGTCAGGGCAGGAAGCAGAGCCTGCAGGCCCCCAGACCCCCAACAGGAACCCCATCCCACAGCCACACCGACCTCCCAGCGCGCAGAACAGTGCCTGGCCCATCCCGGGGGTCTCTCCTCTACTCTCCTCTACCTCCACGTTCACCTCCGCAAACCCTCAGTGGGCTGACCCAGCTTGAACTCAGCACTTTCCTCCCTTCATCTCTCCTGCCCCATCTCTGTGTGTCCCCAGGATGGGCCGGACCCGGCAGCTCCTGCCACTCTGGCTCGGCAGAACAGTGCTTCCCTTCCCTTTATAGGCACTGACACCCCAAAACTGCTGAGTGGGGCCATTCTGCCCCCCACTCGCTCCCTGTGCCCATCACTGCCACTGAAGCCTGGCCCACAGACCACATGGTTGGCATTTTTATGGCCAGGGCAGAGGCTGAAGCTTTCAGCTGTGAATGCAAGGATTGTGCTACCTCGGATGTCCCCATCCCCCTGCCCAGCCCTCCCTCCCCTTATGGGGACCCAAGGATTGTGCCACCTCGGATATCCCTGTCCCCCTGCCCATCCCTCCTTCCCCTTCGGGGACCACTGGGCAGCAGAGGATGCTCAGCCTACCCTCAGCACAGCCTCACACCCAGTGCACCCCCAACTCCCTGCTCCTTCCCGCAATTAATTTGAATGGATTCCTTCCTCCCACACAGAGAGGACATTTTATTCTTCACCGAGGGGTTGAGAGCGGATTAACATCTCTGGAATTCATCCGCCAAGTCAAAAGGGAAAGAAAGGGGAAGGTATGTGGGGGGCCAAGAAGTACCACCGTTCCTCCTCTGCCCTTCCAGGCAGCCGAGCCAGGGAGGATTAAATGCTTTAAATGGTTTCTGTGCTTTTTCCTAAGGAAAATCAAAGTCCGAGCGCCAGGCTCCGAGCCTGGGGTGAAACAGCTGCTCAAACCCCACTCTGGTGTGGTTGGTCTTGAGGAAGGAGCCCCCTTCCTCGCAGCCAGGTAGATCTCCGGGGCTGAAGATCCCTCTCCTTTTCCTTCCTCTCCTCATCCTCAATTCCCTTCTCTTCTCCCTCTCTCCCAAGGTCTCTGCCCATCTTGCATGGCAGATCCCATACAAAGCCATACTGGGCTGTGTGACCCCTCTGCTGGAAAAGAAGGGCTGAAGAGGGGCTGGCTCATTCATCATGCAAATGGATAATTAAAGGAAACCAAGGACCGGGGTGTTCATTACTGCAATTTACAGTGTTTTGTAAACAGCCTAATTAACACAAAATGGGCTTGGAGTGGCTGCTGGTGAAGGACTTGTGACTCCTCGCCACAGCTGAGGGGATCGGGACAGGATCCCCTAATTACCTCTTCCAGGGACTGTTTGTCTTTGAGCCTCAGCCACCAATCCGGCAGCCCTTCCCAAAGGAACTGGCTCCCAGAGCACTCAGCAGAGCTCCTGCTTTTCCCTCCCAGCCCCAAGAGCCCAGGATCCGGGGTCTTCATCAAGGACAAGTCGCTTCCCTTGAGACCTCAGCAGCCAGGAAAAAATAACATTTCACTTGTAAATTGGCCACTTCTGATCCGAGTTCTGGAGCAACTGTAACCACTGGGATTGCTCCCACCATCTGCAGCTCAAAACTGCCACAGGAAGAGGGCAGGAAGGGGAGAAGGAAGAAGAGGAGGAAGAGGGGTCCTTACCCAGGGCAGGAGGGGCAGACCCCGAATGATGGGTCTGCAGACCCTGCAATGCTGGGAAAAGAGAGGGGCTGGACGGAGATGCCCAATGAGCACCAGCACCTCCAGAAGAGGCAGAAGCATTCCACAGCCCCTGGGGGCTGGTCCTGGAGTTGAACAATGCCCACTATTCGAAGAGAGAGAGCTCACCCCAAAATCCCATCCCTAACCCCACCTTCAAGGGGACTGAGCTGACCAGTGGGGTCCAGTAAGCAGGGCTGGGATATCCCAGGACATGGTGGGTGTCCCTGCCTGCTCCCAGGCAGCTGTCAGCATCCACATCTCCCTGAGCAACATTCCTCAAATTCGTTCCCTGCTGCAGCAGCCCAGCCAGGTCACGACACAGGGCAGGACCACACGGACACGGTGCGGGTGGCGGAGAAAGCAGCAGGTCACAAATAGCAGAGCCAGCAGCAGCGTTCCCTTTGGGGGTCTTCCTAAATGCTTGGATCCACTTTGGGCAGGAAGGGAAGAGTTCATGCCCGCTTTGCAGCTGGGTAGATCACTGCGTGGAGAGCTGGAGGGTTTGCAGCAAGGCTGGAAGGTGAAGTGTGGGTGGGAAAGCGTCTGGGTACCCCAGCATAAAGGCACGGGAAAGGAGAGGAATGGAGGGATGGAGGGGAAGCAGAGCACAGCCAGGCAGCTGGGACCCCTCCACCAGTGCCGTCCTGCTGCACAGCCTCAAACTCCAGGGACGCGGTGACAGGAAGGCAGCTGACGGGACATTTCCCTGCATCCCCCTTCCTCATTCCATCCATGTGCTCCTTTTGACCAATTCCCCAGGTTTTCCCTGCATTTCTTCAGCCCCTTCTCTCCCCGTTGGTGCCCAGGCTACCCATCCTTTTCCGCACAGATGTTTTGGAGCTCAGCAGAGGCTGGGCCAAGCTGTTCCCAATCCCACAGCCCTCCCAGACTGGCCTGTTCAGAGGTGCAGGGGACTGCAGAGCTGGGCTGGGAAAGGGCTGCAGGGTTAATCCAGCTACAGCACTGGGATGGTGTGGCCAGATCCTTCCCAGGCACATCATCACCCCCGCTGGGTTTGCACTAGGGCAGGAGCACTCTCAGGCCTGATCCGCAACCCCCGCTCCCCACCAGGAGCACACTCATACCCTGGGAAGAAGAACACGAACCCAGCGCTGAAATACAACACACCCTGAAGGGGTTATTTCCAGGGAAAACCCAGCTTGGTGCACCCCAAGGGTTAACTCCAGCCGTGGCCCCCTGCCCGGCCCTGCTCCCCAGCACGACCCCTGCGAGGGGTCCCGCCAAGCTCCCAGCCCGCTCTGCCCCGGCCCCGCCGCGTTCCCCGGCGCCTGCCCGGACAGGACGAGGCTCCGCAGCGCAGGGCCGGGCCTGAGCGAGGCCTCGAGGGAGCCAGCGAGCTTCTGTGCGGCGTCTGGCTGCCAAGCGGCAGCGGGAAGCACCTCCGGAACGCTCCGGCAAATTGCTTACAAATGTCGGGCCGGCCGCCGGCCGTGGCGAAGGCAGCGCGGCCGCCCAGCACCAGACGGGGCCGGGACCCTCATCCCTGGCACGCCCTGGCTCCGGCCCTCGGCCTTTGGATCCCCACCGTGGCACAGCCCCGCACGGCGCATTCCCAAGCAGCCTCCTTTGCCCGTGCCTCGGTTTCCCCACGGGCTGCACTCCCATGGAGGGGATGCCAGGCTGGGCTGGGCTCCTCGTGGGGTGCAGGGGGCACCCGAGGAGCGGCCGGCCGGGGCGGGCACCTCACCCGCCGCGCTGGCAGCCGGCCCGGCACAAACCCGTATTTACCCCCCCGAGGCACTCGCCTGGCGCCGGCTGTGCCGGCTGCGTGGAGCCAGGCGTGCCCTCGCCTGGCCCAGCACCCCTGTGCCAGCACACCGGGCACCCTGAGTCACCCCCTGCCCGCCAACGGAGAGCTCGTTCCTGCGGGGACACCCGTGAGCTTCACCCCGGGATCCCGCAGACGGACACGATCCCTCCGAAGCGCTCCTCGGGAAGCAGTGACACGTGCTTGCCTGGGTTTGGCTGCGGAAGGAAATGCCCAAATATCCCATGGAGTCTTGCTCTTTGGAGACTCCTGCCCCGGCTCTCACACGGGAGCCAGGCTCCAGAAGGCAGTCCTTTTGCTGTGACCCCCCACCGGTTTTGTCCACCCAGGGCAGCCACAGCAGAGCTCCACCACTGCAAGGCTTTGTTGCTGTGCAGGACACACAGATCTGTAACTGGAGATCCACCTCCTTGCCAGAGACACTGGGAAAAACGCCCCTTTTCTGCTGGTCCTGTGTCACAGGCTCTCATCCCATCCCCTCGTCCTGGGAAATCACATCCCCACACTGCTGGCTGCACCCTTGTGCCATGAGCCTCCCTGTGCTGCAGGTCTGAGCATCCCAGTGTCATGAACATCCCTGTGCTGCCAGCTACACTGTGTCCCTGTACCATAAGGATCCCTGAACATCCAGTCCTGAGCACCCCTACACTGCCTGCTACAAGCACTATGCATGCAGGAAAGCCCTGCAAGGGCACTGCAGGAACACCATCCTGCTTCCCTGGGCAGTGGGAGAGGGACAGTGTGTGTTAGACACACCAAATACATGCACATACTCTCTTGGGAAAATGAAATCCACCTGGCGACTGTCACCACTAAGTCAATAAACCAGCTGGAGGAGCTAATCAGCTGCTATTCCGCAGAGCACCAGCCGTCTCCGATGGTGGTGGCAGCCTCTGGAGCTGGAGGCGGAGGTGGCAGGAGGTGGCAGCTTCACCCAACCTGCCCTGTCATGGCCCAGGATGGCCCTGCCTTGGCATATGGTGGGTTCGTGCCGGGGCTGAGGCCAGACTCACTTGGCCAAAATCAAGTCCCAAAGAGGTGATGTCCATCCCTCTTCCGCAGGAATCACCCTTCCCTGTCGCCTCTCCGTCCACAGGCACGTCCGCTGTGGCCACCCACACCCGGCTCCTCCCGGTGCAGTCTCCTGGCAGACCGGCTGCTTCAGGAGCAGTTTCCCAATAGGTTCAGAAGAGATTCACCCACCTCGATAGGGAAGGAGTTCAGCCACAGACATGTTAAGAAACTCAACCAAAGCTGCCCAGCCAGCTCGGAACAGAGGTTGGGTGAGAGCCAAAGGCTCCTGACCCTGGCTCTCTACTGCAGCCACCAGCTGCACCCCAAACACTGAGCCCAGTGCTGTGTCCAGCTCCCCAGACGGGCTCCCCTAATTCCCCCGTGGTGATGGAGGGTGAATTTGGCTGCCAAGGTGCTGCTGCCTGGGATACCTGGCTGAGCACCCATCCCTGTGCCCAAATGCCATGGCTATCCAAATGCCACAGGTGTGCAAATGCCACGGGTACCTTCCTTGCCCACAAATAGCCCGTGCCGGGTCTGAGGCTCCACAGCATCACTGAGGGTGACGGGCTCCCCACCAACGCTGGCAAACAGGTCCCTCGCCAAGCCAGGCACTGTGGGGTTGGTGCGACTGAGGCAAAGCCACTGGGTTAACTGGCAGGGATGGGGAGGCTGCAATCAAGGAGGCAGATTCCCATCAACAGAGGGCAAATGGAAGTGACACGAGAGTGGCTGGGAGCCCCTTACTGTCCCTACACCAACACCTGGCAACTCCTCAAGAGTAATTGGCGTTTTCAACCCTTGAGAAACCTACCAAACCCTAGACCAGACCAGGGCCCTGCCTGCTCTGACACTGCACGGGCTGCAGGACAGCTGTCACACCAAGCCCCACTCCTGGTTTCAGCAGCCTGGAATAACCCCAGCAGGTGCAATAACCTTCCAGGAGCTGAGCTCCTCACAGCATCCTGAGGCTGGACACAGCACCGCTGTGCTGTGAGTATCCCTGCACCTAACGCTTGTTTCTAACCTGAACACAAGTGACCATTTACCCCTGGCTGGAGCCCCAAAGATTAGGTCTTACAGCCACGCAGAGCCCAAGCTGTTCCTGTCACCAGCTTGTCTCTGCTGATGGCATGTCGGAGTCTGCTCTGGTAGCTTGGCCTCCTTCCTCATCTCCTCCTTTAAGCAATCCTGTCCTGCAACATGTTCAGATACGATGGTGGATGATGGTGAAGGCAGGTGATGGCAAAGGCAGAGGAGTTTGAGAGGTTCGAGGATCTGCCTTCCACCCTGGGCTGGGCTGGGCGCCCACCACAGGCAAAGAGAGAGTCTTTTTTCCAGGGGAAGTCAAACATTTAAGGTTTGTTAAGAGGCTGGCAGCAGGTGAAACATTGGGCAGCATCCCCCCACAGCACAGACATTGATCACTCACCCCCAGCCCAGCCACTCCAGGACCCCCATCCAAACCCCCAATTCCCCCCTGCTGCTTCCCCTCACAAGGAAAGCAGGAAAAAACAGGCAGTTTGTTCAAAGCAAAGGCTCCCAGAACAATGAAAGGAAAAGCAGAATCGGAAACCCTGTCTCCATTCACACAGCTGGGAAGAAGGTGCAGCTCTCGGCTTTCGACCCCAAGGTTTGATGGCCACAGGGGACGGAGGGGATAAATGCCAAGTGGGGAAAAGAGCATCACAGGAGTCCTTTGGGGCTGGATGCGCCCCTTGCAAAAGCCAAACACGTGCTCCTGCTCTGCGTTTCAGGCCCCCAGAAGGATTTCAGCTGGGGTGGGATGAATAGTGCTTGCTCCCCCTCTCCACAAAAATTTGTGGGTTTGTAGTGGCTGCCTACCCCAAAGTGATGCAGCCCAGCCCAGCTCCCCTGGCCGGGAGGAGTGGTAACGCCCCTTCCCCACAGTGCCGAAATTGCATCCCCCAGCCCCATCCAGGATGGAAACAGCTGGGAAAGGCTTCGGGTGGGGGAAGCCAGGCGGCTCCTTTGGAGATACAAGGGCTCCTTTCCCAGCTGGCCGGGGAAACGCGTTACCGGGAGGTGAAGTCACCGTCCCTGCTGGGACCTGGCTATTCCGCTCTCCAGGATATGAACTCAGAGGAGCTGTATTTGCCCAGGGAAGAGGTGGAGCCTTTTCCATTTCCCCCATCCTTCCGAAAGGACAGGACGCCTCCCGAGCGGGAAGAGATGGGCCGATAGCGGTGGGGGCCAACGGCCAAGTGCGAGCACTGCCTGAACCTGCACCGGGCACTCCGTGGGGCCAAGGGCCACCCCTGGGCTGTGGGACACGGGGACCAGCAGAGCATCGGCTCCAGCATTAGCAATGCACCTTAGCTCACGCCCAACTGGTTCCCTGGAAGCCAAGGAAGGGCTATCCCAGATACCCTGGCAAAGGGGCTGCGCCTGCAGACGCTCTCAGTGTTGTCATTAATGCCATACCCAGCAAATGGTGCATTAAAATAATCTGTGGTGGATGTGCTACAGATTGACAAGGGCAGAAATAACACAAAAAGGACTTAGAGAGATTAGGAGAACAAACCCAGGCAGATTCAACCTGGGAAAAATGCAGATTGCAGCATCTGGGGAGAAATAATCCAACCGGCAGCAGGTCAATGGGAGGAAGAAAGAGGGGAAGCAGGATGTGGGGGGACGGTGAGAGGAACAGTGTGAGCGTGGGCATGGAGGGAGCTGCTGGTCAGGAAAACAACCTCGGCAGCTCTGCATGGGGGGATGCTGCTTCCCAGGGTGCCATCTCCCACCGTGTATTCTGTTGCTTCCTGGGGTACCATCTTCCATCACGTACCCAGGGCTGCGAACATGAGAGAGGCTCCCAGGGGACATGAGAGGTGAGCGACAGGAGCCAGCAGCGAAGGGCTGGCCTTGCATGGGAAGATTAGGGCAGGTCAGTAAGTCTGGATTAGCTGAGCAACAGTTAATTAGGGAGGGCGGGCAGGGACGCAGCAACCCAGCAACCCACCTACACCTGGAGGGGTTTGACGCTCCAGAGCAGCACGTACCTATTTATTTTATGGTTCTAACAATGAGCCCCAGATAAAAATTAGAGCAGCCAACAGTGTACAGCAAAACCCCGTGGGCTCAAGGGAGAGAAACAAGGATCCAGCTCCTACATTGTAGTTTGGAGGTTGCAGCAACCACGCAGCTTCCAGGGGAAGCAGGGCAAGGCTGAGGCTGGAGGACTGGGCTGCCACAGCCCTATGGCACCATGTCCCCATCAGTGCCAGCCCCGTGCCCGCACATGGCAGCTTGGCACCCAGGAGCTGCTCCAGCCGGTGGAGCCAGTACTCAAAGCACACAGCGATGCGGAGGCTGGAAATCCTGTGACATCCTCCTCCTTTGGCCCCAGGGAAGCTGCCGTGCACCTGGAGCAGGCGCTGCCAGGGCGGACGGAGCGGCTGTCCCCACCCTGGCTGCGCTAATCTGGGCAAGGCACACACAGGATGGGAGGGGAGGCAGCAGGAGGTGAAGCTGTTCGCTCGAGGTCACCCAGAAGGTCGATGGTTCAAGTGCCGCCACTCCTTCCTGAGGCCGCGACACGGCTGGGAACTGAATTTTACTCAAAACTCCCCCCTCCTGCCAGCAGCCCGTGGGCAATCGGCCGTCAGCGGCCCGGGACTAACCTCAGACGGCTGCTGGCGGCCGGAGTTCGGAGTCACACAGTTAAAAATACCTTGCGGATGCCTTTCCTCAACTCTGACCCCACGAGCCGGTGTTGCCACCAGCCCTGCTTGGGGACGTGCTGGTGGGGTCCCCCGGGACGGTCACAGCCTGGGCTGTGCAGGGACATGGCAGCTGCTGCCTGGGGACTGGGTTTTCCTCTCTAAGAACCACGGATTTCCACTTCTGGGGGGCTGCTGACTATATTCTCCACTGCCAACCTGAAACAAGAGGCTCAGCTTCCTGAAGCTGCCTTCCAGCAAGTGACGCCTGGGCTGTCCGGCTCCCTCTGAACTGCAGCCTGGATCTCAGCAGCTTCAGCAAAACGTCTCCTTCCCTCCAGGACAGAGCCAAAATGTGGCCTCTGGTTCCTGCCAGTCTCAAGGGATGCTGGGTGGGTGACTGCTCCTGTAGATTCCGTGGTGCTGCAGCCATTTGTGGCATCTGCACTGGGAAAGAGCTTAAGGATCTCACCCGGCAGTGGCTGCTCAGCTCCCAAGCCATGATGGACGGGAGAGATCTCTCTCCAAATCCCTTCTCCAGTGACGGTGAGGGCGCAGAGGACACCTAGTTGTTCCCATTCCCCGTGCAAAGGTCACCTACAAAAACACACGGGAACTGACTGGCTGCTCCATGCTGCTGCAAGTGGGAATGGGAGAGGAATGGGTCCATCCCCAGCAGGCACGGGCCAAGCTCTCTCCAGCCTGGGACAAGCAGCCTGAGAGAGATGGTCCTGCTGCCACTCTCTCCTTTCCCTCCCGAGGCAGGGAAGGCAGCAGCATGGTGTTGTCCATGCCCAGAGTGAGGGCTTTTTCCCAGATGGATCAAACCCTCTGACTGCCCACCTGGGTTTCTGGCTGGCCGGCCAATGCCAAAGTGGGAGAAGCCATTGCCAAAATCCTGCCGAGCATCTGCCCAGTGCCTTAGCTGGACTGGGATATTTTCATGCAGCTGTGGCAGTGAAGGATTTGCCTGGGATCCTGGTCCACAGTGGGATTCCATATGCAGTGGACAGGAGAGGGACATGACAGCTACATGACCAGGATGTCCTGCACCACCCTGCATGTCCCCACATAGAAGCAGCTATCACTTAGCAGCCGGTGACAGTCTGTGTCCTGGGAGAGGCATCACCCCTTCCCTGTCCTGGAAGCAGGAACCCACCCCAGGACCCCACACCCACCTTGCCATCCCTTCAGGGCCCTTGGTGACTGCTGAGTTATTCTGGGCACTGCGTTCCTGACCCCCTCCCCTCGTCCCAGCTGCTCCGGGGCCAGCAGGGAGGGTAGCGGGTTCCTCCCATTGCCCAGCCCAGACGCCAGAGTCAGGCAGCAGCTGCTTGGGGACCAGCTGGGGACAAAGGCGACACGGAGCAGCCCCATCCCCCCACGTACCTTGGAAGGGACAAGGGCTGATTTACAGCAAGGTCAAAGGCATCACAATACAACTCCAACAGAAAAGGAGGAGCTGGATCTGAGGACCCCCAGTCCGTGGGCTGAGCTCTGGTCAGCAGCTCCCCATACAGGGATCAGGAAGGCGTTTGGGGGCAGCACATCAACACCTCCCACCTCCCAAAGAACAGGCCCACCTCAGCACCAGAGGTAAACAGAGGCAGAGGCAACATCCTTGGCTCCTTGTCAAACCAAGGTTGTGCCCGGCTTCTCACAGGGACCCCGCTGCCTGCGGGGACCCCTCTGCCAGGTCAGCCCCCTCCATCCCAGCCCTGCCTGGGCGCTCCCCACACCCCGTCCCGATGGAGCGGTGGTGGGACACAAGCCAAGGCCTGCCCGCTCCCTGGACCCCTGCCGGGAACCCGATCTGTTTACGCCTTCCCAGCGCGGCGGGTGCGTGTCGGGAACAGCCCCGGCAAGCCCGACTTGGCTGCGCAGGCAGGACGTGGGAGCGAGCCCTGAAACCCCCACCTGCTGCCCCGCAGCATCCCGGGGGGAGTGCGGGGAGAAAGTGGGGAGAGTACAAGGAAAAATGGGACCCTCGTGCCTCCATCAGCTCCTTTTTGAAGGAAAAGGCACCACTTCTTGCTCTGTGCCACCCCCCCTGTGGCATCCCATGCCCCCCACCCTGGCCATGAGATCATGCTGGGTTGCTCCATCCCCAGCCCTGCAGGGAATGGCTTTCTGAGCTGTGGCAATCCTGGGAAAGCACTGGGAGAGCCAACCAGCCCTGGAAGCTACATGTCCCTCCCTAGAAAACGAGGCACCGTTTTCGCAAGCACGTGGCCAGCAACACGTACGGGCGCAGGGGGCTGATGGCCAAATGCCGGTCCCTGTCCCAGGGTCTGGGTTGTTCCCCGCTGGGGCTGAGAAGAGGCACCCACCTGCACTGCTCCTGGGAGGAGATGTTCATCCAGGACCACTCACCTGGTGTGAATTCAGTCCCACAGGGCCACAGGCATTTGGAGCAGGCTGCAGTGGGATAGAGTAGAGCCATGACTTTAGGGACTCGGAGCTACACACCTGCACATCCACACCAGGTTTGAGGTGGAAGGAACAGAGAAGCAGCTCCAGGATATCTATGTGCTGCTAAATATAACCAGTGGGACAGATGCTCCAAGACAGGGAGTTTCCTGCGCCTCGACACTGTTGAGGAGGAAACGGAGGGCTATCCCAATGCTTAAGTAGCTCTCGAGGTTTGGAAACACAGAGCAGGGTCAGAGGCAGCACCTCAGTCTGTGCAGGAGCCTCCTTCCCTCTAAGGAGGAGTGTCTCCCTTCTTTTTAAACCAGCAGGATTAACAGGTACTGGTTCAGGGAAGCCAGGAGGGCTCATGAAGCCCTTCCCATCTGTGTCAGCCCCACGAAACCAAATCAGAGCTGTTTCAGACCAGCCAGAGCAGCCTGGCCTGCAGCCCAAAGCAATCCTTGGGCCATGGCCATGCTGGACCCCATGCTGCTGGCCAGACTCACCGTGTCCCTGTGTCCCCCACGTAGGCAATGATTAGCCACCAGGGAGGACTCTGGCCCCTTTTGGAGGCCACTGAGGCAAGTGGTTCTCACGTGGCCTTGCCATGGTGGGGACACATCTCAGGTTCCTGAGGGGCCGCACAGGCTGTGAGTTGGGTGTCCTGCCCAGGGAGACAGGTCACCTATGGAAGGGGAAGATCCATGGGGCTCCCAGTCCTCAGTCTCCATATTGCTGTTTGCACTCAGTTCACCTCCAGCTGGAAACCCCCCTTCAGGCTTCTCCACGCCTGTCCTGGCAAAGAAACAAGGTGATGCCTCACAAGGGGCTGCTCGAGGGGGACAGCGAGGCAGGCGGCCCCTGGGATCGATGCTCCACGGAGGCAAGAGGCACCTGCAGAGTGGGTGGCCGAGCCTGAGCAAACCTCACTGCTGGGGACACCTCGGCCACAGGCACCTGATGCCCTTGCCATGCTCACCAACTCCGTTCCAAGCAGACAGGGCCTTACACAACCAGCCGTGCCCAGCATTACAAAATCCCAGGAGTTTTCGCCGCTCCCGGCACAGCCGCCCACCTCGGGTGGCCGAGCCAGACCCAGCTCCTGGGATGGCACTGGGGGAGGCCGGGGCAGGGGTCTGGGCACGGCAGCAGCGCCGGGGGCCACGTGCTCCCTGCGCAGCCTTGGCTGGGGCCCGCGGGGAGCGGCGCTGGCAGGGCTTGGCGGAAGCGCAGCCGGACGTGTTGCACCAGGCCTGGGATGCTGCGGGAGCCACATACCTGCCTCGCGCAGGTTCTCCCTGCTCCCTTATCTCGCCATCGCAGCCCTGCTCGCTTGCAGCTCCGGCCTTTCTCCCTGGGGTTGCAAACGGCTCGGAGTGGCTGCGCACCTACCCCGGGCAGCATCCCGCAGGAGCGAGGGATGGGCCAGAGTATCCAGCCCTTCCCTGGGAGGGTAGGGATCATCCCGACAGAGCCATTTCCAAGCAGTTTGGGCATCTCCAGACAGGTCTGTGACTCACCAGGACACCTCGGCAAGGCTTGGGTGATATTATAGCCCCAAGGTTCAAACAGATCCCTCCCTCTCCATCCCAGGCGTGATTTTTTTAGGGAGCCAGGATGGGATTTCGGGGGAGCTGGAATGCTCGCAGCTCCTCCCCACCTTCTCGCTTGCTAGAGCAGCCAGGAAAAAAAAAAAAGGTGGTTTATTGTTATTTAGTTTCTTGCCCCTTTCATACTCCTTTGCCGGAGTTTTTGCCAGCGGCGGGCCCCGGGTCTGGCGGGGATCCAGGACAGCCGAGGCGCTTTTAAAAACAAAGCAGGGCGCGTGCATGCACACACACACGCACGGCATCCAACCTCGCTTTTAACTCTTGCTGGAGCGATGCTGGTGGAAGCATCCATTTCCAGCAGGAAACCATCTTACGTGCGGTCCATCGCCACTTGGATCCAACAATTCACCTCCCACCTTCCCAGAAAAACCTGCTTGCAGCACTGGGATCCTGACAGAGAGGTGGCAGAAGTGATGCTGGTCATTGTCGCGGTCCACTAGCTCCCTCCTGGAACCAGCCAAGCCAGAGGATGGAATGCCTGTGCTGGCAGTGTCCTTGCCACGTCCCCTTCTCTCCAGCCCTGGGGAGCACCGTCCTGGTTATGCCGTCCGTGTGCTGCTGGCAGCCGGGCACATGGCGTCCCTGGGCTCGGGGCTGCCCTCCCTGTCTGCCTTCAAGCTGTCGTCATCTGAATTGTCCCGTGTTTCTGGGTCAGACAGCCACAATGGCCTCTGCAGCCCTTGGGAAGGGGCAGCTGAGCCCCCTGGTCTGGGCTGAGTCACCAGGAAATGCTCAAGGGATGGAAATTCCCCTCCTGTCCCAAACCTCAGCCTCCTGCCTGTGACATTGGGGATGGCTGCCAGCCTGGCTCCATCCATGACCCTGAGGGACCTCCACATTTCCAGGAGATCCCAGATTCCCTGGGAAACCCCAGCGCTGTCTGGCTATCTCCAGAGGATTGCAGCATGGCCTGGAGCAGAAGTCCCCACATTCATCCCCTTCCCCAGAATTAGCCTGGTTTTCCCCCCACTCTTTTACAGAGAGAAGAAAAATCAGCTGCAGTGGCCCAGGCTGACAGCAGGGACCACAGGCTGCCCTGCCCACGGGTGTCCAAAGGCTGGGGACAGAAATACAGACCTGGGACAGGGGGAGATGTGGAGCTGTGAACACAGGGAAATGGGGTGCAGAGGGGCAGGGGCTGGGCCTGCTGGGCCAGGCGATGCCCAGCACAGGCTCCTCCATCTCCCCATGTGATGCTGTTTGCTCGTGCCTTATCTCCTGCACTCGGCGCAGCGACGCTTTCCCTGGCTCCGGGTGCTCCGGTGGCAGCCGGGCCCCTTTCCAAACACAACACCCGTTGGAGCCCAGCTTCGAAAACCAACTATCCCTTCACTCCTTCTGCTGCCCGTGCAGGGCTTTTCCTTCCCAGAGAAAGAGGTGGGAACGCCAGGATGTGGATGGGAAAACCCACCCAGCAAACACCAGGCTACCAGAGGAGACTCCCCTTCCAGGGAGGTCGGAAGCCACAGGAGGAGGAAGGAAGGATGGACCCCTCCTTGCCATGGAGCTGCAGCCCCGCCACCATCCAGCCCTGTGGCTGCCGCGCTCTCCGGAGCCTTTGAAGCCTCTTTTCTCCCGCTCCCACCACCCACCCACCGCAGGCTGGTTCACGAACAGGTCCGGGCACGCTGTGGGGTGGTGGGGTCCCCGGCACGGGGCCGCCGCCAGCCCGGCTCCCCGGGCACAGCGCCTCGCCCCACTCCTGGCTCAGTCCCGGAGGAAGAGGGAGTTTTGCCCGTTTCGGCAGAGTTTCTCGGCGTCTCTCCGCAGGCGTGCCCACAGCCTTTCCAAGCCGGAGCGCGGCTGCGGAGCCGGTCCAGCCCGTCAGACCTACAGCGTGCGGGGAGAGGAGGGGAGGACACAGCCAAGGACGCTTTGGGAACTCATCCTCGAAACTTGGGCTTCAAGGGACGTGGCCAGGGCCACACTTGTGCTCAGTGGCGGAGCCAGGTCCAGCCGCCTGCACTGCCTGGGGCAGGACTGGAGCGGGAAAGGTGCCCAGGCACCCCTGCACCACTGCCGGCAGGGAAAGCCATCGTGCCTAATAGAGCCTGACGCGATAAGGATCCTGCCCAAGGCCAGTCTTGGCTCTGCCCTGCAGCCAGACCAAGGAGTACCCAAGGGCTTGGGACAAGCCTCCCTCGGTAGCAGCAGCAAAGAGGAGGATGGTCCTCCTCAGTAAGGGGAGGTGGCACACTGGGCTTGCTGAGTGCCCATCCAACATCATTACAAAATAACTCCCAGATTGCAAAAAGGAGCAACTTCTCCCCCAAACAACTACAGACCTGCTGCTGCTGGGAGAAGCAGAAATCCCGGCAGGACATGAAAGGAGGGCGGCTGTTTCTGCAGAGGAGAGGGACACAGAGCGCCGGTGGCAAAGGCTAACAAATCACAGGAGAGATATTAAACCTCACGCTTTGAGGCTTAAGATGATACAGCTACTAGGGATTAGGAGGAAATTCAAGGGGGAGAGAGAAGGAGTGAGTTATCCCACATCTGCCTGCTACAGTCTCACAGCACGCAGAGCAGCATCTTCCCTCTCCTGCCAAACTGGACGGTGGCAGCAGCATCCGAGGGCTGGCACAGCTCTTGGGAAAACCTTAATGGGCTTTGTGCTGCCAGGACGCAGCAGTGAGAGGCTCCAACACAGGCGTGGAGATAAAGCCAAGACCCCTCTGCAAGCTTTGCTAGCATTTAACAACTTGCTAGGTCATGGCCCAGACACTGCCACGTCCCAGGAGCCCACCCCAGTCCTTAACATATCTAAGGTCTGGAAAGCACCAACATAGCTGGTGAAATGGGGCAAGCGGCTGACCGAACCTCCTCAAGGCAGCAGCTGAACCCCAGCAGGGCTTTTGCTCCCTGCCCTTGAGAGTTTCACACCAGTTTGCTCAGCTGCTGCCCTTTCTTTGCACTTCGCACACGTTTAAACAAAAACCTTCACCACTCCCTCGAGGAAGGCAAACAGTGAGTCCAGCTCCCATCGCCTTCCACGGCTCCTCCAGCCCCCAGTTATCACAGGGGCACCCCCTCTCTCAGCATCACCCTGGCACTCCCCCATCCCCTCCCCTTGATCCTGCGTCCAGGGATGGGGACACCCAAACTTTGCCGAGCACCGTCCAGCTCCGGGAGCTGTTGCCCTTTCCCAGGGTGAGATCCCTGGCCAGAGGGGCTCTGCCTCTCACCTCCCCCGGGAGCCCCAGCCCCTCGGTGCTGGCCCTGGCCGGGCCAACTGGTGCATTGTTGGCGAGGGCAGCAGCCCAGGGACGTGATTGATCGCGGGGGAGAGAGGCCAAAGCCGTGACGGGTCGTTTAACAATTTCAATTAAACTCTGCAGCGCTCCCGACGCAGAGGGGAGGGGAGAGGGAGAAGGAAAATAAAAAGCGGGATGTTTCCATTGCCAGGGAACCTCAGCAAAGCACGGCTGGCTCGGCAGGAGCAGCCTGGCTCTCCCACACCAGAACCCCCTCCCTGGCTGCAGGAGTGACCATGGCGTCGCGCCGACGTCCCCTTCCCGCAGGCAGGACAGCTGCCCTCACCTGCCCTTTCCCTCCTGGCTCCTGCCCCCAAAAATCTTGTCCCTGCCCACCCCACCACCTTGGAAAGAGAGGTGCTGTGACCCACTTGTGCGGCGGCGCTTGCACGGGGAGGAGGCTGCGCACGGAGAATATTAAACAACGTGTCCCTGAAGTTCCCGCTGCCGGGACTGGCGCTTGGATTTTGCTTACGTGCGGTGACTTTTTTAGGCACAGGAAGCCCCAGAGGGCTGATCACAGCAATCGAGCTCCCAATCCACTGAGACAGCAGAAGGACTCTTAGAGGGATTTTAAAAAAATATAGAATAAAAAATAAAAAAAAAATAAAAATCAGCATCTCAGCCTGTCATATGGAAAAGGCACTTTAATGAGCAGCAGAGGCAGCAAATGCTTGGCTCACATGGCATCGGTGAGAGGAGGGAGAGGGAACCATAAGGGATGGGGAGCAGTGGTGCCCTCCATGCCAGGGATGAGCCTCCAGGTTACCAGGCAAGCCCCCACAGCAGCAGGTTAAGCACAGGAGCCCCACTGAGGGCTTGCAGCAGTGGCCTTGGAGGGGGTCAGGGTTTTTTGCCCCCTCCTTATAAAGGAATAAAATGAAAATAAACCGAGGGAGCTGCTGACGCCGCTGCAGCGGGGGAGTTAAACACACATGTTCACGTGGGTGCCCCACGGCTGCAGGGCGGGGAAGACTCCAGAGAGAAAACAGACGGGATTGAACTGGGAGAGAGTTACTGGAGGGTACAGGAGAAAACGAGTGTGACTTCACCCCTCTGGGTGTGCAGGAGGAGGAGAGCCACGGGCACCCCAGCCTGCACACACTGCCTGGCCATGAGACACCAGCTCGGGGGACGGGGCTGCATCAGCCAGCAGGACACTCACATCCTGACGTTATTTATTGCCTTGAGAGTGCCCTTCAACCCACCCACATGGGCAGACTGCTCTTGTTCAGCTCAGGGACCCCGTACAGGCACAGTCTCTGAGCAGCAGAGGCAATGGCACCCAGCGCCTTCATCCAGGGAAGGGGCACCAGATGCCCCCAGTCTGGGGAGGAGGTGGCTCCCAGCCCTTCTGAAAGACCAGCAGTTGGGATTTGCAAAGTTCTGGCCCCACTCAAAGCTTTCCAGTAGGTGACCCAGGGGAGCTGATCCCCTCCTCACGTTTATATTCCTCAGCCTAATTCGGGTTTCTCTGTGCCAACCTCTCTGCTCTGAGCTGCTCCTAAGAAGCCTTAAAGCTTTTCCCGCCTGAGTTTCCCCTCTCCCTCCTCCGGACAGCTTATTCCCCTTCAGCTTTCCCACACACACACCCACGAGACCCCCCACGATGAGCAGCCTTGGCTGGGGGACCCACACTCCCACAGCCCAGGCAGCCAGGGTGCACCTTCCCCCATCCAAACACGGCATCGAGAGCCCTTTTATTTACTTTTCCCAGTTTCCTTCTCTTGGTCTGTCAGGAGAAATGACCAAGAGCTCAGCTCTGTACAAGGGCTTCATGGCACCGGCCACGATCTCCTCCACCTTTCCGCCCTCCCCATCTCCTCCAGACGCCGTGCAGCGTCTGCAGGACCCCAGTGCCCTTGGGGACCCCCCCCCCCGAGCCCTCTGTTCACTCCAAGCTGTGCTTGCTGCTGACCTTTCTGAGAGCACATGCAAGAAAACAGCCCTGCTGAAGGGTTAAACATTACCAGACTGAAATTCAAGGCTTGACGATTGGTTCCAGTCGACTGGCTGGGATGATAATTTTTCACAAGATAAATACGGCCGGGAGTGAGCAGCAACTGCTAAAGACCCTTTGTAGCAGCGTCCCCCCCAAAGCAGTTCACTTCCCCCCCCGCCACGGCTGCTTCCCTTCACCCATCCCTGCTCAGTGGCCCACACTCCAGGGCCCCTGGCCCCGAGCCCAAGGGGAACCCCAGCTCAGCTGTAGGATTGCTTACAGCCCAGTCATTCATCCACACGGGCTGTGCTTGCACTCCCGCCTCCAGCCGCGGCATAACTCATGTGCCGGGGGTCAGAGCCAGCACTTGCACCCCCGCTTGGCCAGCACCGAGACTCACACCCCAGGACTGGCAGGAGTGCCCAGCCAGGGGGAGGGAGCCCACGGCTCTGTGCCCAGGTACTCACTGCTCTTGGACGCCTTGATCTTGGCCACCAGCTTCTGCACGCCGGGTACATCCCCGTTCTTCACGGCCTGGATCAGCTCCTGCTCGCGCCCCATCGCAGGCAGGCAACGTAGAAACCCTCAGATCCCAGAGGTTTATAAAGCCATGGGAATAAGCCCCTAATTCCTCAAAACACACTTTGATGAGAGATGAAATCCAGCAAGAAAGATGCTTTACAATCCCACAGGGCATAAAAGCCAGAAGGAAGAAGTCTTTCTGTTAAGGGCAGAAGTCCCTTTCTGCGTCGGGAGGAGCAGGACCCAGATGGAGTTCGGTTGGAGAACATGCAATCAGCTAAAATAAAAAATACTTCAGTGCTCGGGGACGGGCTCCCAGCAGCGCCAGGGCTCTGCGAGACAAAGCCAGGCAGCTTGGGGCAGGGTGTCCGGCGCTGGCAGCATTGGGATGCCCTCAGCCTCTCAGAGCACTCCTGGAGCCAGAGGTGTCGTGCTTTGCTCCCTTCAGCAGGCTCTGCTGCGTTGACGAGTCCCTAATTCTTCCCAAAGGGATTATGGGCTCGTTGCCATCTGGAAGTTATAGATCCTCCCTCTCTGGTGCTCATTAGCCCCTTGGCTTCGGCATTCCTCTCAGTGACGGCACTGCAGGCACGCTGGGGAGCCCCGTGCGCGGCCGAGCCCCGGCGCGGCAGCCCGGGACCTGCGGAGGGAAGAGCAGAGTCAGCCCCCAAAGGCCATTTACCTCCCGGCTCCGTCGCGACAGCTTTTGTATCCGTGCCGAAGAACGAATACTTTGACTATATTTAGTCCTGGAGGGACTTGGCTCATCCTTATGTTAAACGGAGAGGGAAGAACCTGTGGAGGAAACCTCCCGAGGTTGCTGCCCCCGGAGCGGGACAGGGGCACAGCTCCTTCCCTGTCCCCCCTGGGGCCACACACACACCATGTCCTCCCTAAAGGCAGCACACAGGGCTTGGGGCACACGATGTCTTCCCCTCTCCTTTCCCGGTGGCAGCACACAAGGGATGGAGCTGGGAAGGTTTGGCCAAAGCCCTCTGCAGCCCACGGGAGCGGGTCAGCCTGCCTCGCACTCTTCTCCTCCTGCGCAAGAATAAACCCTCACCCTCCAAACTTCCCGTGAAGCTCAATGCCCTTGGACCCAAGACACTCCTTCACCAGTTCAGGAGCTCTCTCTGGCCCCAGCGAGGAGCTGTGTGTAATTCAGCAGGACGAGTGTGCTCAGAACAGGATCAAGGCCATATCCTGGCTAGCCACGGTACCCTGGAGAGGGCATGGGGTCCTGCAGGAGCAGTTCACATGTCCCAGCCTGTGCTCCCACACTGTGCCCGGGCTGCCCAAACTGTGTGGCAAGAAAATCCCTCCTGGTTCAGGGCCATGCATCTGGCAGGCTGCTCCGATGCCGGGGAGGAGCGTGCGTGCAGGAGAGCAGGGAGCACGCACCGTGCCAGCTGCAAGGCCATCGCCAGATCACCCCTCAACTTCCCCTGTGCCCATCCAGGACGGATCAGAACCAGCTCTGGGTTCCCCCAGCCGTGGCTCAGTGGAGTCTCCCTTCCCAGAGCGCTCGCCCTCCACAGTTTATATAACAGCGGGTGTCGCTTCCTCCGAGCAATCGAGGTCACTGTTTGGAGGATGGAAATCACAGGGGAGAGAAGGCAACAACGACAGGTCCTGGGGTCCGTGGGGGCAAAACCAGAAGGAGAATCCCATGGCATAGCATTGCTCAGCTGGGAGCTGCGGCTGCCCATAAACATGGACCCCTCATGGGTTCCCTGTGTTCCAGTGCTCCCCAGGGTGCAGCAGCACAGGGCAGACGAAAAGATGATATTCAGGTACTGGCTTAGCTTCTGGGGACAAGGGGTGTGTGATCCCCACACTAGACTGGGGGGTTCTCCCCCCACCCACAGATCACTCAGCTGATGAACCCCCCGGCACTGAAGCTGGTGCCCGTCGGGGTCAGCTGTCACCTCCCCTCGTCCTGGGGCACCCGCACAAGCTTATCTACCTTACAACAAAGTTTCAGCCACTTGACTCAGACTAACCTCTTGCTGCAAACAAATCCCCTCCCGAAACCTCCCGAGTTGCACCGTCTTCAGAGCTATTTCGTTTAACCCTGTGCACTGCATCCAACTCTGTGCTGCTCCTCAAGAGCGCTCACAAGAAGCGAACGTGAGGCGCTGAGACGACTTTATATTTGAAAAGTCTGCCCGGCCTCACTTGGAAAACGGCCCCGCTGCTGCTGCCTCAGCTCCCGGAACACGCGGGGCTCAGCAGGCAACTCGGAGAGACCGAGAGCTCCGAATGCCGACCCGCACCTCCTCAGCCTCTCCAAAGAGGAGCAGCGAAGGTAAAAATTCGAGAAATGCACAAAGCTGGAAAAGCAAAGGCAAAACATCCCTCCCACACGAGCAGAGCTGAGCCTCCAGCCCAGGAATCCACCTGGAGAACCAAAGTATCCCAAACATTCCCGCAGCCAACGGCAGCGCTGGGGAAAAAAAAGGAGGGAGAGGAGGGGGAAAAACCCCCAAACAAACCCAAACCAGTTACGTAAGTGGCGGAGGAAAGACGCGAAGGAGCTGAAGGCACCCAGCCGGGTCTCCAGGGGCAGCGGGGGCAGCTCGGTGCCCCCGGGAGGCTCC
>VZTA01001624.1:362182-407822 GCA_013398855.1 Mohoua ochrocephala | reverse complement strand
GGGACCGAGCCGGTGGGAGGTTCCCCTTTCTCGATCCAGGACCGAGCCAGTGGTTCGGGACCGGCTCCGTTGGGAATCCTCCATCCTCCTCAATCCAGCACCGAGCCGGTGGTCGGGGACTGGCACGGTACGGGACCGACCTCGTGCTTGATCCGGTGCTACAGGACCGGCCCCGGAGGGACGTCCCCCATCATCGATTCAGGAGCAACACGGTGGTCTGGGAACCAGCCCTCCCCCACCTTCAGCCCCAGCCCTCTCCCGTCAGCCCTTTGCCCCCTCCACCCCCAGCCCCCTTGGCAGAGGGGCTGCATAAAGCCACTGATGGCACCCATGGGACCAAAATCCACCGATCCCCAGCTGTCCAAGACCCAAATTAATCCTGCTCTCACAAAGCACTAAAACCACCAAAAATCACCCATTTCTGCCAATCTTCAGCAGAAACAGTAGAGGCAAGTGCTCCCTCGAGCACAGTTCTTTTAAAACAAGAGATTGCCTAATAAAGCTGGACAGTTTTTGTTGCATGATACCACTGGATTATCATCAACTAATCAGATTAAAAACACACGGAGGCTTTGGCTTTATTCACTAAATGGCCAGCCCGCAGCTCCCTGGGGGAGTTGCAAAGATCCCACACCTCTTCAAACCAGGCCCCGAGACATTTCACCAAATGATGGTTTCATGAGCAATCCCAATGAGGGGGATCCTTGGCAAGGAGGAGGGACTGACGTTTCCAGACACACCCTGTCTTTTCAGTTCGGGAATAAAGAGATTATTATGCACATCTAATTATAAATGTCAACATTTTATGGCTGCTATGCTGAAGCACGAAGCTCTAAGTAGCCCTGCTAGAAAGGGCTGTGAAGTGAAAGGTCTTGTTATTCCTCCTCTGAGTTTTTCCAGAGCTTGTAAAGCGCAGTGACATTTATAATAATCCCCTGAATTTATGTAGCACCTTTTGTCCTTTTAAGGATCTTAATTAAGCTTTGCAGCTCCCTGAGCACAGACTAAACCCACTTTGCAAAAGAGGAGCCCAGGTCCTGCTTTGTACAAAATGTGCGCCCCATTTCAGGCAGGGGAAGGACTTTTTCACCCCAGCGACCTCCAGCACACGCTGTTACGTCACAGTCAGGGCACGGCACCCTGGCATCCCCAGCCAAAGGCTGTGCTGCTGCAGCCACACTCGTGTGGTTAAAGCTGGATAATTCAAACTTTAATCTCTGGTGTCACACAAGCCTTTTGAATGGAGGGTGCCACTGGAGGGGTTTACTAGAAATCAACAATTTCTGGCGCAGTCTTCAAACATTTAACCACATATTGGCAGTCCTGACACTGCCCTGAAGCCCAGCACCTTCCCTCTGTGGCCCTGCCTGCAGGGACTGAAGCTGGAAGGAGCAGGCAGCAGCCCCCATTTCCCCCCATCAATCCCAGTTTTCCATCCACTCTTGAAGGTTGAACAGCTGGTTGGTGACACCAGCACAAAGAGCTGCCAGTGGCTTCCACCGCGCTCACCTTGCAGAATGGACAGACCTCCCCCGTGACATTTATTCCCCTGTGCCTGCAGAGCAGGTGCTCAGAGCATCGACTGAGTTTTCACTGCAGAGAAAGCCCCTTAACAATTCGCCCCCTTCTATGCACCGGGATGAGATGTTTTAGAGTTTAGGGGGTTTCAAGGTGCAGGCACAGTTGTGCGGCCAGCTCTGCCCTCAGCCCCCGCAGAAAGGTGCCCAAGGCAGCACTGACTTGTGTTCCCCACTTTGGGTGAGGGGCCTGGGGGCTCCAGCCGGGTCGGGCTGCTCCGTTCTGCGGGGCCCCGGCTCCTGCTTGCAGCTCCTCAGGTCGATGTTGCCATCTAGAGGTCCCTGCTACAGCGATCGTCTCCTTGTAAAGTATTGGAAAGGAGGTTGTTTTTTTTGGTGGTTTTTTTTTGTTGTTTGTTTGTTTGTTTAAAATTCAATGCAACAATCCAAAGCAGTTTTTTTAGGTTAGCCCGTGTCTTGGGTGGCTGCAGCTTATCCTGGCTTGTCTTGCAGCCCCTGCAGCGGTGCAAACCCCTCTCCTCTACTCTGACATTATTTTGAGATGGGGTAAAACTCAAATTTATGCATTCCCCGGCAGGGAAGCAGCCACATTGGCAGAAACAATACACACAGTGGCATCCACAGCAGCTCCATGGCCAGTGCTGGCTCCAGGTGAGGCTGTGACAGACATGGCTCCAAATTTTGGAGTGAAAGACTCCCACTCCGAAATCTCACCCATGAAAACCAAACTTGGAAGTTCATGGCTGTTTCATCCCCACTGAGTGGGTAGGAGGTCTGCAAAGGCCCATACCAGACATCCAAAACATTTTAAGTATGTTATGAACCAGCTGGATGGAAATACACATCCCCCCTTTCAGCTGTGGCTCAGGCTTCTCCTTTCACTGCTGGTTTTTTAAAGCATGCCCAGCTCGACCCAAAGACTTGCTGCAACCCCAGGGCTGCATCTCACACCTGGGCAGGAGGAGGCTCAGGCAAACATGGCAGCCATGGCAGTTGGATGCCCACGGCAGCCAGGGGTCGGTTCCCTGGATGGGTGTGCAGAACACCACTGCCCAGACACTCCCAGTTCAGGGTCAAGACAGGGCTGATGTCTGGCACCTGCACAAGGGCAGCACCACCGTGGCAGAGGCTGTGTTGGACCACGGGATCTGTCCTGCAGGGAGGAGGGTGCAGGCTGAGGGCGAAGCAGGGCGAGGAAGAGCCTCTCCTGCACTGAATCAGGTCAGAAAGCAGGTTATTGCCCAGATTTAAAGCCACCCACAGGAGCCCTTCCTGCAGCTCCTGACATTGATTCACACATCACCTGGCTCCCTGAGCACTGAGGGGTGATGGGTGCCCCACTGCTGGGCTTTGCTCGTGTCCTTAAGCAGCCCAGCAAGTCTCAGTCTCACTCCTGATGCTCAGAAGTCACATCCTGTCCCCATGGAGCCTTTCCTGTACAGGCATCCATCTCCTCCCACATTACATCCAGGCCAGGCATTTCCCACCCTGCTCAGCACTCCACCTCGCTGGCACCAGTGTCAAGGGCAAAGCGAGAGCAGGATGGAGGATCTGAACACAGAGGTGCTTACGTAGGCATTTACTCCATTGCCTCTTACACACCCTCCTGGCAATAGCTGCTGCTGGAAGCAGTCCAAGGAGATGGATTAGGGGGCTTGATCAAGAGAGAGATGCACTGCCCACAAGGAGGAGGAGGAGGATCACAGCTCCCAGAGACCAGGCTCTGGCAGAGAAGGGTTTGGGCTGGTTTGGCCCCAGACGTCTCCTCCTGTCACGCCACAGCACAGCTGCTGCCTGCAGCTGGCCACTGCCACCAGGAGGGCTTCAGTGCCAGGATACATCTCAGACCCAAGCCAAAACCCAGACACAGCTCCATGAACTCATGCCCTGTGAAGCTGAACGTCAGCCTCAGTATGAAATGCAGCAGTGACTGCCCTTAGCAGAGCTGGTGGGACTTGCTGGTGGCAAAGAGCTATAGAAACTCACCCAGAGTCAGCTCTCGGACAGGTAGCAGGGCTTGGTGATTTAGGAAGCTCTGCTCAGGTAGTATCTTTTGCAACAAATAATTTCCCCCCTAAAAAGTAATCAGGTAACCAACCCTTCACTACATCATTCCACGGCAGTCCAGCTCCAAGCTCCCTTGAAAAGCAGCTCCACAGCCCCGGCTCGAACACGTGCAAGCCAGGAGTTACAGCCCGCACCAGCCCCTGCCCTGGCACAGCAAACCCAAATGCTGAATCCCTGTGGGAACTTGGGCAGGTGCTGGCACGGGGCTCCTTCCCACGTGCCAGTTCCTGGCTCCCGCCGGACTCACCTCTCCAGGCACACGTGAGCTGCTGCTCGCACTGTCCTCCTTGTCTTGCCTTCCTCCTCTGCCTCCTCCTCAAGCCTCCCTGTGCTGACAGTCACTTCTTTCTGGTCTTGTGCCTTTCTTTTCTCTCTGTCTCCCTTGCTCAGTCCCTCACTCAGGAAATTAAAGATAATCCTCCCTTTTTTTGCAGCCGGATTCCCTGTTTAACATTCGCTGCGTGTGCTTGCACTGATTCAAAACGGGATTAGACTTTCTGTTGCTTTGATGTCAGTTGGGCTTTGCACTTAAGGCAGAGGGAGGAAAAAAAATGTCTGTTAACAAACCTTTTGGATTCCACCCATCCACTCGCATCCATCCTGGAAATGAAGGTCAGGCACATTTACCTACAGAAACTGAGCCCCCTTCCAGGACTGATGCGAGGGGAACAAACCAACCCGCAACTGCAGCGCTGCACTCCCTGCGCTGGCCCTTATTCTCTGGAAACACCCAAATTTTGCCCTGGCTCTGTTATCATCCAGCTGCGTGGAGGCTGAATGGCTCCCATGAGGAGGGAGATGTCATTAATCATCAGAAAACCACAACTCGTTGGCTGTCAGTGGATATTGCAACCTCCAGCTGCCGTGCAGCAGGGAGCGCGTGGGCCACCGGCATCGCTCCAACGGATCGGGGCTCAGGGCTGCCCGCCGGGAATACCCCAAGCTGCTCATTTCTGAGGGGGAAGCAGGTGCTGCAGGGTGGCTATGCTGGAAATCAATATCCCGCTCCCTGTGGTGTGACATTTGTCCAAAGGCATAGTCCATAACTTCCCAGGGCATTTCCCTCTGCTTCCTTGGGCCTGAACTTCTCCCTCTTTGGAAGATGAGGATTTGGGGTTGTTCTCACTGCTGGTCCTTCCAACACCAGTCCAAAGCAGATGAAGAACATTTTTCTCATGTTGCCTGAAAACATCTTGCTTTGCTTCCAAGACACCACTCCTTGAATCCGTGATGTCCAAAGCAATGTCCAAAGCAGCACAGTTCAGAGCTGGAACAGGATCTCACACCAGAAAAGAGCCTTTCACAAGGGATTCTGCAGAGCCAGGGCTGGGATGTGACAGTGAGTCTTATTCCTGCTTATCCAGGACAGCCCTTTCCCACAGTCTCCAGAGCCTCACAGGTGGTTTCTGCTGCCCGATGCTGCTTCTCCATTCCCACCAGAGCTTCCCTTCACAGGCAGCTGGGTCTCCTCTGGGTAACAGGCAGATCTGGGGGCTGCATAACTGGAGATGTTTGGATGTCCCTGAAACCATCCCAGGACTTTCTGCAGGTTGTTTAGAAGAGCAGCTCCGTGGATGAGCACAATCCATCCGTGACCAGAACCCACCTCACAGCCCTGAGCCCCTGGGGAAGCACAGCCAGAGCAGAAGTGGGGACACACCTGGGCAATCCTGGGGCTCTGGCAGCTGTAATCTCCGTCACCCACACCTCACCGCTGTGCTGCAGCCCCGACTGGCACTGCCACCACATCGGGCTTCCTCCAGGATTGCCCAGGGACTTGGGATGCGCCTCTGCCAACGGCACAGTGTCTAATCCATTTTGCCTTGTGCACACTCACAGACTTGATTAATGTCTGCAATGAGCTCCATCCATCATCGGGGAGTAAAGGAGATTAACTCTGCCTTGCGTTGATCCCATTCTCCAGGCCTCCTGATTAATGGCGAGGCCGCCTTATCTGCCAGGCCAGGAAACACGAATATCCGGGTTGCCTGGGGATGAAGGGAAGCTGTGGGAGCTCGGGAGCAGATGGGGCAGTGCCGGCACAGCCACGGCACGCTCTGCCATCGGGGCTGTGCTGCTGCACCCCTGCTCCCCACGCTGCCAGCTCTGCTCTCCATTCTTGTTGATCTCTCCATTCACATTGCTCCCTCTCTCCCTTCCTCCTGGCCCTTCCCAGCCGTGCTAACAGGGATGGCTGGAAGGAGAGCAGCAAGTGGAGCGCTGATGCGTCCATGCAGGAATGCAATGCTGAAAACCAAAGTCTGGGGCTCCATTTTCCCTCGATGGGTCAGCGGGGAAGATGTCATTCCCCATCCATAGAGGGAAGTCGGATGAGCTGATCTGGAGGCCTGGAATAACCCAGGCAAATCCCCTCCTGGGGCTGGGGGCGAGGCTGCAGCTGACCAGCGCTGCGGAGAGCGGCCGCTCGGCCGAGCTCTTCCCGGGAGGACACGCGTGTAAAGTGGATGCAGGGAATTAGCGGTGCCATCTGGATGGGCTCCAGCTCCTGCCCCTGGCTCGCTGCTGATGCTTCATTAACAGCTCCCTCCTTTCAGCTCCGTCTCCTTGGCTTCTGCTGCGATCAGCTGGGCCGGAGTTTTGTTGTCTTGGGTTTTTTCCAAGTGGAAATTATTTCTCATTTCTTTTAACAATCAGGACACAGAGAAAGAGACAGGAGAGGAAGGAATTTCTAGGAGATGAAAGGGCAGGATTAAGGACACGGCTTTCACTTTGTTATCCCTCTAGTGTGGCTAAGAAATTCCTTTCAGAAGAAGGCTTTAATTAACTATGTTTTTCTGATGGGAATAAACCCTGGACCTAGCGATAGGTCTGGCTTCTTGGGTCTGCTGACAACCCCAGCTGCAACCTCAGCAGCCCAGATTTGTACACACACACAGTCTTATACAAAACTCAGCACATTTAAAATGGCTTTACAAAGGCACTGACTGTCACCCAAGTCTGGAAAATAAGGAACAGAGGAAAAAACCCCAGGCATCAGAAGGCCACTGTGCACAGTGCCAGTGGAAAGACGATCTGAGTGCGCTGAACCACGGGGCTATGGTGGCTCAAGATGTGGGAAGGGGCCTTTTGCACAGAGGAATAACCCAGGGCAGGAGGCGGTAGAAATATCTCCGTTGCCTTCTAGACCAACAGCCCTTCTCATGCAGCAGGAAAGATCAGGGGGAGAGGAGAGAAAGACGCCCAGTGGCAAACTGGGACATTTAGAAAGCGTCGCAGTGATGTATCCGCATCCTCCTCTGCCGCAAAACCCTCCAGGAACTGAGTCAATCAAAAATAACATTTGGGGCTGATTTTTATCCAGATGAACTGTCTCCAAATATTTTAAGGCAACCAGCAAAATGGACAGCTTCTGCTTGTTTAACCCTTCTCCTAGAACCTGCGCTGATTCTGAAAGAAAGCACCATCGGAGAAAGCATCTTTTCTGTGAACTTGACCTGCAAAACTGGATGTGGTACCAGGTCTGTTCATCCCCAGCATCACCCTGGTCACCTCCCTGTGCCCTAACTCTGTCCTGACTCACTCAGTGTCTCTGCAGCTCAACTTTCTGTGTAGACCTGGACGTGAAAAATGAAGAATGCACACAGGTTTCCAGAGGAAGCCTCGCCCCCAGTTTACACAACAACAGTAACTCCTGCCAGGGAAACATCACAGCAGGTCCCTCTGAGAATCCCATTTACCTTTTTCTGAGCCACGTTAAACAGGGAGCTCACACTGAACCCACATCTTGCTCCTCTCCCACCTTTCTGACTAATGAACTCCCAGCTGAGAACAAATGCCGGCTGTTGCTGGAGCATCTGCCTCTGCTCTCAGTGTTCAACAGCCCAAGAGGCAAAGCGCTTTACCAATCATTGTTTTCATAAGTGAGCATCATTTTACTTTTTCATTATCATTTTAAAAGGTTCCCACCTCTTCCACTGCCCTGAGCCACTGCCTCCAACCCCAGCAGACGCCTCCGTGCCCTGCAGCGGCACAGGGAACATATGGTTGGTTTTCCTGGGGGGAAGTGGAGAGGAAAGGAACATCTGGCTGCTCCAGCGACCCAGCTGCTGAAGTGAGCAGAGCTTTTCCTGGGGCCTGCAGGTCCGTGTCAGGAGGGTTTCCCATCCCACGCTACCACTGCTAACAGCCCCCTCAACACAAGGCTTTGGTCTCACTTGGGATTTTATTCCTTTTTAATTTTCCAGGTTTTGTGCTTGCCCACATCTTCTGCAAACTAAAAATTTCCTGTGACATGCTGCATCAAATGTTTTAGTGGACTTCGGGTAGATTCAATGCACCACAGCTCAAAAATCAACTATTACTGCTTTCTTCCCACTCCTGCCCTTCTCAGAACCAGGCATCAGGATTGCAGTCTCTGGTTATAAAACACCACTTTTTTTATTAGCTCTGTCATAAATCCTTACACTTGGATTTGCAATTTCATGTGACAGCTCTTTCCAGACAACGAATGGAGTTTATCTCGTTTCCCTGACTTGAACCTCTCAGGATTTTCCCTTTTGCTTCATCTTGGATCTGTAATTTCCATTTCCAAGCTTAACAACATCCTAATTCTCATTGAAAAGAAGGATGGCATAGCACTCATTTTGGGTTGGGCAGACACCTACTCTTGGTCATCAGCTCCCCACATCAATTCTCCTGCTCTGCCTCCTCTTGAGCTTCATGAACAGTTACCCACAGGCCACAAATCCGAGCCAAAACTTTTTTCCCCCCAGTTTAGACTCATGAGGAATTCTGGTTACAGCTGCCTCCTCCTTGTGCTAATGCCTGTTCTTGTAAAAGGGAATCAGTGACTAACAACAAATACCTACCCTGAGGCAGAATTTGTCTCCCTGAGGGCTTCTGGCTGTTCCTGTCCAACGTCAAGATGTGCTGGCAGCTTCTTATCTCTGACAAGGGGATCTGCCCGTTGTACCAAGCACACATCCACATCCCTGACCTCAGCACATCGGCTGACCCGGCTGTGGAGCCCGCCAGCCTCTCACAGGGCAAGTCCTGCTTAGCCCCTTGTTATTTTTGGCTGTGCCTTTGTCTCTGGGATCCTCTGACCTTTAGCAATGAAAACAAAACCACAGAAGGTGCTGCCCTGGCCTTTGGCTCACTGAGAGCAGTGGGATGGGCAGAGGCTGAGGGCTAAAACCTCAAATTAACAGCGTGAGACTGGAATGAGCCAGGCAGCTCGGACCTGTCATTTCAAGGGCAGAAACCTGCGGGAAGAGAGGAGGTCATCATCTGGTTTCAGATAAATGCCCACTTTGTGCTAATTAATTAGAAATCCAGCACAGATAACAGGAGAGCTTAGATGACCATTTAGCTGAAGAATTCCTGTAAAGCCACATGTGGCTATCGAGCAGCTGAGAAAGGGAATTCACCTGCTGCTTTCATTAGAGATGCTCATGTCTAAGTGAAAGCAGAGCCTGGGAGCTGGGAAATCAGGAATTTGCTCATGGCTCAGGCTCCTTGTTCACTAATACCAGCTCAGGGCAGAACTGGATCACACAGTAGCACTGACCTGAATCAAGTCAGGCACCAACACAACATCAGCTTCTTTCCAACCAGCCAAACCATACATACAGCTGTGCACATCTGGATCAATGACAGCAACACCTGAGTCACCACCAAGATGCCTTCAAAAACCTAATCCTCCAAACATTTGAGTTTTCTGTGTTCAGGGTTTTTTTTCAATCAGAACATCACATTCAGTACACGTCCCTCTGTGAAGATACAAAAGTTGTGCTGAGATAGACATTGCAGGAAGATGGATAAGATGCTGCCTAAGCCAGGGCTGTTGTAGAGAGAATTGCTGTCAATTTTTGACCTCAAGCTCAGCATGTGGCTTTAGGGAAATTATTTCACTTTGCTATCACTTCTCATCTGCTGGGAAGGAAAACGTTATGCGGCAAAGACCCACTTTCCAGAATCAAGGGAGATAAAATGGCACAGCAGTTGGAAACTATTTTACCAATCTTGCTGTAAAGAAGGGAGACTGATGTGCAGCTGTTGGACAAAGACAGCACTCAGCCAGTGTGGAGGGTTGATGCACCATGTCTAACACATCCTGAGTGAGATCATCCCTGTCCCTAAGGCCACTACAAGGACAAAACTTCACCCATTAGGCTACTTGATCAATATAATCACAGACAAAGAGCTAAGCCATAAAAATGCAGAGGCCCATTCTGTAAGTCTGGAGTTGAGAGTAAGGAGAGCAGAGAGTTCGAAGGGAGGATTTGCAACTTGGCTCTTAGTGAAGGCTCCTCTCTCCAGAGTGCAAATCAGAGCAGCAGCCAGGTGCTAAATAAATATTTAGCAAATGAGAAAGTCTCCATTTAATGAGAAATTATTTGGTGAAACCAGCTGGGGAAATGGTTTCAGTAGCACGGTAACAGAAGCCGGTGCTGCTCTCTGCCCCGCGGGATGCTGTGGTTCCACTCGCGTTGCGTAAGTCAGGATCTCCAGCTGGGACAGGCACAGGAAATATAACTCATTACTGAAATGCAAGAGCCTTTCAGGGTTAAACCGCTGTTAGACCAGCCAGATTCATTCCCTGGTTGCAGAATTTGCCTAGCAGCAGCTTTGGATGATTACTATCTTTCTTCATAAGAGCGACGCTGCAGACAGGACGGTCTAAGCGTAGTGGCGATGCCAAGTTTGTAGGAAGAAGTAATTTTTCTTTCTTTTATGTTCAAGGGCTGAGCTCCATTTCCTCGCTTTTATCTACATCATTAGGCTGTCGAGATGGCAGTTCCCTGCCTAAATGTTAATTACTATATCTCTCTTTTAAGAGGTGTTTTCAAGGGGTTAGTGCCTCAATCATCCTTGTAATTACATGCAGTGGTTAGTACAACTCATCGGCTATATCCCAAGGTCCCCTGAGAGCTCATCCCTGCTGCAGTTTCCAGTAGATGAACACTCACAGAACCAGTCCTTCAGAGAGCTGCTGTCTTCAAGTGTTCAGCCAGATAATGAGCCGATTACCGTGCCTGCTCCTGCTGCCGACGGCGAGCTCTGTGCACAGACAGGCCGCGCATCACCAGTTGCTGCAGTTAATATTCCTCCCTTCTCTCTATCCCTTCACCTCAGCAAAACTCTGTACAACCAGTCCCTCCCCAGGGCAAGAACTTCCACAGATTATCGAGAGAGCGAAAAAAGGGAAAAACAAACCTTGTCAAAGCCTGAATACAAAAGCCCAGTAATAAAAGAGTGACACAGCCATGGTGGTGAAGCAAATCTCAGATGCTGAGCGTGGCTTTGTCATGTCAGCTGTGACACGTGTGCATCAGGGACAGAGCTGCTGTGGGGTTTTATGCCTCTACAGCTGAGAAGAAGGAATTACAGCTTCCTCATGTGTGAGGCGTTTCTAAGTGAACAGCAATAGTTGAGATTGCAAATTAAAAATAAAGTTGTGCTTTGGAACAACTGCTACATTTAAATGTCAGAGGCTTTCTTTGAAAGCTATAACTCATTCCTCTCCAGGGAAAGTGAGTAGGAGCTTGTCTATGCAGGGAAAATGTTTGGAATAGCAACTGCCTACCAGTTTCCCATGCAAACACTCATAATCCATACTTCAAGCCTGGATAAAACTAAATTACCTGAAAGCACTCTGTGCAGAGGACAGCACCCTGTTCACAACACTCCATCACCCACACACAAACCACTGCTTGCTTTGCAGCAGTAACCCCAGACAGATGAACACTAACTTTCACCCAAGATGTGAAGGAAAGAGTTTTTAAAGAAAATATTAACGGAGAAACACCACTTTTTCACAAGTTGTACACGTTCAAAACTTAGATACCGCAGATACCTGCCACAGGGAGAAACCCATGGGCAAATCACTGACTGAGGCAACTCCAGAGACTCAACAAAAACCTTACAGCAGAGCAGACACATTGGCCTCAGCCTGTCTCTGGTTTCTAAGAGCTGCAATGCCAGGGCAAAATGTGCTCCAGGTTTCTGTCTGCTGCTGGTCCACTAGAGGACAACCTAATGATGATGAACTCCTTTGGGTTACACAAAAATGGCCCATACTGAAAATGCTGCTGCCAAATCTGGCTGACAGCCCATGCTGGGATTGTTGCTCTGTGTGTGCTGGGCCTCCCTTTTACCAGTACAGATTGATTCCTACAGACTTATGAAGCTCCAAAAAATGCCTCCTACAGTTGATGCCAGCCTTTGCAACTACAGAGAGAAAGAGACAGGAGCAAGGGAGATTTCCAGACAGACATATGTAGTTTTTATAAAGCAAATCAAATCCCCTACACTGTGCTCTGCCACAGAGAAAACCTTGCCTGTTGCTGCTGGATTTCTCACAGGCTTCTGACATGATATGTCTTTTCAGTGCAGGAAGTGCTCCGAGGTACAGAACGATCTGTTTGCCTTGGTAACATGTGATTTATCAAATCATAATGGAGGAATCCATCTCATGTATAAACAGTGGCCAGAAGCACAACAAAATCGTCAGCTCAAAGCCACAGAAAAGAACAGGCTACTGCTCTGGCAAGGCAAAGAAAAATAGTAAAACAGCTTCTCAAAACCCAAGGGAGTCCTTGCCTAGTATTTTTAAGGCAAACAGAAGACGAATAAAATCTGAGCTAGCAATAGAGCTAATTTCTGGAGCTAGGAAGCAAATGAGCTGTGGCAAGAAGCAGAACAGCAGAAAACAGCAGAGAATTAATTGCGAGTGAAGTGTCTCAGGTTAGAATTGAAGTGGAGGGGTCAGAGGGTCAAAGCAACAGTTTTCAGTGGGTAATTTGCTTCCTTAACATCCCTCAGCCCCACCGGGGCTGTGCCTATGACTCGGGGTTGAAAAGTGCATGTGTCTGTAAAGAGACAAAAACACACACTGAAGGTAGATCAGAGCTACTTAAAAGGCAAAAATCTGATACTCCTCCTGGCGCCGGCGAGCGCAGGCTGGCTGTGACCGGGAGGGCGCAGACCCAGCCATTCCCTCGGGATGTGATGTGAAGGGGCACTGCCCAGCCCCCGCGTCGGCCCCGCTCCGCACCCGCGTTCCCTCCCACGGGCGGTGGCGAGGGATGCTCGCTCCCGGCGTGTCTGCCCGAGTCAGCTGCTCTTGATGTCAGAACCTGCTCCGGTCTCGGCGGGGCGGCAGCGGAACCGAGCGCAGCCGAGGCTCAGCCGCTGCTCGCCGGCTGCTGGAGGGCTCCTTCCTCCTGCATCTCGCCGGGAAAGCGCGGGGGCCCAGCCCATCCCATCCCACCGCGGAGCCGCCGAGGGAACTTGCCCAACTTTCTCCGTCCCTGGTCCCGGCACTCGCTGCCATGGCCCCCGGCAACTCTTCCCGCAACTTCTCGGCGCCGGAGGCTCGGAACGGCTCAGGTGAGCGGGGCTGCGCGGGCCGAGGCTCAGCGAGGCTGGGGGTGAGGGGAGGGCTGAGGCGGGGGCCCCCGCACCCCACCCGGGCTGTGCCGCCTTCAGCACCCGCGGCCGGACAGCGCCGNGGCTGCGGGACCCTCCCGGGCACCGCACGGCGCTGAAACAGAGCCCGACCCCGCCGCTGGCCACGGCGGCTCGGAGCTAGCCGCTACCTGTTGGCTGCCAGGCAGCAGAACTCCAGCAGCCCGCAGGTCCTGGCTGCTGGGAAGGGAGGAACCAGCCCGGCTAGACAGGGAGGGAAGCACAGAGAAGATGAGATAGCGCTGGAGAGGGATGCAGGGATCCTCGCCAGTCTCCCGTTTTCTCCACACTACCCTGTTTTCAAATCAATAGTTTAGGGTCAGGCAGGCCAATTGTGAATGGTGCAGGGTGGTGAAACTCTTCAACAGAAGGTGGTTTATATGTGGTCTTTGACTCTCTCTGCACCGGCACAGTCCTCTAGAAACCAAAAGTGTGCCTTAGCTACTTCCTTCTGAAATGCAGTGGAGATGAGGTCTCTTATGTATCAGGGTATGGTTAGAACGACTACTACCTCAGAGAAAAAAAAATTAGCCCAGCCCTCATTCAGTTCACATAGTGCAGCCACTTTGTGACTTTAAGAAAAACTATCAGGGCAGCCACAGTAAGGACAAATCAATGCCTGAAGTACTGCTTCAATACAAAATATATTCACTTGGATATGTACAAAAGCAGCACTGAAAATTCGGATTCAATGATGTCTCAAGATGAAAGAGACTTTAGAAAAGAGAGAACTTTTGAGTATTTGATAGATGTGCTCTTCTGACACCAGCCTATATAACACACGTGAACTACAGCTTCAAATTAGTGCAGCTGATAATTCTTGAAAGCCCTGCTTGTACGGACACCATCGGCAGGACAGATGCCACAGCACTGCACAGACCACCTCTCACACAAAGCCTTTGGGCGTGCACACATCCTGCTTTGAGGCCAGCCGAGCTCATCCCAAACTTTACGGAATCACCGTGAGCACTGTATCGATTATACGGCAGGAAAAGGACATTTTGTCCCAATTTCCAGCTAACCGTGTGGCATTTGTGTTTCACTCAAATAATTCTTTCCCACCACATTCATAAAGTTTGTGGTTAAAAGAGAGGAAATCAGAATTCATAATGGCTACATGCAGAGCAGCAGGACCAGAGTCATCATCTTCCAGTTTCTAGTCCTCCATCTTCCCGCATTAAGGAGGCTTGAGATCTGTGTGGATGCTCAAGGGATGCACAGGTTGGATGCTCAAGAGTGTCAGGTTTCAACAGGGTGCTGATGGGTGTAGGTTTTCTACTAAAAATCATAACAGGGGACATCATTTCCTTGCATTAATGAGTCACCAGGAGGAACAGGGACCACTGAAACCCCCACAAATGGTCCGGACAAGGCTGTCTTATCAGCCAAGCCTGACTTCCACCTTCAAACCCCTGCCAGTTCTCCTGTGCCTCACTGGCTGCTTTCTGACACCTGCAGAGAGGCTTCCCAATAAAATGGTGCAGCAACTGCTTTATTGCGTTCTGGCATTGGCCTTGGACTTGTTCATGCCTAAGCTGGCTGCTTCCTAATGCCAGAAGGACTGAGCCAGTGGCAGCTCATCACGGCCCACTTCAAAGAGCACTGAAATATGGCACACACATTTCTAGCCACAGGCCAGCAGTGTAGCCCCAGTTATCTTGCCAATTCTGTCAAACTTCTCTGTCACACCGAAGTGAATGTGGAGAACTTTGTACTCAAGAATTTGAGAGGTCAAAGTCAGCAAACACCACTTCAGCACACAGACACTGCTTTGGCAAAGACTACACCTGTAAGTATCCGTTATTTCACTTAATCTCATTTTCAAGATTTCCCTAGGTTCTGTTGGAGGAGGCTTCCCCACTTCTGCTGCTAAGGAGATGGAATTGCTCAGTGACTGAAAGCATTTCCAATTAACAGCACATTGAATCATCTGCAATTCAATGAAAGGCAGCCTAGGCTGAGGGGCTGTCACGCACAGTCCTTGTAACAGCCACATAAATAACTCACACAAAACCTCTTCCTAGAAAAGAACCCCACCAGGTCCCATAGGAGAGGAGTAATGAGACGAAATGAGATTTGCCTCAGCTAAGAAGGGCTATTTTAGACTCCAGCACACAGGAACCCTGCAGAACAGAGAGCACCACCCTCACTGCCTTCGACACCACCTCCCGTGCCCAAGAGCTTGTGGCTTCAAAATGTGAATTTACACCCAGGTAAGGGACAAGGCCAATGTGAATTTGGTTATGTTTGGGCCTCCCACCCCAAAGAGCAACAGTCAAGCATTGGCATGGATAAGCTAAGTGTTATCAGGCAAGAATTTTGCCTTGGAAATCCACCCACATCCAGAACTCAAAGACAGCAGCTTCGAGCTGTTTTTCTCCTAGGACAATCCCTGTTGAAGGGCCCCTCTGAAACACGCTCCCAGTCCCTGTTTGGCCACACACTTGGATTTCTTTGTAGGAAAAAAACCAGAGAAAGGGAGAGAGGCAGGGAAGGAAGACGGAAAGGAGAATGTTCTCTGGCCTAACCTTGCCAAGAGAACAGGGGGACAGCCAGGGTACAGTCCCAGATCTCACAATACAGATAAGCATGAGCTGTCTGCCTGCATGGTCAATGAACTCTGTGTCTCATACCATACAATAGATAAACTACCCAACAGATAAACTGAAGCTTTCTGACAGCAGCTTGAGCATTGACTTTATCCAGATTTTGGCACCCACAGAAAGGCTTTACTTCTCCAGTGTGTGAAGCACCAGCTGCCTCACCCACTCCCCTCAAAAACAGCTAAAAACGCTTCACTCCATGGAATAAAAGTTACTCTCAACTCTGTCAGGTGCTGGCGAATGCAGAGACACTCCAGCCAGAGGTTAGTCCTTCAAAAAGGGGCTGGGGAGTCGCAGAGCAGGACAGAAGCACATCAGGAGAGCTGAGGAAAGATGCCTACACATAGCCAGGTTTGGGTGGTATGCTGCATGTACCGAGAGGCAGAGAAGGAAGTGCCAAATCCCCAGCTAAGCATCTCCAAGTGCTGCAAAGGGTATTAAAAATCATTCCAAGCTATGTCTTTGCTGGGGATGGGTCCATCTGCAGGACAGGACAAGCACACAGAGTTGTAAAGAGGTTATCTCTGGCTTGCACTCACTGCTTTGGTTTGTTTTGGCAGTAGCAGAGAAGCCAGCACCGCACACCAACGTGATCATGCCCAGTCTCTTCAGCATCATCTGCTTCCTGGGCATCGTGGGGAACCTCATTGTGATCTACACGATCATCAAGAAAAAGAAGCTGAGATGCAAACAGACCGTGCCTGATATTTTCATCTTCAATCTCTCCATCGTGGACCTCCTCTTCCTCTTGGGCATGCCCTTCCTCATCCACCAGCTCTTAGGCAACGGCTCGTGGTACTTTGGAGCTCCCCTGTGCACCATCATCACCGCCCTGGACACAAACAGCCAGATCACCAGCACCAACATCCTCACAGTGATGACACTGGACCGTTACCTGGCCACCGTCTACCCCCTCAAATCCACCTACGTTCGGACGCCGTGTGTTGCGGCTCTCGTCATCTGCCTGGTGTGGCTCCTGTCCTTCCTGACCATCATTCCTGTGTGGATGTACGCAGGCCTCATGCCCCTGGAGGACGGGACTGTGCGCTGTGCTCTCCTGCTCCCCAACCCGGAGACCGACATCTACTGGTTCACCCTCTACCAGTTCATGCTGGCCTTTGCTGTGCCCTTGGTCATCATCTGCGTGGTCTATTTTAAGATCCTCCAGCACATGGCCACCACCGTGGTCCCGCTGCCCCAGAGGAGTCTCCGGGTGCGTACGAAGAAGGTCACCCGCATGGCAGTCGCCATCTGTTCCGCCTTCTTTATTTGCTGGGCTCCCTTCTACATCCTCCAGCTGGTTCACCTGGGCATCGACACCCCATCCATGGCCTTCTTTTATGCCTACAACTTTGCCATTAGCTTGGGCTATGCCAACAGCTGCCTCAACCCCTTCCTCTACATCGCCCTCAGCGAGACCTTCAAGCGCCAGTTCTTGGTGGCCATTCGCCCCGCCAAAGAGCCCTGTCGCAACAGCAGCTCTGCCAACAACAACAGCATGACAGAGGCCAGCGTGTGCCTGAAGCTGGCTCCAGAATCCACCCAGCAGACTCAGTTTCTGGAGGACTTTTCCCCACGCTCGCTGCCAGTGACTGTGGCTGTTCACTAAGGCGCTCTGAAGGGAGGGCAGCAGAAAGCCTTTGATCTGTGAGTTGATGGAGGAGCAGCAGCTGCAGGCAGGTCTTGGAGAAGCCCATGGACTACAAACTTCCAGCTCCAAAAGTCCAAGTGCCTCTCTTCCATTGCTCTGCTCCTGCACTGCTCCCAGCCTATGAGATGCTGTGTGCTGCTGCTTTTCATCCTGCACAGGAGGACTCTGCCACCATTGGGCTCCCAAAGAGGATGAATGGAAAAGAGAGAAAGGACAAAAAGAGGATTTTCAGGGGGAATATTCACCCTGGAAGAGTAAAACCTCTATCAACACTGCCCAACGATTCCTCACCTCTTGGCCCGGCCAGGGTTCCTAAGCAGCTTGTCAACATAGAGCTTCTTCATTCAAAACTTGAACCTTTGAACCACAATGTCACATATTTATTTTTTTTTAATAAGTAATCTGCAGACTTTGCTGGCTGTGCTGATATCCTAGAAGCACACAGCAGAGAGATCTTGGGGACAGAAGCCTCACCCAGCCCCGTTGCTTGGCCTTTCAGTCCGGCCCTGTCTGCCTCCAGTGGGCTGTTTTGTTTGGCAACCAAAACATTTCAAGAACTGGCTCATTTTGATGCTAATCCTAAATATTTCAAGCAAAATCAGACACATAATAATCACACTGCTTCAAGGGACTGCAAAGAATTCTCAAAACTACTGCTGCTGACACCAGCTTTGTGGCTTTTCATGCCAATGAGCAGATTTTCACAGTGCTAGTTCTTCATGCTGCTCTTGTGCCTCACAGTCTGCATGGCCATTGGGGAACCCCTGGCAGAGGGTTTTAAACAGGACTAAAAATCACAATGTGCAGAGATCTGTGGAGCGAGAAGCTGTGAAAAAGCAGCTCAGGGGAAGCAGAGTTGCTTATGCAGCTTCCTCAAAAATAACAAATGCTTTACACAAAGTTAAAAGAGGGAAAATTAAATGTCTGTGTGTTGTATATGCGGCTTTAACAGTCGGAGGTTAGGAAATAACTCTGCTCATTATAAAGTAGAGAAAAGACAGCAGAGATCAGCTCAAAGCGGGGATTACACCGACAGCCTGTGCTGGGCTCCGCAGGGACCACGCAGGCATTGTTCAACACTTTGTCAGACACGGAGGGACTGGTTACTGTAGATGGATTTAATTTAAAGAATTAAAAACATCAAACAATCCAAAGGAATTTGTTATACCACGCTTATGGTTTCACGCCACCAGCCACCCACGATATGCCCAGAACAGAATTTCACCCTTACTCAGCTCCAAAGCAAAACTGTGTCACCTGCACAGGATGTCCTAAGCCACACACAAACTTGCAGGTGCACCTAATGCACCCACATCACACTTGTAAGCGTATTTAAGTACAGCAAATACTTCAACCTACACCCTGTAGAGAGCACACAGCCATTCGCTCACCTCTGGCGATCAAAGCAGTCAGGTGTGCAACAGCAGCACCTTTGACACCATCAGATGCAGCACGTTGCTTTCTGAGTCATTGAACAAACCTCAGGACAGGGTCTCCGTATTTTCTTCCAGGCTCTGTCAGAACCAGCTCATCCACACCATGCCTGAGGGTATCTCGTGGATTTTCCACCTGCGTTTCCCTGGCCGACAAAGCCGGACGCCTGCGGAACTTTCGAGCTTTATGGCTTGAAAATCTTTGCCCCGTTTTAACTGCCAGGAATTTTCACCTGCTGTTTTTCATGGAGCTGCTTTGCTCTTTGGTCAGTACTCTCCCTGAAGGACTTGGATGGAGCGAAGGTCGAGGAGGATGTGTGCTGTGCCAGCCAGACTTGCCCTCGGGACAAGGGAAGCTATTGTGTTACCTTTCTCCCGTGAGGCAGGGAAGGGAAGAACTGGCACACTTTTCTGGGAAAGGAGGTGGTAATGACTGGGTGGGTGTTTCTTCCTCTAGTGCCAGCCATAAGGAAAGTATGAGAAGTGAAAACAGACTGAGTTATCAGAGCTCTCTTGGAGAGCAGTACACTGAAGATATTATCTTGCTTACACAGTAAAGGTGTTTATGGTTGAATGAGTCTGTTCCCATCTGAAGGGGGTCAATCTGGCCCAGTGTGGCCAAGCCATGTGCTAGAAACCACAGGGGCAAATAGGCTAACCAAGAAGGGAGGCCGCCCCAGCACCAGCTGGTGCAGGACTCCAGAGGGGTTTTGTGGGGCAGACCTTTCCCAGATCTCATCACACTGAAGTCAACACACCAGTCCAATACTGACCACAACACGGGCACCTCTCCAGCTTGAAGTCCTGTAGATCTCTCATCTGTGTGAGGTGGAAAGCCATACTGGAGAGACTGATCCCAACACCAGGGACAAGGCTTCCCACCTAGCCAGTGTCCCAGTAGAGGCATGTGCCCCTTCCCACCACCCTGCAAAGGGTCATGGTTTCCATTCCCTCATGTTCCTCCTGCCTGTCCTGAAGGTCTTTCCTAGTCCAAATGTTTAAATACTGACTGTGGGGTCCTTCCCTTTCCATGTACATCCATAAAAGTGAGACAAACACTCCTTGGGAAGACAAGGATGTGGACACCTGCGTACGTACAGAGAGGCTGGGAAGAGAGGCGCAGACAGGAAGCAAACTAGCAAAGAACACAGCCAGCATATAACTTTTGTCAGCTTCCCAAAATCACCCCAAAGCACAGGGCAAGATGAACAAAAGCCTCTCCCTTAGGAGCAAACCTATCGATCAAATGCCTTCAGAGGTGTCACCTTACGTAGAGGATAAGGCAAGGCCTTCCAGGAGCTAAACAGTCTCTGTGCACCTTGGTGTGACCCACTCCAAACATCCTATCCCTTTTCCAACTTTTTCAGAGCTGGCTTTGTTCAGTCATCGAGTCCATCAACATTCTGTTTTGCGTTCAGCTTTATCTCTTTGTCTCTCTGCTCTTTGTAGTTATTATGTGATCTCCTGTCTCAGTGCCTCGGTTACCAATGGCAGAGCCTGAATAAAGGGAATTGCAAAGTAGGGAAGGGCATAGCTACTCGTGCAGGGATGGGGAGCCCAGAGAGCTGCGAGGGCTGCCCGAGAGCTGCCGTGAGAAGGGCAGAGAGATAAGGCAGCTCATTTCCCAGCAGTCCTGCCTCCCATACACAGCCCATTTTCTATCTTGTTTAAGAGAAATCAAAGGGAAATCCAGCTGAAAAACCAGAGGGAAAACACTCCCAAAACCAAAGGGTGATAGAAAAACTATTCAATCTGCTTTTTCAGATCAACAGCCTACTACGCTCAAGGAGACAAATTTCCTCTGCTCATTTTGCCAGCACTCATCCCATGTGTTTGTGAGCTGCCTTGTCAGACAGCAGGGTGACAGATGGGTTCACTCTCCAGCCCCTCCTCTTCCCCTCATTGTCCTCAGAGGTGCGAGTGAAGCCACATGTCACAGCTCTGCTCTTGATAAACTCCCACAAACAGGCAGATGGTCCAGTTACTTTTACTCCTACTTTCCCTGCTAGTGATAAAGCCATCCTCGGCTGGTCGTGGTAGGATTCAGTCCCCGGCTCATCTTTCTCAGTTACCTCTATTCCACTCTCCACCTCCCTGCGTCCCCACAGGCAGCAAAATAAACTCCGGCCTTCCCCCAGTCCCGGCTCTGCCAAGCTACCTCTGGAGCTGAGGTCCCTGGAGCCCAGCTGGTGACATCCTTCCCTGGATACCCTTCTCCGCCCGAAGTCTCTGCACAGCTAAACCTGCCCAGGAGAAAAACTTCAGCCGTGATGGAGCACACGGATGGAGGCTGCAGGGTGGGGAGGAGAGAAAGGTGGGGTGACTCACTGGCCCCTGGGACACAGCCAGAACCTGACTAATCCTGTTTCCTCAATCCTCCTGGGCTGCTAATTGAACACATTTCATTCAGCAGACTCACCAGTGGGAGAGGAGCCACGTGGCAGGTACGGATACGTTCCCAGCCCACTCGCTTCTCCTAAATCCTCCTGCCAGATGCAGGGACCACACAGCAATGCCCTTCCCTGCTCACTTCTCGTTAGCAAAGCAGCACAGCCAAACCCCCACAGCAGCCTTTCCACTGGCTCCATCCCTGCTGGGGGGCTGGGGAGAGGCAGCAAAAAGGAAACGCACCCACAGGAGAGAAGTAAAGGGGGAAGGATGTCTCGTCTGCAGCCCCCATCTCCCAGTGAAGGGCTCCTCCTGCACACAAGAGCCCCCCCAGCCTCCAGAATCTTTACAGGGCAGCATTTGAACAGGGAACTCACTGCACCACTAAGGGGAAAAACTTTGCTAAGGGATGTAGACCACAATTGCAGAAGGGCATAGGAGAGGATACCAGCTCTGGGAGCCTTTGTCCCTATCCATATCCCCTTTGGGAAACAGCTCGTATGCTCGTATAGGACACAATAACTGTTCCTCTCACATCTTTCTACCAGTAGGGCTGCCTTAGCTGTGGAAAGCACCACTCCTGATGGTGAGTCTGGCTCAGGGAGAGCAGCAGCACTGGTTTCTCCCGAAGGGTGGAGCTGGGCTTCAACAACTGCAAAGTTACCCTCGAGAAGTGGTTTCAGTGTGAGACATGATTGTGCACAGAGTGGTGCTTCCAGAGGCACTTCTGGACGTGCTGAGGACAAGCACATCAGAAAAGCCATCAGGGTGTCACCTCAGTACCTTTCACCCTCTCTAAACACTGCTGGAATCAGGTCCACACTCCCTGGGGTCCAGCCTTTTCAGAAAGCCCTCCCTCCTCTGCTCCTCCAAAGCCAAGTCACTGCATCAGCCTCGCCTCCCCCACACACAGCAGCTGAACAGCACAGGCACCACCGAAGGCTCAAGGCCTCATCCTGCAGGTTCACACAGGGTCAGTCCTTTGGAAATGAGAGCCAGGTTCTGCCCATCACACCAGGGTGAGTTGACACTACAGCAGTGAGGGGGTTTTTAGCACACCAGGGAGCAGACCCCACCCCAGGTACCAACTGCATCATCATCCAGCACCGGCAATAGGATCTGCAGGGTCTGGATCCACAGAAATGCATTTGAGGCAATGATTTTTCCAAGCTTCAGTTAAACCAAAACCCGTGTCATTGTTTAAGCTTTAAACCTTATTTCTTCCACTTAAAACTGAGTTAACAGATGAGTCAGCCCTTCCCCCCAACCTGTGCTCCTGTGTCCCCTGCAGGTTTCCACTCGCAGAGTAGGCAGCCTGAGAGCCAGTGACATCATTTTAATTATTCTGGGGTTTAGTTACTATTCAGTTGCCTTTGCTAAGTCTGGAGGAGCTCTTACAATTATCTTCCTACACATGCTGCTGTAAGCACAGCAGCTTGGAAACACCGGGCTGCCATTCCCTGCTCCTCCCGACACTTCAGGGGAGAGAGCAGAGCTCTCCTTAGGCGGCCACAGCAAGGAAGACTCCTGCCTCATCCAGGAGCAGGACTTCTCACGCCCACATCTCACTCCAGGCTCCAATCCTCTACCCCTTCTCCCATGGGGCTTGAACACAGAAAGCCAAATTCTAACATTTTCATGCACATTTCGGCACAGAGAACTCAATAGGGATAAGCAGAGGGATGGAAACAGTGGGTGAAGTTATCACTGATGAGAGTTTCTAAAAGTTCTTTTTGACTTTCTCCCTTAGGAACTTTGCTCCTGGAGGCACACCTTCCCCAGCAGCCAGGTCCCTCCCACCATGAAATTGAAACAGATTGTGAAAGGAGCAGACTGTTCACATCAGGGGTCCTTGGCCTCCTTCCTGTCTGCTCCTGAATTAAGACTTCAGATTTCAACTTGCACAAAACATTCTGGGGACTTAACTCCCTCCCACTTTTGTTTCTTCTTAAAGGTCACCTCATTACAACCACCTAGATTCCAACTAGGATTTCAGCTTAGACCTTCAAGTGCTCTGGACTTGTACATTTGTCACGTTTTCAACACAGAAACTATTTGAGAAGAAAAAGAAAAGAGTAAAACGTCACCTCTCGGAGCGAGAACAAGTCCTTTGCTTTCATTCAGATCCAGATATTTTTCCTCAGCCAACTGCTGCCACTGAAGAAAGCACATGAACATTTGCTCCCAGGCTGTGCCAGCCACAACCCCCAGTCAGTACTGGGGGGCTCAGGTCTAAGAACAAACACTGGCAGCTCAATGAGAAGGGGCTCATTTGCTGTAATTAATATTCAGCCTTCCTGCAGCATGGGAAACATCGATTGTTCCGTGAGAAATAAATCATGTGTCTTTCTTGGGAGGATTTTAATGAAACCTCCCCCCTCTTTTCCTGACACTCTCAGGCTCAGGGTAAAAGGAAAAAAGGGAAAAACAACATTCCAGCATCTCCCCATCAACCCTGAATCGTGTAGTGGCCCAATCAGGCTAATTAAGATGTCTCCTGTGTGCCGAAGGAGGCTTTACCCAGCAAATCCAGCCCCGCCGTTCATTATATTGCCACAGCACAGCTAATTACTCCTGGCTTTAGTGGGAAGAGGAGCAGACCAGCTTTGTGTGCAGTTGGGAAAAGGGCTGTGCTGAGCACAGTCAGGTTCTGCCTTTCCCTTTGGTCCTACCAGACCTCCTGGTGCTCTGAAGGCTACGGGATGGAAGAAGAGGCTGAGCTGGGTAGTTATTTCTCAGAAGGAGAACATCATAAAGACCTAAACATGCTGGAGACCCCTTTATTTTATCTTCAAACTCGCCCTCACACCTACAACAACAGTTAACCAGGAAACCTGCCCTGAACCTGCTCTGGGACCAAACCGCCCCTCCCAAGGGTGTGGGTACCTGTTCCAAAATGGGATGGCACCCCACATGTGCATCCAGGAGGCAATGGCAGCACTGCCCAGTCCACAATGGCACAAGGAAAGGGGCCAAGGGCACGGGCAGCCTCAGACCCCTTTGACCCCTCAGCCACAGCAGGAAATCCAGAGCCTGCTCTCACTCACCACTGCTTCCTCTGAAATTAATGACATGGGATTAGAGAAAAGCCAAGCAAAACAAGGTCTGAGTCATGCCAAAAGCTTCTTCTGGCTGCCTAAGAGTGGAGTTTGACATCTCAGGGCTCTGATTTCACCACCAAAATGAGCTGCTAAGAAGGAAAGCTGACATGTTGCTGTCCTCTAGTTCCTGAATCTAAAAATTTCAGATGTTTTACCAGTATTTATGACCCAAACCTCAGATGAAGGCTGGAGACAGGAGAATAATGAGGATCATTTTGTCCTTGGAAAGTGTAGGTGGTTGTCTCAGATAAAACCTACAGTACTGCTGAGAAAAGCAACTGCTTTTCTTGACTGTCCTTCAGTAGAGGAAGGGAAACCAGGAGAGCAGTGGGTGGCTCAAGAAAAGACAAAGCCACCAGTGACAGACCAAAGCTGCCGAGGAGCTGCAGCATCAGGGACCAGGCAGAGCAGCTGAGCCTTGATGTGTTGGAGACAGCACATAACCTCCATTCCTCTAATCTCCCCAAATCACCTCATGGTCCTAATTCTTTCAAATATGCTTATTTCAAAAGCTGCAAAGATCTCAGATACATCCCATGGGCTGGGGGAGATGGCCCAGCAGTGAGTGTTGCTTCAGATGAGTACAGGACAGGGTGACACAGAGCTGATGTACAGAACTGCTCACAGAAAACAGATTCCAGCAGCCAGTGAGGAGCTGGGCTACCTAGATCTGCCAGCTGTGTTTTCAGGAGTGTTTAATCCCTTCTTCAAAGAGGAATGGGATAATTTCTGAGGATATCAAATTTAAAGCAAATTCCGCAGTTCCTTTACTCTGCTCCTTCCTCACCTTGAAGATGAGCCAGAAAAGGGCAGTGTTACCCAAACTAGGTTTGACTTGTAAACCCTGCACAGGAGGAATCTGGGATAGCACTGACAGTGGTGAGGGTACAAGAGCTGGGACCTGGCTATGTCAGCTGGAAAAAGTTGGACAATTTTCATCAAATAACTGAGAGTGAGACATCTTTAAACAAGATCCATGACCAAGGGTGATGATACAGGCAGTGGGAAGGAAAACAGATGTAAGGAAGACCTAAGGACTTGGCAAAGAGACCAGTCAGCACCGTTTGTGCCACCTGGGGAGTGGGAATAGTCAAGAGAAGCGAGCAGCACCCTTGGGAGGACTGTTTCAAGGTCCAGAAGGAGCAGTGGGCACTGGACACTCAAAGAGCAAGAAAATCTCAGCACTGAGGGAAGAGTAGCCAAAGGGAAACAGTCTTCTTGTTCTTTATGAAAGAAAGAATTTGTTGGGTTTCTTCTTTTTAAATATATCACCTCCAGAAGTCAGCTCCTGCTACTTTCTCTTAGGGAAGAAAATAAAGAAAACCCTCAAAGTCAATTCCAAGTCTTTCAAGCACACTCTGAGAATAGAATTATTGAGCTGTTTAAAACCAGAGGCGAGTTTTACCAAAATCTATTGCACTCTAATTTGCCTTCTTAGTGGCTCTGTCAAGACAGCTGATTTTGGCTGTTTATAATTCTTCGATTCAACTGGAACAGGGGTTTCAGCACCTGTCCAGGCTCCCCTCCCTGGGCATTCCCTGGCCCTGCTGCTGCCAAAACACCCCATACAGCAAATTAAACCCAACAAAGCACAAAGCGTCAGCAAGGGGATGCTGGCAACAACCATCTAGCAAAGGAATGGAACATCCTTCCTGAGCCTGAAAGAGTTTCTGGTCTGCACATTTTCATTTCCTCCCTGGCAGACAAAAGTACTTTAACCAGTCAGAATGAAGCTGGTGCTTAGAGCATCTCTGCTAAGATACCGCAGAAGTTGGGTGCTTGAACTGAATGAAAACTTCATTCTCCTGTCCTGGACTTAGGAAAGGTCCCTGCCCTCATACACATCTACCTAAAGCAGTTGCCAGGCTTTTTTTGGGCTGAACCCGAGGAAAGGACAGCTGCATCCCCTGAGCATCCACTGAGGGCTGGCACACACCTGGCTGTGCCTCCAGCTTCCCACAGGTTTGTTTCCATAACCATCTTTCAGGATCAAGCAGGGACATTGTTTCAACAAAACTTCCCTTTCTTCTGGGGATTTATTATTGATGTTTCTATGGTTCCCATCTTCGTCTCAGGCCTCAAAAGTAAGCAGCATTGCGGTGTGCAAATTGAGGGAATTTTCCAATTGCAAACCCATAGCACAAAGGGACTCTGGCTCTCTATTTAAAACCATACCTTGTTTTTATTTATTACATTTGTGTGGAAGGACAAGTTCTCCTTGTGCTACAGTCCTCAAATCATCAGCACTTAAAACACACCAGTCAATAAAACCTTTTTTAATTTAAAAGCTGAATGAATTTCCGCTGAACGAATGACTTGTATAGCATTTTGCCCCTATTGCAACTTAGTTTTAAAAAATCAACTCCCACATTTGATTTTCTGCGAAGTCAGAAACAGATTTCAGCCTATTCTGGTGTACAGTAACAGATCCAGAATGGAGCAAATCGATACCTTTTGAATGGATTTGCCTGCAGCTGTGCTCACACCTTTATTTACTTCCTCCAAAATTCTGGGTTTATTTACTTTGCTTGGATAAGCTGTAGCCTGGGCTTATTCTTCTGGGTGTGTACGTAAGAACTGTCCCTGCTGTTCACGCACGGTTGGGTCAATATAAGAGAAGGATTAAACATTATGTTTTATTATGAGCACAACTGTGCACACACAGGCCCATCACACGCTGGCACAGAGTATTTAACAAACCTGAAATGCATGTGAAACTGCTCTAAATGCAGTGATTATTCAGATAGTCACAGAGAGGGCCTCCACACAGGGGAGGCAGATCTGAATAGCTACAGCACAATTATAACCCTACCATTACTCCAGATAATTTCCAAGCAGACACGCCAGACTCCCCCAGCATACAACATGGCCTTAGAGCCAGAGATCCATAAGCTAATTTACATGGAAAATTAGGAGGTGTCAGAAGAGGCAGAACTAGACAGGTCTCAAGGATATTAATTCCTGCTGCCTTAGCCTTGAGCTTTCAACATATCATTAATTTGAGATCGTTGATGTTACGCTGTCGTCGACGCTGTGAAAAGAGGGAATACTTCACTCACGCTGTGCTTGTGCTGGGTGAAGATAAACCAGCTCCAGAACCAGCCTGCACGTGCAGGTCAAAGCACTTCCAGCCCAGGCACAGCGAGACCCTCGCTCCCACAGGGAACAGGGATCACTCCCAGATTCACCCTGACCCATGACACCTCAGCACCACAGACCCCAGCGCAGCAGAAGATGACAAACGACACTAAGATACTTCCACAAAGAGCTGTTCATTTCAAAGCTTAGCCAGCACCATCCTCTTCCTATTTTTACTTCCTCTCATGCTCCCTGAGCAGGGCTGTAGGCACCCAGGGCTGGGATAACTTTGCTCTGGAGCACACCTCCCTCCCTCCCTCCCTCCCAGCACTGTCAATCAGTTTGATGCAGAGTGGTGTAGAGCACACCCAGCACCACCCCAGTCTAGTTCACTGTCTTCGAATTTATGATACATCTGCAAGCAATTTTCTCTGGGACAATGAAGTCCCAATTAATTTGCAGCTGGGTGCAGTTACACCAATAACAAAGTGGGTAAGGGATGCAAACTAGTAGTGCCTGCACAGAGCATATTAACTATCTTTTTAGGCAGAGCAGCACGCAGCAACGAGCCCATGGCTGCTCCAGTGAGTCATTACAGGAGAGAACAGAGCCCCCTTTGGATGCTGTTATCCATTTTTAGCTCTTCCCAGAAGCTGGGGCTTCACACAAAGCCAGGGCAGCAAAGGGCCATTTCTGTTGGATTTAACAAACACAGCTGTGAGGTGCTGGGGTTCGGTCACGCTGCTTCCCACACACTTCCAGCCCACAGCTGAAGCCTTCCCCAGCCTGGCGCTGGATCCCTGCCGGTGACATCCTCGGTGCAACCACACAGCAAGCCAGGGCCCTTCTTCCCTGACTGGGAGGCAGCTCAGCTCCTCAAGAAGGGCTGTGCAAGCTCACCTCAGTGCCAAGTGTCCCCGCCCTGCCCAAGACAGCAGCCTCTGCACATCTGCTGGTTTTAATAGACACCTGGGGTTTGGTTTTCCCCTCCTCTCCTTTCCCTAAGCAGCAAAGGCTGGGAGCCCAGAGGATCATTGTGTCTTATTGGTGTGTCAGACACAGCAATTCCCATCCTGGATCCCCCGTTCTGGCCTTTTGGGCATGATTGCAATATCAATACATGACTTATTCCAGTTAATGCCTGCAGTGCTGCAGACCCCAAGGATTCAGGAACATCAGCCTTGACACCAGCTATAACCCAATAACACAGGCAGCATCCTTCCTCCTCCACAGCTCTCCCCCACAGTGCAGGCAATCAGCCTTTCAGGGGCTACAAGGATAAATGTCAGCAGGCTCTCAGCTCTCCAAATCCCTGGAGAGTGCCTGTGGGGTCCCTCCCACCCACTCACCACCCTATAACCACCAGTCATTTTGGGCTCTTTTCCTTGACTCTTGGTGTGATGGGATTTTAACCCTCTGGCAATTCGACTCTGCCATAACAAGTTCAGCATCGGTGGGGTATGTGCTGGGCATGACAAATCTCTCCCCAGGATCTCATATAATTTCCTCCACCCCGAGAGTGAAGCTGCCTCTGAAGAACAAGGCAGCAGCAGCTAAAAATCAAACCAGACAGCTAGACCAGGACTAGGACCACATGGCCACGCACGCTGCTGCTGGAGGCAGTGCTGCTCGAGTTCCTTCACACTGAATTCACACCCACCTTGTTAATAAGACCTTTTGAGACAGGCCATGAAATTGCATTAAATTAAATACCAAGACAGACTACCACAGCAGAGGCTCTTCCTCCCAGGAGCCTGAATGCATTTTAACTCAAAATTAAGAGGACAGGTGAGGGGAAATGTTGTATTCTCCCATTAGCATTTCTCCACTTCTTGGAAGAAAGAGCAAGCAACAGCTCCAGAAATTAATTTCTCTTGCAAGTTAGAGTGGGGGAGGAGAAGCAGCCTGGCAGTGCTGCTGCAGACCAGTGGAGGAGGGAGATGGCCTCAGCAGCTATTTCAGCCCTCCAGCTGAAATAAAGACCCTGCCCAGCTGTAGCTCCTCACCCAATTTTAACCTTGCAAGAAGGCAACAAGCTCTGATCTCTCTGTAGACACCCCAAGCCCCAGCCTGCCAAACCAGCTGTCCCTTCAGCAAGGCACTTCATCCTCCCAAATCTCTACTTCAACCTGCAGCTTTTTCAAGAGACTTAAATTCACTTAAAGGCACAATTAAAGCTCAACCTTTCATGTTCTTTATCCTTAAAGAGCTGCAAAACTGGAAAGTCCTTCACAGCTGAGCAGGACCGGGTCATCCTGCATTAAAGATTGGGCAACAGAGCTGCATTTGTGTAGTGGTTAAAGCTAAATACTAATTAGCACATGCTGAACCCAACCCAGGCCAGTCCTTAGTTTGCTGAGCAGCCACACAAGAAGGACGTTGGGCATCTTTCAGCAGCACCTGCTGAGACCTCTGTGGAAGGACACCCAAATGACTTAAGATTTAAAGTTCAGTTCCGTTCCATCCCCATGCTCCACATGGGGGGGAAACACTTCCCTGCAGCCAGAAGCCTCATGACTCAGGTGTGAGTCACCAGCCAGCCAAGGCACCAGGCCTCAAAACACACGAGCCATTATTGATGCGCTGCCACTCTGGCAGCCTGCTGGGCCCCTCGGCCCACAGCTCTTCCATTCACCGTCTGGGTACAGGGACAGAGGTATTTTTAGTGCAGCCAGTGTTTTCTAAACAAGAAATGGCACTTTCCCCCTGATTTAGGGGAGCTGTTGCCTTAAGCAGAGGTGAGGAGCAGGAGCAAGGCGCAGAGTCCAAAGGGATGAATCGGGCAGAGCAGCGAGGCTTGGAGGAGCTTTAGCCTCCAGTTGGCAGAGCAACGCACAACTTCAGGGATGCCTTCTGCTGCTGAGGTCAGCCCTCCAGAAGGGACCCTGCTCTGGGTGCTCACAACAGCTCACTTTACCCGTTCAGATCAAGCTGGAGATTCTCACTTCTGCCTACAGAGAACTCAAGTGGCAAAAAGCAAACCCAAGAAGTTTTGGATAAGGAAAAAGCCAGCAGTGCTCTTCTCAGCAGCTGTGCAGGCGGGTAGTGGCTCATGATCCCTTTGGGGATCACAGTGGCTCTGTCACCTTGGAGTGGTGACTCTCCAGCCTGTCACTGACAGCGATGTGGGACAGGGTTCTGGAGGTCTTCCCTCTCTGGCACTGTGGTAGACAAACAGCTCCCAGACTGGCAGACAAAATTATCCCGTTTTCCAAACACATTGGAGGATGAAGGCAGCCAGAGAGGCAGTGAAGGACTGCCAGCACTGGGTAACAGGATCCCTTCTCCTATTAGGCAAGCTACATCCTAGGGAAGTAACAGCACTATTTCACTTGGACAGGATGAGGGTAAAAAAGGCTCATCCAAAGCAAAGACTCCTGAGCTCACTTTGCAAGATTTAATTCACTGTATTGCCCTCCAGAAACTGATACTAACTAAACCCTGTCAGTCACACAGTAAACAATTCCAGCTTTGTAGGTCGATCAAGAGCAGTTTTGTGAGCAGATGACATGTGAGATGGAGTGTGTTTTAGTTCTTTTTGCTAAGTGCAAGATATCATTTGGCTTCCAGGCCAAAAGCATTTTTATTTCAAAAGGCAGATAAGCAGTTTCCAGAGTTCATTACTCTCACAAGCTTTTCTTAGAGGAAACGTAGCCGGTGACTATTCAAGATAGAAAAGAAATTCCTTGTATGAGACAGGGAGAAGCCATTCAAGGATCTGCTCACCTTTAAACTGAGGCACTTCAGAAGACAGCAACCACTTCCAGAGCACCTCAACAGCTCTGTGAATTGGGAAACTTACCTTTTAAGGATCACTTAATGGTCTGCAGGAGCTAAATAGCTAAACATCCAACCTGGGACGCCTTATTCCATTCCACTTCTGCAACAGAATCACTCCACTTTCTGTGAGGAAAAAAGATCAGCCTCCACTCACACACAAGCAAGTTCCCCAAACCTTGGCCCACCACCCACACCAGGAGCCTAACTCAAAGTCCCTTGCCCCCAGGGAGCCACGTCCCCACCACAGAGCAGGAGCTTTGGGCTCACAGTCACCCTTGCACGGGTCACAGCAGCTCACCTGGCTCAGGAAAACCCTGTTGAGGCGTGGACACACACTGGGACCCAGCCCAGCTGTGGTGGGAAGCTGGGCAGGCTGAGCTCCAGTGTCTCTTTTGTTTGGAATTAAATCTGCTCTTCCAGCAAAGTTACAGGCAAAGCTTATGATTTCCATAAGGACAAGTCTAAGAGAAGGGATCAGATGGGATAAGAGAGCAGTCTGAGAGAGATGCCACTGCCATCTTCTCCTCCCAGGAATCCAAGAAGCCTCTCCCATGCCTCTAGGAGGGGAGCAGGTTCCTGGATTTGGATCTTGGCCCCTCCTGAGCTGTCAGGGCTCCCACACATTCAGGAAAAGGGTCATCGTCCTGGCAGGCAAATTTGCAATCACACGGACCCACAGCCCAGCACCTCCCCTGAGCACAGGCTGGAACAAACATCACGGCAGGAGCCACACAATACCTTCACAGCCTTCAGAAAACCCCAAACTAATCAGCAAATCTCTTTGCTTTAATCATGTGCACCGGAGGCTGGGGCAGCACAGAGGTATCTCATTAAAACTGACCTATCTGCCCTGGAAAATACATCTCATCCCCTTCAGCGCGGGAGGCACAGGGAGGGAGTGCGATACAAAAGGAAGAGGGATGGGTTCCCTGCTTTGTCCCTGCCCAGCACCGAGGCTTCGACTCCATTACAGGAGACCTCAGCCTCATCTGCACACAGGCAAACCTCAAAGAGAACAAAGTATTTAAATGGACCAGCTTTTATTTCCAAAGAGAAGATGAATTCCTATTTGTTTTCGGGATTGCAATTTTCTCCCCACGCTGCAGAGGATGCGAACAAATGAGCAGGGAATGAAAGGGATTAATGAATGAATGGGTGGGAGCTGGGCTCCCAGCTGCAGGGAGAAGGGGGGGACGCCCACCACAGTGGGACTGCCAGGGGGAGACGCCCAGTACGGCCAGTGTTCGGCACCACAGACACTCCTGGGACCCCCTGCTCAAATGTGCATGGATTAACACTCATCTCTGAAAGGATTCACTTAAGGGGAAATCAAACAAAAGGAAAGGTAGGAAGGGTTTAAAGTTTAGATCAACCACGGATGGCATAGGAAGGGCTGTTTTTACAGAAACGCTGAACATCCAGCTGCTGACACCACTCAGTTCCCAGCAGCTTTTGTCCTCTTTGAGTGATGGACCCACCCACGTGACAGTAGTTTCCTCCCCAAGTCTTCAAAGATGCAGAAAACCAAAAAGGCACTTGGAATTTACTGAGGAATTTATACCAAGCATTGCTCATTTGAGACCTATTGACTCTCCCAGCTGGATCAGGGAGATGCAGCCCTGTGGAAGCTGCAAAACAAGCAAAAATTAAATCTTCTTTTTCCCTTATTCTCAAGCTATTTTAAGTCAAGTCCAACATCAGGGGATTAGAGGCAAAGTTTGGGATTAGGATTAGTCTTCAGCCTGGTGAATGAGCTGCTCTGCTTCACGTGGCAAGTTGGTTTCTGGTGCTGATGGCTCCCAATAAATTGAATCAACTCAACCTTTGCTCTCAGTGCTCCAAGATCAATCCTTGCTTTGGCTTCCCAATGCTTGGGGATGATGTGACACATGAAAGCCACATTAAAGCCACCATGGTTTGTTTTGGTGGGAGAAGTGGCACTGCCTTCTAAATCCAAAGAGCTGGCATTTAACCACCGTGCTACTATAATGCATGGCTTAATTTAAAGGCAAGCTCAATTTGCAGATTAATTATTATAGCCTGTGACTGGTTGAGCTTGTAATAAATCACCTGGGTGAGAAATTGCACAGCAATTAACTGATTGTACATTGAGCATGTAAATGTTGGTAAAGAGGTGTCACCTAATGGAGACTGATGTTGGGGAACTGCAGGCTGCAGCCAGCAGAAGAAAGTCACAGTGCAAAGCAGGTCAGGGGAGTGGGTGGCAAACAAAACCAGAGGCCAAAATGCTTAAACACATTCAAATCAGCCTTCAGGAACAACATGCAAAACCAATGCAGGATTTTCAGGGACCAGCAAATTATGGTGGAAGCTGCTGGAATTTCTTGCAAATAGTGCTGGGACAGCAGATTTGGGAGACGAGCCACCGGTCAGGACAGCCCCAGCCCCACTAGTGAGAACCAGCATGGACAGATCTCAAGGTGCTTGACCTTCAAACCACAGGGAGGCTGCAGCAGATGATGCTCTCTGGCTGCCACAAGCCTGGATTTCAGAAGCATCACTTCTCACCCAGTCCTGCCAAGCTATTCCCTTACGACAGCTCTTCCCTTGCAGCATCCTTTGGATGCAGCAGATCTCACTGACCTGCTGATCCCGGCCCGGGGCAGGGCTAAGTGCCCCTGGGACCTTGGGGCACACAAGCAAGAGATTCCCCAGCTGAGTCCCACCCCTGGCCAGGGAACAGCTGGGTTCTCTCATGAGCACTGACACACAGTGCCTCTCTCACCCTCACCAGGGAAGGTCTGAACCAGCCTCTTTCCACCACAGTGGCTGCCCCAGGTGGCTCCTTTCTGATAGAGGCAGAGCAGTAACAGGCAAGTTTGTGTCCTCAGTGTAATTCTCACAAACCCATGGAGAAACTCCCCTTTGCTTTTGGCTGGCTGCAGCTTCACTGCCCAGCAGTGCCAGGCTTTGGTTCTGTTTGGGAACCTCCCCTCAGAGGAACCAGATTTTAAGCTTCATCATTAAAGTCCAAAGCTGTGGGGCACCCAAGACTTGAAATGGCTCTAGAATAGCAAGCCCAAGTGTGTTATGTTTCCTAAGACAGGACAAATGGGGAACAAGGCAAGTTTAGAAGTTATTTTTTTCACTGTAGAAGGGCTCAAGCCTTGGAGCGCAGTTTGTCACCCTCGGGGCCCACCTGTGGGATGTCCAGGTGCCCTCTCCCCCTCCACAGTACCAGCACTCCCACCCCAGGACACTCTTCCTTGGCGGCCCAAGGACTCCCTTCCCTGTCAGCGCAGCACCAGCACTGCTGGGACAGGCAGTCCAAGGGGCAGAGGGAGGGAAAACTTCTCACCTCCTTGGACACGATCCCAAAATGGGCTGAGGAAAGGTGGCCCCATCCTGCAGAGCTGAAGAAGCTGGGAGAGAGCGGAGCACATCAGCCCATCATGTTAACAGCTCTCACAGACTCCCAGGTGAGATTCAATTTGCAAGAGGATCTGGGATTTATTACCATGATCAAAGCATTAGGAACAAATGCAAACACTGTTGGATGGAATCTGTGAATGCTACAGCACTATAAACACTCATCCAGGGCTCGAGTTAAGACAAGTAGCCAAACTAGGCTGCTGTCTGCACCCAGGGCCAGGACCTTGATTAGAGCCAGCAGATGTGGATCCTTCCCTAATTCACAGCCCCTCCTTCACCGCCAGCTGCCCACAGAGCTGCCCAGCAACACAAGGGCTGATACTGCCAATTTATCCAGAGTGAGCCTTCGGCCTCCCAGGAGGAGATGCTCTTACCTGGCACTGTGTTCCCTGTGCACTCAGCCATGGAGAGCTGCCAGGCATAACCAGGAGCCCCCAGCACCCCAAGGTAAGGGAGGGATCTCCCACAGGGCTGTAACCCTGCCTGCAGGGGAGGCACCAAGAAAAACAGCACATATGGCTGGCACAGGTGCCTGCAGCCCCCATGTACATGTCCCATCCCAGCAAACAGGACCTGGCAGTGAGCCTCAGCTGTCCAAAGTTGCAGTAGGGTTACATCCATCACTCTTCACTGTTTCCTAGGAAATTCTTGTCCTGAGACAGACCTTGCAGGCAAGCAGAGGAAGCACAGAGCTGCAGCTGCCTTTGACAACACATTCAGAGGCACATCAGGACCACCAGGATCCTTCTCCAGGATAAAAATAGGCCAACATTAAAGTCCTGCAGCCATTGCAGCCCACAACTGCAGGATTTCCATCACACCCTTTCCCTTTAACTCTCAAATGCAGCTTTTTGGCAGCAGCAGGCCCCTGATGAACTGGACACTCCTGGAAGAGGCTTTGCTGTGTGCATGGTCTCTCCACCAGAGAATCAGGATCCACCAGACCATCAGGATTTGTCCAAAACCCTATAGCAGGCCCTGACAGCATCCAGTGGTCTCAATTTCTCCTTAACCCAAAGGGCCCTATCCCAGCAAACTGGCAAGAACCCCAACTGCAGCTCTGCTTACTTCCCAACACTGAAAAAAAAAAACCAAAAAGGAAATATGGAAAGCTCAAATTCATACTTACGATTCTTGATTATCTGCATTATCAGGAATTTAACAATGCAGTTGGGGGAGCAGAGATAAACTGTTCCTCCAGCCCCAGAAAGCCCCAAAGCCACACCTGGAAGGACTGAAGGCAGAATGAAAAAAGTTCATTTTTCACCAAGAATGAAAAGTTTCCTGAGGAATGAAAAGATGACAAAATCTGCTTTGCTGTGGCAGAGCTTCCAGGGAAATGGGGCCAATTACAAAACCTGCTTGGGATTTAGCAGGCAGCTGCTGGGAAACGTGTTGGTTTGTATGGAGAAAGAGGAATTAGGTTGGAGAATTATTAGTGATAAAAGAGAGGAGCTTTCCATGCTGCACACACGAAGTCAATGTGAGTGTCTGTAGCACTTAATCCTTATCAACATCAGGTCGCACAGCTGGAGCTACAGGCCCATCACCCTGGGGGTCACAGAGACTGCCCAGGGTTCCAGCCGGGCTCTCCATCCTGCTGTGGGGAGTTTCAGCCTCACCTTGCAACACTGGAGCCTTTGGTTCTTCCCCTTGTGACCCTGTGTGAGGTTTCTTGCTCTTTAACACCACCTGTAGTGGGTGGGAATGTTCTGATTCTCAGTTTTACGCGAGTTTTCACAAGCAGGATCAAGACAGTCACACCTCCCGTGTGCTCAGCAGCACTAGGACCCAGCAACACTCAAAGCTGAACACATGGTGAGGTCCCAGCCCTGCAATCCTGCTCCTGGGCCTCCAACACCTCTTGGAGACATCTCCCTTCTCCTCTGGGAATTATTTACCCTCTGAGCTGACACATCCAGTTTATTTACCTGCTTGCCTGGGAGCTGGTTACTTTGCTGCTAGATGGTCTGTTCCCCACAAAAGCCAATTGCATCTTTGGTGTCCCTAAGCAGCAAGGGCACCTCTGGAAGGGTCTGGGCCTTCATTAGTCTCCAGACAGTTTTCCGTGCGCGGCAGAAGGGAGAGGTTTCATTAATTACAAGGCGAGCCATTCCCCAAGCAAGGCAGCAGCTAACAAAGGAAATTACTCACTCACCTCCCAACACTTACAACCTAATTAAACAAGGATCCTTCCTCAAAGGCACCATTAGATTTCTGGAGCCTTGCTAGAGCTGAAAGAGGAACCAAGCAGCCTTCAGCCCCAGGACTGCATTTGCAGGTGGAATTTCCAGTGCCAGAGAAAGGCACTCCATTTTCTTGCAAATGGATCTCATCAAGAGCAATGCTCCCCTGGAGGCTTTCCATCCCAGAGTGGTGCCACAGCCCAGTGCTGCACCATCCCACTTCACCCCTACACACAGGGCTAAGAGCTGGTGTCTCTCCAGCATCAGAGCAAGCACAGGGGGAGCAGAGCAGCATTTTAGGTGGACTCTTCCATGCTCCTGTATCCTCCTTGGAATACCTGTTCCCTCCTTGCAGCAGGAGAGCTGCTTGACCCACACACGTTTCATCTCCAGTCCATAAAGAGAAGACAAAACCTTATTTTACCAGGTGTTCTAAGCCTGGTGCTCCATTTCTCTCTACACCACCAGACAGACCCACCAGCAGCTTTTCCATCTGCAGATATATCATTGAAATGGAATTATGCCAGCAGCAGGGATCACGCTGTTCCTGTTCTATAGCCATGCTTTGGAAACGGATGCAGATTTATTTAATATCAAATTCTGACTTTTCTCAGATCTGTCAGCACAGCTCCCTTGGCTTCAGCATAGCTGAAGTGCTGGGTGCAACTGAGAGCAAGATCCAGCACACAGCGCTCTGGAGTTATTAGCAGTGCATGAATAATCTGGATACAATGCCCTTCTAATGCCAACAGCAGCATTAAAAGTGCAAAAACAGAGCCAGCAGAAGCAATTTCTCTGCTCACATATGAGCACAGGCTGCTTTCCACCCGCTGCCTCCGCTGGGCTCAGCACCGGGAGACACCAGGTCTGCCTCTGGCTCACTGAACACACTCTGGACACCAGTTCGTGGATGTTGAGACCGAGGCAGGACCATCATCCCACTTATCTGCACGGCTGCTTTGTCACAGCCAGGACAAAGATGTTGGCCAGATGTCCAAAACCACAGAACTTGGAACCTTGCAGCCTCACAGTGCTGAAAACAGAGCACACTGCCCGCATTCCACGGTGGGAAACACCTCCTCTTCCCACCTGACCGCTCCAATGACTGTCTTTTTCAGCCAAATGAGGTGCTTGGTTTAGTCAATATGCAAGACAATTCTGGCCAAGTCATGCCATCCCACCAGGAGACAGAATTTCCCCCTTTGGGGTGGAAGTCATTAGCAGATTGCACAGTATTGCTAGTTGCAATTGGTCTGATTTTATCCTTTAGACAAACTCTCATTGTGCCTTTTTTTTTTGCAAGATTAAAGTGCTCTTTGTTATCTGGAAAAGTACTTAAGTGTAATTAAGTCACCCAGTCCTTCATTTGATAAGGACTAAGCAGATTGAGTTCTTGCATTCCTTCCCTCCAAAGCATTTCCCTCCACATGCCTTCCAAGCTTTCAGTATCCTTTTAAAAACCCCTGATACCAAAGTTGTAGGAGTCACTTTAGCATTTCTGGCCCAAAGGGGGGAACGGATCACCTCCCTGCCCCTGCCTCCCACCCTGAAACCAATCCTCCTTCCCACCCAGCAGCAAAAGGCAGGGGGGACAACTTTTCCCATCCTCCACCCCCTTGGAGGCTCCTGCATTTTACCCATTCGATAGCAGCGCTGCACACTGGCGCTATCAGCCAGGGCAGGCATCCTGTTACAGCGTTGCACACCGATAACAGAAGGGTTTCTGTATCCAGGGTTACCTCGGGATGTGTAGGTGTAGCCAAAGGGCTTAACCTTGCCTGTTCCCACCCCGGATCCTGCTGGTCTGGTGGGATCATTGCTCACACACATTGCAGATCAATTCCAACTAAACTCCATCCTCATGCTGTCCCCTGCGTGCAGGGCAGCTTGCTGCCAGGTATTTCAGCATAAATTCCATCTCCTTTCAGGAGTGCACCAAGGAAAAATAAAAAAAGTCTCTCCAGATGCATTAGGATAAAGTTACACCTGGCTCGAGTTGACACTGTGCAGCCATTTCTGCTGGAACAGCTTCTTGGTTAAATCTACCCATCCCCACAGCTACTGACAGCTGCCAGCAATGCCTGAAAAAAGGAAAATGAGGCTTTCAGGAGAAAGGAGCATGGCTGTTCACTTCAGTGGCATCACCCTCGCTTTTCCAAGTCGTCGTTCAGTGCACTACACACAAAGATTGCATCCCAGCCTGTCCCCCAAGATCAGCCCGAGCACACCTTTCAAAGCCTCATAGATGGACATTGAGAGATTCCTGACACCAGTTCTCAGTGGTCCCAACTGAAACAAATTAAATAAAAACATTAATTTAGCTGCACACCAACATGAGCTGCTCTGGAGCCACGTGTGAAGCACAGCCTGAGTGTGCAGAGGTTTGCAGGGAGAGGCACAGCCCTTGCGCCCAGCTGCTCTTGTGAAGCTCAGTGCCCCCAGGATGACCAACGGCAGCGGCTATCAGGACATAAACTACTCCCTAAAACAGCCGGGAGCTCTACCAACTTCTCTGAGGCAAGCACATGCAGCAGGGACCAGCAGGGATGCAGGCTTTCAAATTAGGTCCATTTTTAGCAAGAAATTTATGGGAGAAGAGGGGAAAAGTAGCTTGGTTATTGGGAAAGATTTATGGGACAGTCCCTGCACGTGTGGCAGGAGCTGCCACATGCAATATTCATCCAAATGTCCCAGGGCTGCTGCACACACAGACTGGACTCCACACCTCCCCCAAGTGCTCCATCCACCACATCTGCTACCAATGTGGTTTTAGGGGAGTGAAAAAAAATACCTTTGCTGTGTCAGGTGAAAATGACTCTATCCTTCAGCATAAAGGCTTGTTGAAGAGCAAAAAGCAGACAACTGCCTTTACGATCTGTACCCAGACCCATACGTGACTGGCAGAAAGATAACAGCCCTCAGGCACTGAGTGGTTTTCAATTTACACAGTTCTTTCAGTGCAGAAATGTACCACTCCTACAAACCTGCCTTTTTACTCCAGATGCAATCCAATCACACAAAATACCATGTATACATTTGAGAGAAGATTCTCAGGTTGTAAGTTTAAAACAAAAGGGAGTTACAGCCAAAAAACAGCCTTGATGTAGGCTCTGAAAGTTGTGTACAGCTTCAAATGCAAGAACCAGCACTTGTTTGGGAAGTGTCAAGGCCAGCCCTGTGCAGGGGTCAGAGTCTTTAACATCTATTTAACGGCCCCAAAGACAGGGCTCACCCTGCAGGATCCCACAAGCAGTGAGACATTTGGGATCAAAGACCTTCTGGGCACCATATGAACCCCACCAGGCTCCCAGCTTGGCTCCTGAAGCCACACACCCAGGAGGGAGGGAGACAAAAGAGGACATTAAGGGGGTTGCAAGTGTCATACAGTGGCAAACCTTCTCCCAGCATTGAAGACATGCTGTGGAGCAAGACTGGGCACCCAGCAGTGGAGAAAGAGCAGAAGCTCAGACAAAGGAGTCAGCCATCATCACATGAACCCTTCTCCCACTTGGAGCAGGGCATGCCAGCCCCTCCAGCCCACCCCACAAGTGTTGCCATGGGCCAGTTTCAAGCAGCAGCCCAGTTTTCAAATAGCACAAAGCATAATCACAACCAGCCTTACTTCCCACTCCTCAGTGCCTGCTTCACACCAGCTGCTGGCTGGAGACTCATTCCTTCCCACTCCCCCCAATAACTCTGCTGGCAGTTTGCGTCCCACAAGAAAGGCAAGCGAGCAACATCCTCTTTAGCTTTGTCAAATCAACCCGCTGCAGTGCTGTAACCGAAGCTGTCTCAACCTGTCATGGTGCTTTAGATGGCATTTGGTGTTCACAAGGCTGATTTGTTTGTTGGAGCTGTTAAAATATCATCATTATTCTAAACTCTTGCTGTAGCACTTGAATTAAACTCAAGAGTTCAGAGAGGCACACACCAGCATTCCAAATAAACTAAGCAGAGACCTTTGAAACACAGACATAGACGAGAGTTCAGTGGTCCTGGGACTGCTGGTGCAGACACTGAACAGCTCTTCACCCTCTCTGAGCACACAATCACCTGCTGCTCACATCTCATCCTGCTCATGGACTCAGCCACACAAGCAGCACTGCATGAATTGTTCATTCCATTTGGTTAAAAGCCTGAGGTGCACAGAACAGGTAAGGAATAGCCTGAAGCTTCACAAGCTAATGAGACACTGCAGAGCAAATCCTTAATGTCCCAATTCCTTGCCTTAAACAATATTTCCTCCCTCTCAGTCTCCAATACAAGACAAAGGCGCCCTGGGTGTCCTGACTCAGTCGCTTGTCTCTGACCCGAAGGCATTTCCCTGCCAGGCATCTCCTTTCATGGAATACCCAGCAAGAGGCAGCAGGGTTTGGAGTGCTTCTCCAGACCAAAGCCAGGAAAGACATTTCCAGCTACCTGGTGAGCACAAACACATTGCAGAAGTTATGAAACTTGAGCGAGGAGCATAATCTGTAGCCTCAAACTCTGCACAGTGAGGCTCCTTCAACCCCAGGCAGGCACCCCAGCATCAGTCTGTCCAGCTGAACCATAAGCAGGATGCCAAGGCAAATTGGGGAAATGAGGAAAGTTTCAGCCATTCTCTCCAGACAGAAATAACTCAGCATTTCTTCCAACCCAGCCCAGCACATCACTGAGGTAAGAAAGGCTCCTGACAATCAATCTTGCTGGACTCGGTCCCTGGTTCCTTGGTTTTCACATGTAATTAACAACGTGCAGCTTCCAGTAAGTGATTGCAAACAAATCCTTAGGTGCCTAACAGACAGCAGCTCCAGAAAGTCACACAGTGGCATTTGAAAGCCCAGATTCAGATCAGTACTGGGGTTTCCAGTAGCTCATTGTGTACCACAGCCCTGCATAACAATACTAACCCTGTTTTCCTGCCACTGAGCAGAGCCCCAAGAATTGTCCTGCAGTATGGAAAGTCACACAAAGGCGATTTCTAACACAAATTTAGAAGAGAGAGTGAAATTTAAGCTCTTTCCATTTCTCAGCCATCAGGAGGCAATGGTAGATGTCAGCAAACCAGAGCACATGGTGGTTATGGAGAGGTATTAACTGCTTAATTCCCAAAGTCCTGTTCGCAAAGGCATGTTTGTTTGTTTTCTTAAAAACCTCCTTCTTTCTTCCAAGCCCGGCCCTGACGAGTGACAACAGAGGTTTAGCCCAGAAACCCTCCTCAGTAATCTCCTGTTTGGACAAAAGTCTCTTTCCATTGCCCTGCCCAAACTCCCAGCTGCAACACGCTGTGGGAATGATCACAGGCATCCTAAAGCAATAAGGAATTTGCCAAAAGACTCCCAGGTGAGGCTAGAAAACAGATCCCACACCTCCCAGACAAGCTGTAACACCTGACACCATTACCTGCTTTGCATCCAAACCCAAATACTTCAGTGTATGTTCAAGGTCTGCCAAATCCTGTTGGAACAGACTGCCAAACCACCCCTTCTCGTGGTCTACTGTAAGAAGTTTAAGTTGTCTAAATGATGCTCTGAAAGCTCAGAACTGAGATGTTTCCACTAGAATATAATTAAGTATAATAAAAATCAGACAACTGACTGCTGAACTACAGCTAACCCATAATTCCAGGTTTGTTGGGCAGTGATGACGTGGGCAAGGCTCAGAGCAACTGTGATAACACCACAGGTATTGCAACGCACACAAGAATTGAAGCACTTGCCAGTTTTAGGGAGTTTCATAGAATCACAGAATGGTTTGGGTTGGGAGGGACCTTAAAGCTCATCCCATTCCAAACCCCTGCCTTGAGCAGGGCCGCCTTCCACTAGACCAGGCTGCTCAAAGCTCCACGCAACTTGGTCTTGAACGTTTGTAATGTCATTTTCGGTCCCAAATCACACAAAGCATCTACACGCAAATCCTCCTGGTATCAGAACATACTCCATGGGTTGCAGTGCAGGCAAGAGGATGGGCCACGTTATCCATCTCAGACACTGTTTTCCAAGTGTTACCATTTGTAAAGTCTGAGGCACAGCTGGCTTTTGCAGAATTACTAAAATATTTCCAAACGCCCTGCCAGGAACTGCAGGAGTTGTTAACACAGGGATTAAAGCAGGTAGCTGTACCTGGCAGAGCTGCTCTGCTCCAGCACAGAGCATGCAATTCCCACCTGGCTGTGCTACATGAAACTAGAAAAACAATCCCAAGGCCAAACCTTCTCCTGTTTTTTCAAAAAACACTGAGTCTGTTTACACCGAGTTCATCCAGGAGTTAACCACAAGGAACTTGTGAATACAGGGACTGCACAAACACGACTTGAGCACAACAGAAAAGGACTGGAAGGACTCAAACCCATCCCCACACACCACAGCTCTGCTCTGCTCCCCCTGGAGCAGGGTCAGAAGCAGGAGGGAGAACCAGGAACAGGCTGCCCTGTTCAGAAGAGGCAGCCAGCCCCCATTTTTAATCCTAACGGTCTTTTTACACTTTATTAACATTTTTCCCCAATCAGAAAAAAAACCCCACCACAGAAAAGCGGGCAAACCCACCACACTCACCTGCTCCAAGGGCCCACATGCACTGCTCTGGTTTATTCAGTGTGGTGTCTCTCCAGTCAAATCAAGCCCTTTCTCGTTTGGGATGAGGGCAGTGTCCCACAGGGAAGCGAGGAGCAGCTTCGGCCTCCACCATCAGCTTCCTCCATGGCTCCACCTGCCACTCAGACAGCGAGGGCTGGATCTGCTCTGCTCCCTGGTGCCACACACTCACACTCTTCCTCCCTGGCAGCCTCCAGGTTCACAGTCCCACATCCATCATGATTTCAGCTTCCAGGACCCCCTGAGCAGACCAGTCACTCACAATGCCAGGTTTCACCACTGCTCAGCTCAGTGACCATTATTTTAGCTTCTTTTCACAACCCTGTCCACAAAGAGAACCCAGGACAGTCAAGCTCCGCTCAAAATGCATTCAAATCCCACATTGAACAAAAGGAAGAAGACCCCAAATTTAAGGAAAGAAACCCCCCAAAAAACCCCCACCATGAGCACCACAGTTACGGTTTCAAAGCAGCTGTACAGGAACTTAACGTTAAAAATCCTAACTCAAACCCAGAACATCTAAAGGGAAAAACCAGACCCCCCTCACCCTCCATTTGCAAGTGGAGAATAGGAAGTGCAGCCCCCAGGCCCACCCACACCCAGCTGATGACACTTGGAATTAGGGCTGATAAGAGGATTCAGCTGGGGAGAACACGAGTCCCATCCCGACAAGGCTCTGCTGGTGCCCCTGAGAGGAACAGGACGTCCCCCCACCACATGACAGCTAAAATCCCAGTATTGAAAAGAAACATGAACTGAGATTAGTCTTGACATTTCTGGGTCTTGTAATCACAGTGGGTGACAAAAGCAAATTCTGGATCAGAGCTTTTCCCTGAGCAATTTAAACACAGCTATTTTAAGGGAAGACTGAGCTAAACAAAGGGGTGACAGCCCGAAAGTTGAAAGCCACAGGATGTGGAGTCCTGGGATTATGTGATAATCAAGCAGTCCAAGCAGCCTCCAAGATACATGTGTTTTTTGGAAATCAGGGTGCAAAAGCACTGCCCCTGCACAGCCTTCTGCCCCTCACCCCATCCACGGGTCCTTGTTCCCCCACACGCCATGGAGAGGCACTGCTGGCCAAAATCACTCGACCCCCGCACAAGGTGAAGGCTCAATTCAGGAGGGGGAAATAATGAGGCAGGAAGCGAAAATTAAATCATTTCAGTGGAAAGTGGAAGGGAATGGTTTTTGCATTCATCTCCCTATGTTGGCATCTTGTCAAAGGCCTTTTATTGGGAAACCACAGTTGGAACCAGGGACTCTGGTGGGGGGAAAAGATGTGTTTTTCCCTACTTGAGGCTCAGTGCCTCCTGTGAGATATCCCACAGCAACAGGAGACGGGTTTGTGGTGAAACTTGAACTTCTGGTGCGTTTCCCCATCAGATCTGTCCGTTCCTCCCCAAGCAGCCAGTCCTGCCACGCTGGCAGAGGTGTGAGGCTGTGGTGCAGGGGGATGTTATGTTTTCCAGCCCCACTGCATTGCTCCACGCTCCAGGCAGCTGATGGCACTGGCCAGTGCTGGAGCCTGAGACAGGAGAAATAGTGACACCACTGAAGGGACAATCCTCCTGCCCCAGTGGGCAGGACACGGCCACATCCAGACGCTTCTGGCTGGTTCCACGTGGTTCCAAGGGCCCCATGGCAGGGCACGGCCATGAAATAACTGAGCCCATCAGTGATGCTGGGGAAATGTGCTGAAGAATTTATTGAATTTATAAGATTTTAAGAATTTATGAGAATTTAATAATTATTTCTAATTATTAAGAATTGATTATTTAAGAATATCTTTTCCTTTGGGGGAATGTATTTAAGGAAGGGCAAAATGCAGTGAGGAGAGAGGGGGAAAAACGTGACAGACGGTCCTGAGAGCAGCATGGCTGGGGGAAAGAGGGGAGGGAGAGGTGGTCCGAGTGCTGCATTGCTCCCCAGGAGTCCCGGACAGAGCAGATATCCAAGACCGGGACTAATATTAATTAGCAATAAACTTTTTTTTTTTTTAAACTTAAATCCAGCCTGTTTTACCCGTATAATTTATCGGTGCCTGAACTTCCTGCCCTTTGTTCCAATTCGTTTCACCCTCCCTTCTTCCCATCCCGGCCTGCGGAGGGGGTGCGGGAGCGGCGGGTGTTAAGCGGGGGCAGCTCAGCACGGCGGGTCTGGGTCAGATCCCGGGGCAAAAGCCGGCGCACGGCCCCGTCCCTCCCGAGTGCCCGGCTCCGGGTGTCCCGTCCCCTTCCCGGTCCCGTCCCTGGTTCCCGGTCCCGTCCCCTTCCCGGTCCCGTCCCTGGTTCCCGGTCCCGTCCCCTTCCCGGTCCCGTCCCTGGTTCCCGGTCCCGTCCCCTTCCCGGTCCCGTCCCTGGTTCCCGGTCCCGTCCCCTTCCCGGTCCCGTCCCTGGTTCCCGGTCCCGTCCC
>VZTA01001624.1:350572-362061 GCA_013398855.1 Mohoua ochrocephala | reverse complement strand
TCAGGTGGGGCGGGCAGGGACACACCGGGGGGCACCGGGGGGACCCGCGGTGAGGGGGCTGAGGAGGCACCGCGGGGAAGCGGAGGCACCGGGGGAATCTGCGCTCTGGGGGACCGGGGAAGCACCGGAGGGAACCGTGGTACCGGGGTAAAGGAAGCACCGGGGGGAACCACCGGTGAGGGGGCCGGGGAGATACCGGGGGGACCCGCGGTACGAGACCTGGGGAAGCACCGCAGGAACCCCCGGTACAGGGATCCGGCGGGACCACCGGAGTACGGGAGGACCGGGGAGGCACCGGGGGACCGGCGGTACGGGGAGGCCGATTGGGCACTGCAGTCCGGGGGTGCCCCGGGTCTGCCCGCGGTCCGGACTCCCGGTGCCGGGGCTGTCGGCCGCTCTCCCGTCCCTCACCGCCCCGCTGTCGCCCCGCAGCACGGCGGAGCAGCCGGAGGATCGGCAGGCCCCGCGGAGCCCCCGCGGGCAGAAGGATTTCCTCCCCGACGGCTCGGCCCGGCAGGCCGAGAGGCTGCGGCGCTGCTGCGAGGAGCAGTGGCGGCTGCTCTCCGAGGAGCGCCCGGAGCGGCCGTAAGTCTGTGCCGGGAGCGGCGCTGGGAATGGCTTTCCCCTGGAAGGGGTGATGCCGGCGGGCAGAGCACAGCTCGGAGGTTACGGGTAGGATCGAGCTGTTGGTAGCAGGAGGTGTTGCTCAGCACAGTAAGACCCCCGCAGTTCACCTGCGCTCAATGCCTGGGTTGGAGCAGCAGCAGTGCGACACAGCCTGGCTGTCCCTGCAGGAGCACAGGGACGTGCTGGCGCACCTGCGGCTTCAGAAAGCCCCTCACAGGGCTCTTGGTTTTCACAGGTGTGGTGTATAATCCTGTAGCCTTTGCAGGTAGCAGCCACTGCCTTCTTGGGCATGATCCAAGTTACAGAGTGTCTTGTTGATGCACCTGTGTGGCCCTGTGCAGATTTGACCAGGTGTCAGTGTCCCTGGTTTATCATTTTTGGTGGTTTCAACAGTGCTGGACAGACTTTGGAGCTTATCACTTGGGAGACATTCACACCTGCCTCTCAACACACACTTTCTCTGCTTGGCCTGCAGCTATTAATTTTTCCCCATGAGTCCCCGTGGGCGGGGTATGGTGATTTGAGGGCGTCTCGGCAGTAGCTGAGTATGATACAGAATCACAGAATGGTTTGGGTCAGAAGGGACCTTAAAGATCACCCCACTGGAATCCCTGCCATGGGCAAGGACACCTTCCACTAGACCAGGTTGCTCAGACCCCCATCCAGCCTGGCCATGAACACTTCCAGGAATGTGGTAGCCACAGCTTCTCTGGACAACCTGTGTTAGTTCCTCAATATCTACATATCCTGGCTTAGGCCATGCATCTCCAGCAGGCTGCTGTAGCCTATGGACATGTCTCTGTGGTGCTGACTGAAGACACTTTTAACTGGTTGGTGATGATACACTGGTGCTGCTAGATCCAGGGGATGATGTCCTTCTAATGCCTTGTAAAAATGCCACCCGGAAATTTCCTGCCTTTTGACACCTTCCTGAGCTTGCTGTGTTGCTGCACCAGGAGCTGATTGTACAACACACAAGCGGTAAAAAACTAATCTTTAACCTTCTCAGGGGGAATCTGGTGAAAGCTGAGTGGAAGCCAGAACAGGGCATCGTGGAGCTGCAGTCCCCTGCGGTAAGTGCTACAGAGTGTGCTCAGTGCTATCATCTCCTGCTGCCTCACAGATTCTTTAATTTGCTTCTTGCAATGGGAGGGAGCCTGGCTGTCAGCAGGGAACAGCCAGAGCCCAGTAGGGATTTGTGCTCCTGTTCCAGGGGAAGTTCTGGCACACCATGGGGTTCTCGGAACGAGGCAAACAGTGTCTGCTGCCCGAGGAAGCTCTGTACCTGCTGGAGTGTGTAAGTAGGGTGGAGGCACTGGGTCCTCACTGAGTGATTGGAGGAGCTTTGTCAACTGATAAACGCCTGGTTCTCAAGGAATTGTCTCTTTTAGTGTATTGCTGATGGAGCTGTTTGTCACCAGGTGTGGGTTCATACCTTGTACTCTCAAGCAGCCTCTGTGTCACTGACAGTGTCTTAGTTGGATCTGTGGCCAGTTGGTTCAGCTTAAGCAGAGATCTTTGGGGTTGCTGCTTGGGATTTCTTCCCAGTACATATGGCAGAAAGAAATGTAAGTGTGGCAGACAGAGTAGTGAGACCACGTTGTGCTCAGTGCTTCTCTGTGTGCAGAAATGCTGCTTAGGGCTCAGCTGGATTTCTTCACTGGAGAGAGGGTTTTTTTTTTTTTTGTCTCTCCACCAAAGCCTGTTATCAGTACAGTTGGTGCATTGATCTAAAGGGAACTTTCATCCCTTAGCAAAACAAACAGATTGCAAGTGTCTGATGCCATCCCTTAAATCCTGACAGCAAAGGTGGGGCTTTTTTACCCCTGGCATTCTGACAAATAGTTTGTAAACAAATTGATGGCAATAAAATGGTTTAGTCAGATGCTGAGTACAAAATCCCCCCAAAAGCAGAAAAGACCAGTGAGATGCCTTCAGCCTATCTCATGGGAAAGGTGTGGTTTCTAGGATTTTGTTTTCTTCATGAGTGAACACCATCAAAAAAAAAAAAAAACCAAAAAGGAGGAAAAAGAGGAGTAGCCTTGATGCCTTAGGTTTTAACTTTTATATTTTTCAAGTCTTGTACTGCCTGGTGTGTAACTCTGAAGTTTCGTGTGGCCTGTGAGCTGCTGTTCTCTCATGCTGGTTAGACATAACAAACCTCTCTAGGTTTGCTCTTCAAGGACCCCAGGCCCCAAATGTCTACACTAAAAGCCTCTAAAGGGGGGCAAACTTGGGGGAATTCCATCATGAAACTGAGGTTATCATTGGGGAATTAACCCTGATGTGCAAATGAACCAAACGTACAAAAGGGTGAAGGACCTGTGACCTGGGGTCCATCTTGGGTGTAGCCTCTGGACTGCCCAGGGTGTACCTTTGAAGGCCCTTCAAATAAATCCCTCCTTTTATTCTCTTAATTCTTGTCTGGTCTCTCTGTTTTAGGTGGCCACCACAAGGCATCAGCCTAAAACAGCCTTCTGGAGGTCATTTGCTTTTCCCTGGGGAAGTTACCTATGGGATCTCTGGGTCTGTAAAGAAAGTAAATGCTTCTGAGGAGGCACCAGTTGATGCCTCCTGAAGCTGCCATTGATTCCTCTGCTCCAGTTCTCAATTATGCTGGTCATAAGTGCTTTTGTTGTTGTGCTGTATTCTGAATCACTCAGATCATCAAAGTTAAATTATCTCTCAAAGCAGTGATTATTTTATCAGTTGAGCATTTTGCTCCCAGCTGCATCCTCCAAACAGATGCAGGAGTTGGAGCAGGAGCTGAGAGCTGTGGGCGGGAACTTCTTACCTGGCTGATAAAAACAGGGTATGGGGGAACTGGGTATGGGAGAGGGACTGAAAGTAATCCACGTGGCACATGGGGAGAGATGGATATCATGTCAGGGAGGCTGCTGGGACCAGCCGTCAGGACCAGTGGGAAAGGACTGGTGTGAGCTTGCACAGATTTGTTCCTGTGACTCTCACACCAAGCTTCTGCCCTGCAGGGCTCTGTCCAGCTCTTTTACAGGGATCTGCCCCTGTCAATCCAGGAAGCCTACGAGACTCTGCTGTGCCAGGAGGCAATGAGCCTGTCACATTACCAGGTGTGTTGGGACCTCCAGCTGTTGCAGGAGGATGAAGGCAGAAAGCCCAGCCTCTGCCGCACAAGCTCTTCCAGTGGCTGGAAGCAGGGTAGGATGATCTGGGAGAGACGGGGAGGGAAGTCATCCTCAGTTGTTCCCACTCACATTCTTCCAGATGTTCAATTCCTGTTTCCCCACCTTTGCTTTGGGTCCTAACCCTGGCATTTTCTCCTCTGCCACTGCCCCACTGTGTTCACTCAGTCATAGTGGAACGGAAGTAAATTGTTTGTGTTTAGGGCTGTCGTTTAACCTTCTTGCTTTCCTTTGCTCTAAGGTGTTCAGCCACTTGAAGCAACTGGGTTACATTGTACTGAGATTTGACCCCAGGTAACCAACTCTTCCTTCCTGTGCTGCTTTCTCCTTCCTGAAAACCCTGAGACTCTATGTACCCACTGCCTGGCCCCAGGGAATGGCGGAGAAGAGGACTTTGGCCCTCCATTCCACCTCTTGGGAGGATTAAAGGCTAAAAGTGGCACTCTACCCTTCCTTGCTCCTCCCTCCTGAGGAGGTGATTGGGAACATGAAATGAGACATGAACTGAGGGCCACCCTGGTCCCACTTGGGCATTTTCTGTGCCTTTGGTTGCTGCATCCTGGGGCCTGAGCAGAAGGTAGTTCCACTACCTCACCCTGCTCTCAGCCTCTGTGTTGGTCTCTCCTTCCAGCACTGTCCCGTCTCCCTACGAGAGGCAGCTGAACCTGGAAAGTCACCGCAAGAGCTCTGGGAAACACCATCGCAAGAGGAGGAGGAGTTCCAGCCCCCGGTAAGGATGTGGCCCAAAGCCTTCTCCCATCCTCTTCAGGCCACGCTGGCTCAGGAGCAGCTGCTTTGCTGCAGTGTCCCCAGGCCCTCCTGCTGGGGGTGACCTTGTCTGGCACAGTTGCTCTTGGCTGTCCCCAAGCAGTGCAGCGCTTTTCCTGAACGCTTTGCAGTGTTCCCTTTTGTCACGTGTGTGCTTCGTGCCAGGGTTAAGAGGGGCAAATTGCCCTCAAGTCCCCCAGCTGTGGTGCCGAGATGCCACAAGAGAAGGGTAGAGAGGTCAGTGCAAAAGAAACACGTGTCAGGTGTCTTCTCATACTCTTTTTTAGCAGGAGCACAGCTACCGCAGTGCACGTCTTGCTCTTACCCACCTCCTCAGTCCAACTTATCTGCCAAGACTCAACAGCAGAGAGCAGAGTTGTGTCCTGGGGCTTGCACGTGTCCAAAACATCACCACAAACTGTCAAGGAGTAATTTTGCTCATAATTCTGACAGTTCCCAGGAGGTGGCGTCAGCCTTTCAGAAACGGGGAGGACGAGGCTGGAGAGTCCCTGTTAACAGTAAATCAGTGCCTGAGGAGTTGTGGAATTGTAGGAATTGGGAGATTAAACTGCTGGTCTAAGAACTGCCCTGTCTTCTCTGGAATCAGGGTCTGAATCTCACACCAGTAAGAGGTGCTGGCAGGCAGCATTCTGCCTGGCCTGTGCTGCTTTGGCTGAAGTCCGTCATGTTTGCATGGAGGTGTTTGGGTCAGTGTCTGGGGCGTGGACCCGACATGGCAGGTTGGGAACATTGTCTATACAAATCAAGGCTGGGATTCTCCTGGGCGTTGAAGTCAAACCTTGTGCAGGACTTCTCAGAAGTTTATTCTGCATTTGGAATTCACTGCTTAGTTTTGGCCTGCCTTTTTTTTTTTTTTTTTCCTCATTTGTCTCACAAACCAGGAGGTTGTTGTCAAGGGTTTGCAGACCTGTCTGGGGGTTCCTGACACCTTTGCTGAAAGGATTGGCAGACTGCATTCTACCTGTTAGCAGGGAGCAGGCAGAATTTAAAGGAAAGAAAGTTCTGCCACAGGCTCTCCCTGAATTTTTTACTGTTCCTTTGTCTTTAGGTCGCATGAGAAGAAACATAAAGTATCTGAGGACCTTCCAGAAGCTGGAGGGACCGCCAGCAAAGATGGAGATGACTGTGGAGACTCCATTCCCATGGATGAAAAGCCCTTGTCAGTGCAGCCAAAGGAATCAGATGCTGGCAGTGCAGAGGGGGTGTCAGTGCCAGTTCCCCTTGATACAGGACAAAAGCACCCTCTGAGCTTCTCCAGCAGGCAGGCTGGAGACTACAAGGAGAGCAGCACTGGCACCCATGCACCCCGCTGGGATTTTACCACCATCACCTTTCCCAACGTGGCCCCAGACCAGCCATGCACACATCTGCCCTCCCCTGACAACAGGCTCCTGCCAGAGAACGTGCCAGGCAGGGAGGTGGATGCAGCTTCCTGGTGCACACGGATCAACCAGAAGCAGGAGAAGCTGTCACGGAAGGAGAGGAAGCAGCGGGAGAGGGAGAGCAGGTACAAGAGCAGTGTCAATGCCGACCAGGAGGTGAGGCGCTGCTCTAACTGGCAGGAGTACAAAGCCCTCTTGGAGCAGAGGAGACAGCAGAGGGTTTGGAAACGACCGTCACACCTGTGGGACCAAGCTGTCACACCACTGCTGCGGCCAGAAGAAGTGACCTCGCCAGGTAGTGGCTCTGGGAACTTGACAGGGACCGTTCTCTCCCTCCCAGCCCTGTGAGAGAGTGCCCGGTATGCAGCAGCAAAAGGGATCACATGGAGAAGCTGAACATCAGTTTTGGGGACAGTACTTTGAGCAGGAGACTCTTTCTATAGCCCACTCAAGTGCCAGGATAAACAAGGCCTTGGGAGGTCTTCTAATCCATTCGCCATGTCCTGCTGTATTGCAGTCCTTCCTGCTGGGCTGTTAGACATGTGCAGTCAGGGCCAGCAAGACGCAAAGCAACTGCAGTGTGTCTGGGCTGTGTGCTGGGAGGAGACGAGGAAGTTGAGGTCTTTGAAGTAGCCAGTGGTGACTGTGGAGCTGCCAGCCATTGTCGGAGGAGGAAGGCTCGTGGGTGGTGTGGAGTGCTTGGAGTGCCCTGGGAGGGAAATTGCTGGTCTGATCCTTTCCCGTTCCTTCTCCCTCCAGCTGCGCTCCTCCAGCAGATCAGTGTGCTGCAGCCCTCCCACATCCTGGACGGAGCCTCCCGGTTAGTATCCAACCAGTCAGCTTGGAGCTGTTGGGGGGCGGGAGTGTCTTGTGACCGTCCCTGCTTGTGAGGTCTGCGAGGTGCTCCCAGCAGCAGTTCGGGAGCTGCCTCACATCCAGGGTGCCAAGGGAATCCAGTGCTCTGCCCCATGACCCCCTTGCATCTCTAGTGAGGGGGTGACATTTCCATGAAGTACCGGGTCCCGCAGCAACAGAGCCAGGGCTTTCCAGGCCAATTAAAACGGGGGTTGCTCTCTTACGCTGCCCTTCCCTCTCTGCACCCCAGCCAGGTATCTCCTCCAGAGGTTTGATTTGGTTTCACCTGTGCCTCGTCCCTGGAATGTACTGCCGTCCCTGCTACAGTGGTTATAAAACCTTGGCTTTGGGACTTTTGGTTTTGCTCCTGCCTCAGAGTCTGTGATGCTTGTGTGCAGTCCCTGCAGCGCTTTGCTCCTGTCTTTGTTAGTGCTGCTTCTTGCAAGGGTGTGGGGTAGATGTGAGCCAGGGTCTTGCTCTGGTCTGACTACAGGAAAGCTCTAGAAAGTAATTAAAACAGTTGCAGGGTCAGTCCTTTGAGGACTGAAGCCTTTCAAAGGACCCAAACTAGTCAGGCCTCAGGAGTTTTTGCTCCCTCTTTTCTCTGCTGTACCCCTACCCTGCAGTATTTCGATCCCATAGTGTGTGGGTGTGTTCCCCTGCAGGCTGCAGGAGGACCCAGAGGCCATGAGGATAGACTTCAACGTGTATCAAGCAGATGCTGTGTCCAAGTTTAAGAAGACGAACCCTGGGAAGCCCCATGTCAGGATGTGTGTTCGGAGGTACCCATGAGTCTTGCGCTGTTTCTGAAACATTGCAGTTGTTGTTGTTGTGGAAACGAAGTCCTAATGATCTGTAAATGACCCGGCAGCTTGTGAGCTTTACAGATCATCAGAGTGTCTCCCTTGAGGGTGGGCCTGCCAGTATTTTTTTTTTCTTTCAGTTCCTCCTCCTTTGTTGGAGGCTGTGGCTGACAATTCCTCTCCTTCCCCCCACCCTTGCATTCAACCCACACTATTTGGTCATCTGGTTGCTGCTCATGTCTGAGTATTACTGGGAGTCAGGAGGAAGAAGTCACAGCTTTTATGCAATGCTTGTGAAATTCAGGTAGAACCCAGTGCTGAGGGAGCCGAATCCTCAGTCAGTGCAGATCACTGTGGATTTCTGCAGAGGTGAACCTCCCCGGAGCTTGCTACAGGCTCTGAGCCATGGTTTCAGTATTTTGATCTTTGTCAAGTGTAACTTTAAGACCACTAGCAACAGAGGGTAGGTGTCCCCTTTCTTGCTGGATCCAGAACCTGATACTTAAACTCCATAGCTAGGTTCAAAGTTCGGTTTCTGCCTTTTCTCATTTTGCTTTACTAAAACTGTCCCTCTGCTCTCTGCAGCCGTAGTAGACAGAGCAAGGAAGGTGGTAATGCAGTTTTGCCAAGGTATGTCACGAGCCAGTAGGATGATCCTTGTTGCATAAATATTTTCATTGATGAGCAAACAGACTCTGCAGAATTAAAAGGAGGGAAAAGCAGGTCAGATGTTGATCCCAGCAACCTAAAGATCTTCCCAGCACAAAGGTATTAAGATTGCAGTGGATTGGCCATTTGCCAATATCCCTGTGAGCCGCATCTAATGGGCACAGCACGGAGCAGTGTGCAGTTATCCTTGTTTTTGGCAAAGGATTCAACAGCTCCCAGTGCTGGGTACTCACTCTCAGGGCTGGCAGCTTCCTGTTTGGGGACTGAAAGGGATGGGGAGGATCACTACCAGCTCCTCAGGCCAAAGGGAGCTGTTGTGGTGGCTGGCCAGGACAGCTTTGCCTCTGTGTTCCTCCTGCTTGGAGAACAAACAGGATGTTTTTTTCTCTCTGTAGCTTTGATGAGCAGATCCCGTCCCTGCGGGCTTTGAAGCAGGTGACGTATCTGAGCGGGGACGTCCCTCTGGTCTTTGCGCTGGTGGATCATGGAGAAATCACCTTCTATTCACTGAAGGAGTTCAAGCTACCCGTTGATGTTAACCACTGAAGTTGCTGTCACTTGCAGAAATGGTATGAGATGAAGGGAAGAGCTTTACTCAGGACTTGTTTTCCCGATTAATGAAATATTGCACAAAACAGAGCCTGTAATAACTGGAACCTTGGGAAGTTGGCCACTTTATTGGCTGTTACAGACTTCACCCACCCAGATGGCTCAGGCATAATACAGCAAACAAGTGTGTTTGGCTTAGCTGGGCATTTCTGGGCTGGAGTGCACACTGCTTTGTTCTTGAAGCCACTGGCTCTCCAGCTTTCTCACCTCATGGACCACCAGCCTGCCTTTCCTGTATCGTCTTTTGCTGACTGTGGAACATTAGAAAACACTTTGCTGGTGATCCTTTTGTCACATGTAAAGAACCACTGTGCTACACCAATGGAATGGTTGGAGTGTCACTGAGGTCAGTCGGGGACAGAATAAGCTGATCAGTGCTGGTGTCCTGAGCCTCTGTCATTCACTTGTGCCAACAACCATCAGATCAGATTCTGGTCTGTAAAAGGCAGGGCCATAAACTCAGTCACCTGGAGGAAAGTTTCCAGACACTCGAGAGCAGAAAACTGTGCCTTGAACATAATTTCATCAGCCAGAGGTCACAGAAAGCCCCAGAGCATTGCAGATGGCAGCTTGGCCTCCTGCAGCAGCTGTGCTGAGATGCATTTTGGCCACAGAGTGTTAAGCCGTGCTAAAACTTGACCACCACTATCAGCACACTGTATCTGATAGTCTCACCAGGGCTGAACTGCAGCCCCTCTCTTTCAGCCCAACATCCTCTTTCCTGGCTGTGGATCCTAGTTATTTCTCTTGCAAGTGAGAGATCCCTGAGCAAAGAAAAAAGCTACAAATTCCTAATGAGCCTTCCAGTCCTGAGGCAGTTGTGCTCCAAACTGAGGATACCATTGCTCTCCACCACGATATCTAGGTACCAAATTTGCTTTAGCCTCTATGCCAAAAGTGCCAGGTGCCAGAAGGTCTGCTCAGTGGGTGGAAGTGAGCTAAGCATGGCTGTGTTTGGTATCAAAGTTTCCAGAACTGTAATAGCAACTGGTTTAGATATGTTTTATTTGGTATTTTTTAAATTCCTTTTGGAGATATGGAGAAGGCTAAGCAATAAAAAAAATCCTTTTCCAACGATGCAAGCTCCTTGGTGTGGCTCTTAATTCCCCTAGAAGTGTTAAGTTATGCAGAGGGAGACTGTGGAGGCTACTGGGACCCCAGCAGCAGCAGCAGCAGCTGGTGAATGCCTGCTCAAGGTCATACAGCCCTGTGGCAGTGTAACCCTGGTAACCCTGCTCCTACGCCGTCTGTGCTTGGATGCAGCCGCTGCCCTGTTCCCGGGGAGGGCAGCGTGACTCAGAGCCTGGAGGTGTCCCGACATCCGCGTGCAGTTCCTGTCGGCACACGACACCTCTTCCTCGTTCATCTTCCTCCTGCGTGGTCAGAGGTATCGTAGCCCAGGGTGCCGGGGCTCTGCTGCCAGCGCCTGCTCCTGTTTCACACACGCACACCCCGGTTATCAGATGCTGGAAGTCGGCAGGGCTCTGCCGAGGTGAGGGTCTGACGACTCCTCCCACGCTCCCTCCCCTTCCACTTCCTCCTTCCAGCAGGGCTTTGGCTCCGATAGTTCTCCTTAAAGCCGGGGTTGGCAGCCCCATCTGCCCTCAGCATTCTCCCAGACTGTTTAACAGATTAAAGGCAGTGGGAAGAGAGTTTCTAAGAACAAGCGCAGCCAGGAGAGCTCCAGCCTGACCCACAGGGCTCATGTTTGTCCTGGAATTAGGTCAAACTCACTCCTGTTGATTTCAATCAGTCTCATCTCCTTATGCCAAAGTGGAATTGTATCGATGAACTCTACGAGAGCCACCCAGTGAGTTTCGCTGGGGCAGAGACTCCCTGATTCAGCACAAGACAATTACAATGTAATAACCACTGCAGGGAGGATTGAGAAACTGTGGCTGCCTTGCTCAGCACCGTAACATCTGATGGTGCCTTTACCCACCCCAGAATAGGAGCATGATCCAGACTGATACCACTGCTCCATTTTGGCCTGTGATGCAGATTGGGCTGGGCATTGCAAGAAGATGAGAGAACCGAATATTTAATTGAAAAACATCACTTTTGGAAACGTGGGTGAAATACTGTTACTGGACCCTCGTCAGAGGTAATTTCAAGCTTTTGCATGGATGATGCAGAGTGGGCAGACCTTCGCCTGCCATTGCCCTCTACGTAAATACAGCTTCCTTGTCCAGCGGCTGTTCCCGGCAGCAGGACACGGGCTGGCAGCTGCCGGGCTGTGCAGCGAGACTTGTGTCCGTGTCTCCAGCGAAGGCTCCGACTCTGCGAAGTCTCTCTATTTTCACAGGCGAGGCTGTGAAAGTTGGGAGTTCCCTCGTGGGGCTGCAGCCGGGAGGAAGGGGCCCGAAGCCCGGCCGGGGAGGCGGCTTTCCCGGCCACCTTTCCCCGCCGCCCTTTCCCGGGCCGCCTTTCCCGGTGCCGGGTGCCCGCGCTCCGCGAGCCGCGCGGTGCCGTTCCCTGATTGGCTGCAGCGAGAGCGTCGCTGGATTATTCATGAGCGCGCCGGATAAAAGGGAGGCGGGGCCGCGGCACGGCTTTATTTGCATGCGAGGCCCCGCCCACGCATGTGGTTTGCA
>VZTA01001624.1:338113-350070 GCA_013398855.1 Mohoua ochrocephala | reverse complement strand
GAACTTGCAGCCGCGGCGCTGAGGGTTGTTGGGGTTTTGTTTGCTGCTGTGTCCTTTCCCGGGCTCGCTGCGCTGTGTCTGTCCCGGCCGGAGCGCGCAGCTCCCCCGGGTACCGCGCGGCAGCTCCGCATCCCGGGATTCCCCGGGGAGGTGGCGGCAGTGGCCGCTCCGGGACTTCCTGCCCGGCCCTCGAGCGGGTCCTCGCCGGGGCCGCTCCCGGGGCGGGGGGGCTGCGGGAACCGCTCCCGCCCCGTCCTGCGGTGGGAGATGCTCCGGCCCCGCAGGTCTCCAGTGCTGCCGCTGGCTCCAAGCAGCGAGTCTTGGAGAAGACAAGAGCAAGAACTGCAGTGACTCTGACTCCCTCGGGATATTTTGTTAGCATTTTCTCTCTTTTTTTTTTTTTTTTCCCCCCTATGCCCGTATTAAATGCATCTTGTCACTATTAGTTACTTTTTTTCCCCTCCCCAAAGCTGTGAGAACTTGCTGGATGAAGGAGCACGTTACTTCCAGCAGGCAGCAAACAGGTGTAATAAAACGGTGAAACAAGTCGTTCAGCCTTTGTCTCAGGTTGCCCTTTACTGTGCCATGGGAACAGGCTGTTGCTGGTATCTGCCCTCCTGGAGCTGAGGCTTAACCTTGGCGTTGGAGAAAGCTTTGTGTGTTTGTGTTGTTGATGGTGTAGAGCAGTTGAATCAGACTCCCGGGTCTGTGTTTCTGCAGCCAATGGCACAAAGCCTTGTGCTGGTGTGGGGAAAGTAACAGGACAGGGGGACAGCTCCACTGAGATGGTGGAAGTAGAAGTTGTCCGTTGTCATGTCTTACTTGATGGGGAATGCTGCTGCTCTTTGTAGTCATCTGAGAGCACTTCAGTCAACTGGAATATCTGGCTTTACCAAGTCCCAGCTGAAGCTGAGTGCCCAGAGAAGCTGCCTGGTGATCTTAGCTTTGATTCGGGAAGCTGGTGCTTCTGGCAAGTGGAATGCAAAGTGCTGGTACGTCCCAAGGCTCCTCCGTGCATCCTGGCACGTTCCTTGTAGGGATAGATTGGCCCATGGAGGAGATGAGGATGATCTGTGCCAGTAGTGAGCAGTCCCTAATCCTGCTCAGTGCTGCTTGTAGCCTGTCGAGGGGCTCCATATAGTTCATGGTGTTGGAAAGGGAGAAGAGTTCTCAAACATCTTCACAGGATGGTGCTGAGGAATGTCTTTTATTTGGTTTTGAACAAATTGTATCTGCTATAACAGCTGAGCAAAGAAAGGAGGAGTTAAACCAGTTGAGAGCCCTTTATCTTCCAGTGGCCTTCTGGTATGGTAACATAATTATTCCTGGGAATTGCTTATGGAAGAGGTGTGTCTCTGCTTGGCTGACACAGAGGCTTGAGAAATGTCAAAGAGCAAGGGAGGTTTTAAACATATGTCTTGCAGTTAATACATGGCAATAAAAGTATGTGATACTGGCTAATACCATCATCTTTCTTTAAAATACCAAAGGAGGGACTGGTTTGGTTTCTATGCAGAAATTGTATGGAAACTCCAGCTCTCATATAAAAGTTTCTCATAGCTGGATCTCTTTGTGTTGCTTTATGAAGCAAATGCTTTCGTGGTTTGCTCCATTGACCACGTGTAAAATGCTGCTCCAAAGTTACAAGCCTCTCTTCTGTTTGATTCATGCTTCTTAGCAAAGCCTACAAAGGGTTTTGCATCATGGGCAATAATGTTGTTCAGTGCAAAGACTTTGTTCTGCTGTAGCATTTTGAAACTTTGTGTTGTCATGCCCCCATGACAAGGAGAACACAATAGGAGTCATAATGACACACGAGGTTTGCACAATTCCCAAATTCATTGCAGGTGGGCGGTTCCTGGTAACTTCAAGCACAAGGCTGTGGAAGTACATGAACTTGCCTGAGTTGTGTGATTGGCTCTCAATTATTTTCAAAGAGTTCTTGGAGAATCGATGTCTGATATTTTATTTAATATTGTTTGTGTTTTGGGAGGGCAGCCACCTGCATGTAGTGTTGCCACAGTCTGTTCAGTTGTCCATTTCACTGTCTGTCTCTCCAGGTTCACTAAAATAAATTCTTTTTAGAGGACCTTTTGGTTTTCCTCTCTGACTACTGTATGCAAGGTGCACCTGAACACTCTCCTGTTTATGAAGCTGCAAGTGCTGGCGGGTAGCAGTGGCTTAGCAGTTGTATAGGGGAGATCTCGGCACGGTCTTATTAAACTGAGATTAACGTTAGAGCATCTTCCTTCTCCTGAGAAAAGAAGGTGGTGTCTTACACTTCTCTCTTTGTACTGCAACTGCTCCTTCTCTTGCTTTAGCTGTTCTGCTTGGCTTTCTCCGCCAGTATCTGCCTTGACAGTGTGTCACAGCCAAGCAGGGTGGTAGAGATGAACAGTTAAAGAATAGCTCAGGCTCGTTTCATTGATTTCAAGCTAAAATTGTTCTTAAACTTGTCCTTTCCCAGTGAGTCATGGCACCTGTAATCGATAAATGTGGTAAGTCTGGTAGTTAAGTGATACTTTGCTCAGTTCTGTCGGTGTGAGAACACTGGTGCTTTTTGCTGTGCAGATGACCCAGCCTCTGTTCTGTTGCTGCTGTGTTGGTAACAGCAACAAGGCAAACTCCTGGGTGCAGGAGAGAACCTGGTTCAGACAAGGCCATGGTGGTGACGGTTTGTTATAGCAGCACCAACTGCCTGGAGTTCAAACAAAGCTGGTTGATAAGGCCTCTTTTATTTTAGCAGGGTTGATAAAGTGTTATCAGATGCATAGGTAGAAGTTCTCCCTTCAAGGACCTGTAAGCAGGAAGGAGTGCTGAGGAAGGAACGAGAAGGAGACCTAAATCAAGGCAGGATTTAAGAGTTCTTGAGATACTTGCTGGCATTTTGAAAAGAAAGCTCTTGGACTGTATCCCATTGAAAACCTGTTCAAGTTGAGTAAAGGTTGCCAAGGAAGCACACAGATGGTACCTTGCAAGTCTGCTACGTGAACAAAATAAACTCATTATGGGTATGTTTTTGTTGTGGGGTTAACTTGAGACTGCATCCACACTTAATACTGTCTATGTAGTAAAAGCTTCTGACCTGGGCTTCCTCTTCTTGCAAGACTGGATTAACTTGTGTGGTTGGGACTTAGAACATTTTGGCTGGAAACTCCACTCATGGGAGGACATAAGGAAAAATTGCAACAAATTTCTGCACAGGGTAATTCCCTGCCAGGCTCTGCCAAGTTGATGGAGATAAATGATGGAGAGTGTCTCAGCAAGCTGTGCACGGGCACCAAGATACATTGCCGTGTGCAGAAGCAAGGAAGCCAAAGGAAAACGTGGAGCTCTGGATTGGTAACACTCAGCAGTGAGAAACAATTAATGCTGCTCCTGGGAAGGAGCATTTGTCCTTCTATTGAATACGGGTTCACATGCCACGTCTCACGGCATCTGAAATGAACGGAGCTGAGCAAGGAAGACAGAATGAAATCTGGTTTTGATGTTAAACCGCTCCTTAGTCTGTGATTGGAACCAGGATCGTCTTGCAACTCGTGCTTTCATTGCCTTTCTATATGAATAGTGAGGAGATTTTGCTTTTTGTCTGGATCTAATCCAATGAGGTGAAAAGGGGGACGTTGTATTTAGCTGAGCATTCAGGTAAGGAAGCAGCAGGAATTGGATGTTCAGGGCACTCTGAGCTCTGCTGTCAGGTGTCCGTGTCCTGAGTACCAGCAAAACTTGGGTTGGCTCAGCCTTGGGCTATTGTTGCCTCTAAACAGCTGCCCTCAATGCATCTTAAAAGAAGAGAATGTTGCACATAGTTTCTGGTAAAAGACTGGTCTTTGAAAGCCTAAAGAATTGTTTCCCTGGAAAATAAGAACATTAGATACATGCAGACCTGGCACAGCTTCAGAGGCTACTGGAGAATTCCTCTCTGGCTACTGGTAGCCACAACTGTTACCAGATGGTTGCAAATGCTGACTGGCAGACAACTGCAGAGCACATGGGGCCGGAGTTTTACATAAGACTCCAAAGGTGTGTGGGAGAGAAACTGGCCTGCTAAAATGTAAATGTGCATCTGGAAGATAAAATTATACTGATTGTGGAATCTATTTCTAGAATTGGAAGAGACACTTGCCTATTGTACTAAAACCAAAATTCTTCTCTTTGATAAGGGCCTTGTAAACTTGTGATAATAACGCTGCTGGGACAACCTGTGCTGCAGTGGATGCTATTCCTTCTTTGCCTTTGCTCAGAACTGCTTGTCCTCTGATCCTCTCCCATACTGTGACACTCAAAGGTTCTTTGGTCAGAAGGGAACTCCGATATCACTCTTATGAGAGGTGACTTTTGTAGCTTGCCTTCTCTGATCCTCTCAGCCCTTCAGGGTGATGGTTCTTCAGGTGAGTTACTGCTCAGTTCAGAACTACTACACTTCTTAGCCTGTTGAACAAGTTGTTGTGGGCTGGAGTGTGAGTGTTGGAGCTCTTGCATAAGCAGGCTCAAACAGCATGCTTCTGGATGCAATTAATATTTCAGGATAAAACATTCTAGCCAGGTGTTAAATGTAAAGTTGTGTCTCTCAAATCAAGCCCCCTCTTCTTTGCTCCAAACACTGAGTTTGTCTCTGCTGGCACAGCTGAGGTCTCTTGTTCTAAGAGTGGGGAGGGTAATTGGTAGAGTTTCTTTGTGGGTTTGCCTCGTTTAACAGGTCCAGGATATTGATTGACAGTGGGAAAGGGTGCGTCTCCTTGGCACTTTCCTTTCCTTGTCTGGCTAAGGGCAAGTTGTGTGTTATACATGGGCGTGATACACTCTCCTTTCATTGCACAGCACCTTGTCACTGCTCTGTAACTTTTGCTAACTTAAAGTGAATGTAGCTTTGTGAAAATATGTCCCTCTCTCAGAGATGTCTAATAAAAGAAGACTTACGATCTGATGCTATTTTTGAAATTTCAGTTGAAGTGCTAAATCATTGTAGAAGGATCTACTTTCCAAGTAAACTACACTTTTATTCTTCCTCTCTTTTCTGGGGCCCTCATACATTTGTTTCTGTGCACATTCTTCACCCCTGCATGTGCTGATGGCTCACAGACGCCTGTAGCTGCCCTGCTCAGAGCCAGTTTTTCTCCATGGTGATTGGTGCTGCCAGTGATTCTAGGTGACTGGAATGTCACCTAGGTGATATATTCCAGTCACCTAGATCCTAGCGATTCTAGGGACTCAGTGACTCAGGTGTTTGATCTTCATGTGATCCTCTGGTCCTCTGAACTGCGTTGCAGTCCTTTGGTGAGCTCCGGGCAGTGCTGCACAGGTGGCTGGAGATGCTGGAGTAAGGAAAGGTAAAAGGGTAGTAGTGCAACAAAGAGGTACAAGTTCAAGCTCAGGGAGTTTCTAAAGGGAGTTCTCAAAACATGCCTGTGGAGCATCCTGTTTATCACACCATTTCCTTCTTTTGGACCTTCACAGCTGGTGCAAGGCCTTGCTAGGAACTCTTTGAAAAACAGCTCAAGCTCCTCAGGAGTGGCTGCTTTAAGTCATTATCCAAAGGCCATTGTTGCTGGCAGGGGCACAGAAGCAGCACCTTGTTTCCTTGTGCTATTCCCATCTATGCAGGTGTGAAAGCTCCTCCCCTCAGTCACTCACCTCCAGCCCCACTGTTTGAAGGGTCCAAGGCCCTCTGTTCACTTGTCAGTTCCTTTGGTGCTCCCGGTGCCTCTCTTTCTCATGCAACATCAGCCCCCTGCTCTCCACCTTGCTGTTGGTGTGTATGAACTTCTGACCATGTAGAGTATCCATTCTGATCCTTCATTGCACCTCAGAAGTTCTGGCCCCTGCTGCACGTGTGTGTTGTGTACAGACCAGCTGGCAAATTGCTCCCTGTCCAACAAATTAAAATAAAATACTGAGTGGAGTGTCTGTAAACTGCAGCCTGTGAGAGAGATGGCCAGGGCAGGCAGGAGCACTTACACCAGGGTAAGTTGTCAGGATGTGAATTCAAGCCTTTGCTCTTGAGTTGGCAGAGTTTTACTTGTCACTTAGCACCTCTGCAGAGGGGAGATGTGACAGCCTCCTGAGCTGTAGAGAATAGGAAGCTGGAGCCTGGTACTCCCCGTGTGATTGCTGGCTTGCAAGTCAGGTCTGATTTGTCCTGCTTGGATCCTCCTGTCGCTGTGAGAGACCAGGCACTGGGACACTGCTTTGTGCTTTAGCTGCACGGGGAATTGCAGGTGCGAAATTCCCTACCCCCACCTCGAGCAGGGAGTTCGGCTTGATATTTTACAAAAGCAAGTTAATAATTAATGCAGCTCCCCTGCAGGCAGCACAGCGCCCTTTCTGCCGTGCCCATAGAGAGACCTGAAAATGTGATTCTTTCTCTTTTTGGCTCAATAGCTGGAGGGTTACCTGGGGTGAAAACTGATGCTAGTCAATAATGCCTGAGCCTGGGAGTTGGCCTTTAGGTTGAGTTTGTCTGAATGTTTATGCAAATGCTGCAGTTTTGCCTTTTCTTTGGATAAGGTCAACTCAAGGGATCACAACACGGCCAAGTGCAAAACCCTTTTTAAAATCCTCTTGTTCTATCTGTACTAGTTTGCTTTATCAATGTGAAAATGGAACTGTGAAGTGCTGCACCAGAGCGCCGCGCTAGACTGGTATCAGGTTTTAGTCACTCGATAGTGATGTTGTCTCAGTCTGCTCTGGCTGATTTGTTACCTGCTAAACCAAAATAAATAACCTACTTCTGCCTGCTTTCTGCTCAGGCTGCTTTTGTTTATATGGCTTTTCTTTTCTTTTTTGTAAGGATTTTTGTTGCCAAGATATTACAGCAAGGAAGATGAGAAGGTTCTTAAGACCCGGACACGATCCAGTGCGAGAGAGGCTCAAACGCGACCTTTTCCAGTTTAACAAGGTACGGGGCTTTCCTCAGACCTCAAGGCAAATCTATCCTGAGTCACTGCATCCTGCAAAAGGAGGGATAAACTACTTGAGTGTGGGTGGAAAAGTTAAATTTAGGAGAGGTGGTTTGTTCTCTTTTTCAGTTCTGTCCTTTTCTCCCCCGATGTGCCTGAGTAGTTTCCTTTAAGCTCCTGGGCATGTTCTCAATTCTGTCTCTCCTTTTTAAGAGGAAGGATATTGTGATGCTGTCGAGTGGCACTTGCTGAAAGAAGAGATCTTCACAGCAGCTTTTCTATCCTCTGAGTGGTCTGTCACTTGTCCTGCTATGTTATACGTAGTCCTTGTTAGGAAAATAAACATTTTTCTAAAGATACACGTAAGCCACAGCTTGTGATGCAGCTGAAGCCAGAGTTCTTTGTCCCTGATTATACTTTGGATTTGCAAGTGTACCTCTGCTTTTAAATGTGAATTTAAAAGGCTGTGCTAGCACCTAGGCAGCACAATGGCCATTAATAATGAATTTACTATTATCTTAGTCTGAATCTGTTTCTAGGTTTTTTCCTTCCCTCTGTGAAGAAGAAATAGCAACGGCTGTGCTATCTATCCAACACTCTGGGCATTTTTCTTTTGAGCTCTGGCCAGGAGCATAGTGCTTTTCTCTTTGAAAAGGCCTAGTATTAAATCATTGCTAGGCTAATGGCTACTTATATCTTCTTTGGGGAGCAGAAATATATTTGTAGGTTTTGTGTTTCCAAGGTTTAAATGGAATTTTGCTGAAAAGTGTAATGGATAAATGAAATCAGCCTAGGAAATAACCTCCTTGATTCATTAGAATTGTAGTGTAGATGGATACTTGAAGTGGAACTGTGGATATTTGAGATAAATGATTTAATGTAATTGGTACTAAGCGACACCAATTCTATGCATACCTCCCTGCCATTGGGGAGACAAAGGAACTCAGGAGTGCTTCAGGTCTGTTTTCTGCCCGCTGCCACGAGGAAATCCTAGTGCAGATGCAGTAGGAAAATCAGTAAATGCAGACCAGGTTTGAGTTGTTTGCATCTGGCTAAATGCAATGTCAGCTTCAGAAAAGACGTCCCAGGGATGGGTCAGAGTTGCTTATAAGCATTTAAAATTACATATACACTGGAAAAACTTTTGCTTTTTTAGGGATGTCTCTTCCTTGAATATGCCTTTCTCTTATGAGAATGTTTGGCTAAGCTTTACCTGCCAGAGACACACTAATTTGGATAATGCAAAACAGGGTTGAAAGAGCTGGCTTTTGCAGCAGAGGGAAACTTCCAAATATATTAGAAGCTGACATCAGGATTTGTGACTCCATTTGATTCAGTCCTGAAGGTAAATGTTGCATCTTGTTTCTAGGGAGACAACTACTTTGGACACTTCCTAATGTTTTACTCTCATTAACAGCTTGGTAATTAAAGGCCTTGTAAAATGCATTTGCACCTTTAAGCCACAGTAACTTGTTCTTTTCTAATAAGAATCAGGGAAGGGAATTAACATTATACTAGAATCTTTTACACTCTACTTTTTTCTTGCATAAAAGTGAGGGGGTTTTTTCCCAAGTCTTGTGTCTCCCGTTCCTGTATTTCCAGAGATAATGGGTCATTTGAAAGCTTCTGCCCTTTGATCCAACAAACATCTACTCACAGCTAGGTAGACTGAGAAAATCTGGGAAAGTCAGACCTTAATTCTGAGCTGTTGAAGGTTGTGGCTTCAAGGAGCCAAGAATCATAGTGCTTTGTGTGCCAAGGGTGTCCTGGTCTAATGTGCTATTAGAGCAAGCACATTAGTGCTGGTGAGCAGGTTTTTAAACACTTGTTATTTGAGGTCTTTGAAAGACTTCTGATTAAGAACCTGCTTGGGAAATATTTTGTGGGACTGTAAAGTTGCTGATCAGAGAAATTGCACGGTGGATTTGCACCTCTTCAGTGTGTGATGCGGGTCATGACTAAAGGCAAGGTCTGTACCTTAAAGGTGCTGGGGATTCCTGTCCTTGTTTTACGCTGAAGTTGAATATAAATGCACGATGCCACGCAGATTTAGTGTTAGTGTAGTGGAATGTATTTGACCACGCTGACCTAGAATGGACTTCAATTTAGAAAGTCTATTTAATTGGTGGCGGTGGATTTTTGTTTGTTTGTTTTCTCTGTCAGGTATAAATAGGCTGTGATCTTCTTACTGCTTCTCTCTCGCATTTCTCTTTTGCATAAGAGGTGGTCCAGATGGTTTTAAAGGACTGATTGATGACTGGACTAGCACTTCAAACTGCCTTCAAACTTGTGTTTGTTTCAAAAAACACCTTCCAAAATGCTGCTAGCCACTTAGCTTTGCATATCTGTTTCTCTGTATGAGTAAGAACTTCCCATACTTGTGTGTACCTGTTGCAAGAATCTGTTTTTAGCTCAGTGGATAGAATGAAGGATAAGGTATGTGGACTTGGCAGTCTACTTCTTTTGAGTTTATCCTGCTTTTGGAAGTAGTATTTGGATGCCTTTGGCTCAGTCCAAGCCTCGCAGAAGAAACATGTTCAGGCTGGCATTGTCAGACTAGATGATGGGTAACACACAGGTGAACCAGCCTGTCTTACGGCTGAATGTTACCCAACTGGGAACATTGCATTTAATTTATGGCTTCATGTTTTTTCCCCTGTTTCCAGCCTTCCTGCCCCTTTGCTGATGGGTGTGATGGGTAGCTTACCTGAAATCTGAATTAGTGTCTCTGCAAAGTGGAGTTAGCACATACAGGCTTCATTGTTTCTTCAAAAGATGAATTAACAAAGGGACAGGGTTTGTGTTGCCTGTGGTTGGGTTTGTCTCTGCTCTGTCATAAAACAATCTGAGAGGAGAAGCAGAGACGAGTGAAAGGAGGAAGACAGAGCTGAATTTCATCGGCACAGCTTTAGTGTGGGCTGGGAACAACTGTTCAGTTTGGCCACATTTTTCCTGCAGTAAATATGACTGACACGAAGCATTTCTGTCAGTGCTGCTGACACCAGGCTTGCTTGAGTCTGACAAATCTGTGGAGAATGAAAAAAAGCTCCTACCTTTCCCCAAAGAAACAAAGGCCCTTTTGAGAAGGAGGGCACATTGTGGGCACTCCAGTTTCTTATTTCAGCTCTGCTGAAAGGCTCCATTGTAACCTCTGCTGCCTCCTGCCCCCCTCTCTCCCCCTTGATGCGTTTACCTGCTGGGCAGGTGAAAGGATTGGCTGATGAAAGCTGCCGAGAGAGGGGAGGGAAGGAGGGCAGCCCAAAGCTGGCTTCACGTGATTTAACAACTGGGTGCAAATAAGTACAAGGAAAAGATCTGGGTAATCAGGACAGTGAATGTGAATGCCTGGCCCTGGTGGTGTCAAATGCAGCCCAAAAGCCACCGTGAAGCCTTTATTGCCCAGCTGTGGAAACAAATGAATGACATAAGGGAGAGTTATCTTTGTTGCATCTTATGGGCGTCTTGGTTGAAGATTCAGAGCTATCAGAAACCTTTAGTACATTTACTGCTCTCCATGAGCAGTTGAGCAGCACACTGTGGTTGTTACTGATACTTCTCTTTTGCAAATTTGTCTGTGGAATGGGGGGTACTTCAAATTTTTGGTTGAATGAAAACCTGGAGGAAAAAAAAAAATCACCCTGTTATTATTACTGAATCATACACACTTGGTTGTGCAGTTCATAGGTCTCATACTTGAAAATTAAAGCCTTTATTGACTTGTCTAATGTGTTTACAAATTAACACATCAAACCCAAGATATAATTAGGCCAGTATTAAGGCTGGTGTTGACAGCTTCCTAACAGGCAGTGCAGCATTGTATAAGTCATGGTTTTCTGAGAGTTGTGGCTAAAGCTTTATCTTCTGGGCTGGATGAAATCTCAGAATAATCACAGTTTCTAATTGATGTGTCACTGAAAATTGCACCTAGTTGAGCTGATAACATGACAGTGCAGTGACTGTGAACAAGTTGAAACTAAAACTAACAGAGGAGTTACACTGGTGTCTCCCTAACAAGTTCCTCACTTTGTTTTGGGTGAGAGTGGAATGGTGTTTATTGCCCGTGCTACACCTGATTCATTTAAATGCCTGATTTGTTGTTAAGATAACATGTTACCTTGGATCTTCTTCCCAGAATTTTGCACCATAGCATTATACTCCCACAACTTTGACAATTAGGAAGCTTTCCTGTGTTGTCTCAGTAGCTGTCACAGTGCAGACAAATTCTTCTTTGCCTGTGCTGGATTAGGAAACTGCCATATTTCAATTCTGAATCCATTGATAGATTCCTAATTTCATACAGCCTTCTCTAGGAAGTTTTATGTGTGTAGCTATGCAAAGGTGGGTTAGCAGCAGCTTCAAGGGTGACAGTGAAAAGATTGACTTCTCAAAATTTGTTTTTAATAGTGCAAACCTAACACTTAAATTACCTTCTTAGAATATATAGGTAAGGCTGGAGATTAAGTTATCGTAAAAGGAAGTAAACTCAGTTGTCTTGGAGCTTGTAGTACTAATCTTGGCTTACTACCTATAAAAGGTAAAATTACTAACTACTCTTTTGCCCAGCCTAATGAGTTGGCAAGCAGAAAATTGGGAAATGCTCCAATATTTCCAGTTTTGTCTTCTACAGAGGCTCATCTTCCCTTAAGAGGACCTCAGGCTGGGGTAACCAATATTTAGAGGATGGAGGTCTTTTCTTGCCGCTTAGGAATTGTGATCAAATGGGTAAAACTGAAGCAAACTGGCAGCGTCTGGAGTCAGCTGGATCCTCCTGTGCTGTGTCTTTGAGCAGGACATTAAAGTGCTTTGCAGCAGCTGGGGCACCTCGGGCTATGGCCTGACCACAGAAATGAAACCGGCTCCATTTGATTCTTGTGCAGGGGATTAAGTTGGGAAATCGCTATGCAGGAAATAAAGTCCAGGTGTTACTTTTAGGCTGAATAAAGCATAAAACTTAAGTGATGTGGTAGTTTTGCTTCAAAGACATGATGGAAATCAGGATGAGAGTGAGGTGCAAGTGCTGTAGATGGAGGGTTCTCTGCTTTTTTTTTTTTTTTTTTC
>VZTA01001624.1:196991-338032 GCA_013398855.1 Mohoua ochrocephala | reverse complement strand
TTCTTCAATAGTGAGTGAATGAATTTCTATTCTGTAGCTGGCCAGCGTGCCTTAAAAGAAGGTATTTTCCAGAAATTGGGCCTGTAAGGGTGAGTGTTTTCTAGCAAGCATCCCTGTTAATCTTCCCTATTAGTCTGTGGGCACACCAGCCCTCTTTACCTGCCTGTGTGTTGGTGCATACTGGTTTTGCCTGAACCAGGATAAGAGCTGTGCATTAGCGCTTCTGAAAACCTCACTGAGCTATTCTCCAAGCAGCTTGGTGGCATCCTGTAAGTACGGCAGGACACTATTCCCTGGTGTGTCAATGCATCAGCCGTGCTTAGTGTGGTGTGTACAAATGCTCCAAATCTCCCTCCTGGAGCAGTGTAAATTGTACTTTAGGGAAGCCACTAAGGGCAAGCAACGCTGCTCCCCGTGACAGTGACATCTTTTTGGTCCCCAATGGCTTTGAATTACTCTGAGGTGGCCTAGCAGGCTCCTGCTCTCATTAAATTCCAGTGTTCCTTGTGTTCCCTCTGGAAAAGGGATATGGATTTCATTAGTTTTCCTGACTGCTCATAGGAAATCTGTTTAGTTTCCTTGATGAGCACTGATGTTCACTCGCAGCTCTGCATTGCTTTGCACCATTTCTTCATGTCAGTCACCAGAAAGAGGTCAGGAAGGCTGACCTGTGTGGAATTTGGCAGATAAAGCTGATCTTCCAGCACACAGCATTTGTGTCAGACTTTGAAATTGTGCTGAGCAGTTGGTTTACAGAAGCGCAGCTGATGTGGAGTGACGGAGTGTGTTGTATTGACTGACTAAGCTGTGCTTATGCAGAGTTATTTATAATCTTAACATCAAGAGCTGCTTGGGCTACTGTTTTCAGAGTATTTCTCTTTCATTTCTGTTACACTTTTGGATATCCTGGCTGTGGAGCCAGGGATTCCCGGCACATGTTCATCATTAGGCTATTGTTCATCAAATCTAACCTGTGTTTGAACACCTTTCAGCAGAAAAAGCTGCCATTAAGTGCTGTATTTCAGACTGCCATGCCATGTTTACTTTCTGGGTTCTGTCTCTGCCCAGCAATGCCCATGAAACAAGCTGCTGATCATGATTTTTCTTTCTCTCCCCCAGACTGTGGAACATGGATTTCCCCACCAGCCCAGTGCCCTGGGCTACAGCCCATTTCTCCGTCTCATGGCCATTGGGACACGATCAGGAGCCATCAAATTGTATCCTTTGAACACCTTGGGTGAGAGTTCTTTAGCCTCAACAGAATGTGGAGCTTTGAAGACACTTCAACAGTTAGATCAAGTATGAATTTGCAAGCAAGGGTTACTGGAACACTGAAGCAGTTTGCCAGGGTTTGGAGTGATTTTGGTCTGATCAGGGTGGGATTATCTTTCCAAGAGCTGAGCTTATAGATTCAACAGAAGCTGAGCTGATGCAGATATTAAACAAGACTCTGCTCTTGCTATGCAGAAGGTCAGACTAGATCTGGCCTAAGTTTAGCAATCCTTCACATTGTAAATTCCAGGGTTGTTTAAATATTTGGGGCAGGGTTCCTTTTTCTTTTTTTTTTTCCTAAAGCAATTCTATTTCAAAGGTTAAAGCTGAAGTCAGAAATGCTTTCAACTTCCTGAGTTTTTGACCATCCAGGAATTAAAGACCTAAACATTGAAGATGGTAATTTATTTTTTTTCGCTAATGACGTCCAGTCTTATTTTTGTGTGTGTGAGGTGATTCTCATGGCAGAGACCAGTTAGATGAGCTGTAAAACAGGCATGCCACCCAGCCCAGAAAGGAAAAGTTGGTGCTGTCTCTGCCAGCTTAATCATTCATTGCTGGTGTTGTTTGTGCTCAGAGGCTGGACTCCACATGCAGGCAGTAGCCATCTGTCTCCTGGTTACAAATTAGTTAAGCAGGATTGTAGTGTCTGGGAAACCACGAAACATCCCTGAGAAAAAACAGGGTCCCGGCACCTCTTCTGCATATGCTGAAGGAAGAAGTGAACTTCCCTGTTCTCCACAGTGAGCACAGCCTGCAAATTTTACAAGCATGTAAAATCAAAAGTAGATTTGCATTGATTCTTTGCAGTCCAGCTCACCAAAAGTAAAACACGCGGTTTCAAACTAATCTCTTTTCGTCTTTCTTGCTAGCAAGCTTCTTATCAATTAATTGTAGCTGTGGGTCACCTTAGATACTGTAAATCCTCAACAAACTCATCAGATATGGTGCTCCCGGGGTGGAGTTTATGGGTTTACATGAAGAAAACAACACTGTAATGCAGATTCACTTTATACCTGATCAGGTAAGTGCATTTTCAGTACCTCTGTGACTTACGTAGATCTCTCCTAAACAGGTGTTGATTTTATTCCAGGGATCTGGGCTCCTATTACCAAGAATATTCAAATGCTGCTTGTTTGGGAATGTTTATGCCAGTGTATTTTGTGCTCTCAGCAGTGCTTGTTGCTGTGGAGATGCTCAGTAAAACTAAAAGAGAAGCTTTAAACTAAAAGAGTAGCTTTATTGTTCATAGCTGTTAGTCATTTATCTCCAGCAACATCCTGGGAATGGTAATAAGGCCAGGATAGTTCAGGCAATCTGCTGCAGAAGCAAGAACTTCCTTTTCCTTTTGCAGCCTCGATTTTTCAGTAGGGCTGGATGGTCTTTCCTCTGCACAACAGATAGAACAGGAGCTGCTGCTGCGCTGATTTAGTTATTTTCAGGAGCTCAAAACAGCGCTGCTAACCTCGCCTGCTGTTAAGTTTGTTGCCTTTGTGTTTGGGGGTATTGAATCTTGCTCCTGGGGACTGCTGAACAGTTATTGCCACACACTAAAAATAGGAAATCAGAATTTTCCAAATGTCTGGTGGCTGTCTAACCACTTTCCCTTTCCGTTGACTGTCAGACTGGTGTCTTGGTCACAGACTTTGTTGCCCGATGCCCTCCGTGTAGCACAAGTGGCCTCTTTATGAGAGGGATTTAATTCTTGAGGCGGTTTTGGGTGTCTGTTTGCTTAACTAATGGTATAAACTGAAACTCCCATGGGGAGTGTTGCACCAGGTGTGGCTGCAGCAGGTAAAATGCTTCAATTTGAACATCCAGCCAGCAGGGCTGGGCTCATAAAAGGATTCTGACACAACCCTCCAGAATGAGGTTGGACACGAAGAATGTGAGGAGTGTGGTGTAGCAGAGTGTATCAGCCCCACCCAAAGCTGGGGTGTGTTCAGCAAACCTGTGCTGAGCCAGGAGGAGGTGAGATACAGCCTGCAGCTGCATGGCTGGGCTTTACAGCACAGGCTGATCTTCTTCAGGAGCTTAAATCCTTGTCATCCCCCTCAGTGATAACCTGTGCCTGTATAACAGGGTTTTTTAGCCTCTAGGCTACTTCTTGTCTCCCTCCACCCCCCAACTCTCGTTGCTGCAGTGTTTGTCCACTGCCATAAAAAACTGAACCAGCTCCCCAGTCCTGTTTTAGCAGGGAATTATGAGCAGCAGCAACTCTACTGCTAAATTTACTGTGTTATATTTAATACTGGCATTCTGAAAAAAGCAAGTTGTGTGATTTTGCAGTGCCAGCTGGTGACACTGCTGGATGATAACAGCTTGCACCTCTGGAGCCTGAAGCAGCACGGAGGAGCATCTGAGCTGCTGGAGGAGCATCGCTTCACCCTCAAAGGGCCACCTGGGTAAGCCACAGGAGGGGCTTGGAGCCGGTCTGGAGATAAGCAACTCAGAAAATTCTGCTATTGTTTAAGCTAGAGCTTGTCCAGTTCTTACAGCCTGCCACTCCTCTGAATCCGTTGAAAGGGCATTCATGGTAACCAACCAGGAGCTGGCTAGGGCATGGGAGACCAGGTTTTAAAAGTGCTGAACCAGTGCAAAGGGTGACATCTTTTTAAATATTGTGCATTCACTGCTGTGAGTACAGAAGCTGTTAAGGTTAGGTAAATCTAACCATGCCTTAAGTCAGACTTTGAAATGCTGTTGTGGTTTCAGTTTCACTTGATCTTGCCAGTTTTAGGTGAGCTATTTTTAGGAACACTTAAAGAGGGTTCTGTGAAAAAGGTGTCTGGTTCTTTGTCCATGCACTTGTCAAACGATTTTGACATAATTTGTCTTAAAGCTGATGTTTTCCTCCTTAAAAAAAAAAAAAAAAAATCATGCCTCCAAAACAAATTACACTAATAAATGTCCCTGTTATGTTGTTAACTCTCCCAAATTCAGTAACAAGAGTCTCTTTGCATCCCCAGCTCTCCACCAAGTGCCACCCAGGTAACAGCTGTGCTTCCCCATTCCTCACGGGAAGTGCTGTACCTCGGCACGGAGAGCGGAAACATCTTTGTGGTGGAGCTGCCCTCATTCCGAGTGCTGGAGGACAGGACCATCACCCCCGAGGCCGTGCTGCAGCGGTGAGTGAGCAAACAAGAGGTGGAATCCCATTACCAGACACATCCTTTGTTAAAGTGTCACCCCAGATTATGTACTGGGGCCTCACTGTTGTGTTAAGCATTGTCCATATTCTGCCTGACTCTCATGAAAGTAACTTTTGGTCCTGGTGTGTGTTAAGTAACAGTTTCTGTCCTGGTCAACCTGGTGTTGTCACTGTGGAAGTACAGCATGTTCACTTGGGGTGGAGGTACAGCATGTTCACTTGGGGTGGATCTGCAAACCTTGTGCCCTGGCCCTTGTGTTTAGTTTTGGAAAAAAAAAAAAAAATTTGTTTAGCTGTAATTACCCATTTATTTTTTTCAACCACTGGCAGAACATCTGATACTGCTTTGTTCAAATGGGGATTTTATCACTCTGGAGATTCGAGTGCTGCTGAAAACTGTCCCACTTCATGTCTCCTGCTGACATTTCCATCTTACCTTTATTCTATAAGAGAATAGGGTGGGTGGTTCAAACTGTCTTTACAGTCCTGGGATCTGGTCCTGGTATTCATTGTAAACCTTGGCCTTTCCTCGAAGAAAATGGGACTGGGTGCATGTCCATGTGGTAGGTCTGGCGTGATGTCTCCCATAAGATTTTTCTGCTGCTTGAAGGATTTGTGGGAAGATTGTAATTACCTGTTTCATCTTTGTCACTTAATTTCTCATTCTTACACCTTTTACTACAGTCCTTTTAGGTTGTACCTGGACTCAGCTTCTCTTGATTTTCTCTCCTGCTCCTGCAGGATACCAGAAGATAACTGCAACAGACGATCCTGTGAACTGGTGGAAGCCCTTCGGGAGCATCCTAAGAACCCTGACCAGATCCTAATTGGATACAGCAGGGGCTTGATTGTCCTCTGGGACCTGCAGAATAACAAAGCAACACACCATTTCCTGGGCAGCCAGGTATTGATTCAATCCAGAGTCAGTTCAGCAGGGCAGGAAGGGCTCTGACTGGCACTGAAGACAAAGCAGGTGCAGGGAGAGCCCGACAAAGCTGCTTTTTTAGTAAGAACGGTTGTTTTGGGGAGATAACGGCTCTCTGGAGAGCAGTCATTTGTATGGCTTTCTTTTCAGCAACTGGAGAACCTCTACTGGCAGAGGGATGGCAGTAAATTCATTAGCTGTCACTACGATGGAAGTTATACCCAGTGGCCAGTATCCAGCGACAACAGGCAGCCAGAGCCTCTGGAAAACACTGTGCCTTATGGTCAGTAAGTGAGGTTTAACTGCTGTCTATTTGTCCAAACTCAAACTAGTTCTGAGCTCGTGTAGGATATTCAAGTGGCAATTCTCCCTAGTGTTTAATGGCAAAATGCAGAGGTGCCTCTTGGATGGCTTGTGAGCCTGGACTAAGGGATTTCAGCCCAGTTTTTTTCTTGGATTTGAAACTCCTTCGCATTGTTGAAGTCTGTCCTGAGCATGGAGAGCAAGTCTGTTGACAAAATTAGTGCCCCTTATGAAGAAGGGTGTTGGTGATTCAGCTCTTTGTTTTAGCTGGTGTCCTGTTCGGCAGGAGTTGCTTGGATCCTGTGTAATTAATAGTGAGCTGAGCGTATTTTTTGTCGACCTGAGCAGTGATGAAATGAAGCTTCTGATTTGCTGGAGCCCATCAAGTGGGATGACCTCACCTTTTGAGTGTAGAGAAGCTTCTAAAGCTGTATCACTTTATATTAATTTCAGGAATGACTGTGATTTTAGCAATCCTTTCTAGTTAATCAGCTCCTCCAGCAGCACTTCCACCCCCTGGTAGCCATCAGCAACATGGTTTAGAACTTCCCCTGAGCCTAAGCTGTGTTTTGCTGAGGAGTTCTGTGGTCAGTGTGTCCCAGAAGACTTGTCTGATGTGGCTTGGTCTGAGGAGGTGGTGCTGGCTCCTACTAATTCAGGTGGCTCCCCTTGGGGTGGAGGATGAGGTGACCTGGCTGAAGCAGAATCAGCAACTTCTGATGTAAAGATGCACTTCTTGAATTGTAGCAAATAACTCTGTTTTCTCAGGTCCTTTTCCTTGCAAGGCCATCTCCAAGATCTACTGGCAGACAACAAAAAATGGGTGAGTTTGTGGCGTATCCCTTCAGTCTCACCTATTTAAAGGGTGCAGTGTGCAATGCCATATGAACCCTTTAGAGTAAAATTATAAGAACTTGTCAAAGTTTCTTTGACATTTCTTTGAGTTTTTTCTTACTCCTCACTTCAGCACACACCACTTTAACTCTTTCTTTCTCTTAAGGCTTCCTTACATAATATTCCAAGGAGGAATGCCCCGGGCTAGCTATGGGGACCGGCACAGCATCTCTGTTATCCACGGCAGCCAGCAAACAGCCTTTGACTTTACCTCACGAGTGATAGACTTCTTCATAATCTTCAGTTCAGATCCTGCTGCAGGTATGCGATGGAAGGGCATTACTGAGGATTTAGGGTCGCTGTGTACGTGTGTGGGAATCTGCCTGGTATAAATAGCATATGAAATGTGATAAGGAGGTCAGTTGTTTGGGGAGTTTCTGAGACTTTAGCAGAGAATCACAGAATCATTTAGTTTGGAAAAGGTCCTTAAGATTAAGTCCAGCTGTGAAAGATTTCCCATTTAAAAGTGAAGTGTAAAATACTGGTGTAAATAAAGGGCTGGTTACAAATGCCATACATTCCTCAAAAAAATAGGCTACTCTGTTAATGGGAAAAGATCTCTTCAGCTTATGTCTGTTTAAGCTGGACACTGGACATAACCAGGTCGTGAAATGAGGATCTGAATATTGTTGTTTGGAAATAGCACTTCAAAGGAGGCTAATAATTAAAACCAGAATTTACTCCCACTGAGACACTGCTTCTTTTAATTACTACCTGGATTTGTGTCTGGAGCTCTGGGTAATAAATCAGCAAAGGGTGACATAGAACCAAGGGTCAGTATATGGAGAACTTCATTTCCTTAGTGCTGGTGAACGTGAATGTAAACTGAATAGTTCTCATTCCTGGAATTGTGTAGAGCTTGTCAGATTCCTGCTTCTGTTGAAGAGCTTTCTTGCCCTTATTTCTGTATGTAACTGTACATTCTTTCCTTTCATGAAACTGTAAAGGGTTTTCCCCGAGAACTCTTTGTTTAATGCTGGTGTAGTTCTTGCTTCTGGCTAACTCGGAGTAACTGAGTATAAAATGCTATTTCAAGCTCCAAAAATGTGCAGTGTTGGAAGCTAGGTCAGACTAAACTGCAGATTTTTTAGGAGCTCGTAAGTAAATCTTTGGTTACTGGATCTTCTCAGGCTTTCTAGTCTCTGCTTTGCCTGCCAAACAGGTTTCCAAACCCCTTTGTCCAGTGTCCTGCCAGGGAGGGTGGTGGCAGCCACAGCTCCACATCCGACTCTGTCAGTGCAGGTTGGACCCCTCCGGTCTGTTCTGGGAAGCACAGCACGGATCCAGGGGAGGAATGTCTTGGGAAAAGAGGCAGAAAGAAACAGCTCTTGGATTCCCTCTTGCCTCTCTTCCTAGATCTTAACAGACCCTCTTAGGTCACTGAAAAGACAGCAGAGAAGTGCAGAGTAACTGAGCAGAAGTGCCTGTATGTGTCTGTCACTGATTTTCCCTGCACAACACTGCCTTTATGAGCATCTTCCAAGTGAGCAGAACCTACGGGTCTAAACCTTCAGGCTCGCAGTGCTGGTAAACTTGAAGTACTGTTCAGTGCTTGAAGTTCAATACCTTTTGGTATTAACGAAGGAGACCCTTTTACTTTCTATGAAATTGTCAAACTGGAGATTCTAGACGATGGAACAAAAATCTTAAAGATGAAAGAAACCTGAGTTTTTTAGGTCAGAGTTGGACTGCTTAGAGTTCAGTTTCTGGATATGATTAGAAATCCTTTAGGATGAAATAACTGAACTAACAGGCTTTATATTTCTACTTCCCAAGAATTGAATTATCTAGTTAACACCACTGCCAGTGGGTTCAGAAAGGAGCTGCTACAGGAAACTGAAACTGTTGCACTTAGATGAGGAAGTTTTTTTACAATAAAATGAGGTTTCTGTGGTTGACAAGCTTCCTTGTGGCTGATTGCCTAAGCTTAGTGGATCTACGTAGCTCGCCTTGTTTGCTCTTAAGCGGTCTTCCCTGCAATGGCAATACCAAGGTATTAATTGTATACCAAAGCCACTTAATTTAATAAGCACAAAGCTTATGCATTGCAGCGTGGTCGTAGCTGGTGACTTTCCACTACCCTGAATATGCTGTGGAAACAGTTTTTAAAAGGCCAGCCCTTCCTGTTTCTTTTTTTTTTTTTTAAATGAGGTGGGTGAGTGTATGGCAATCATGACAAATTCTACTGTGCCTGCTACTTCAGCAACTTAAAATAGATTCTTGCCATAAGAAATGAGCTCAGATGTGTGTCTTTGCAGGGAAAAAAATTGTTAAAACAGAGCACTTTTGGTTAATGTTGGCAACAGCAAACTGCAGGGCTGTTACAGTACAGGGATGATATTATTTGTTTTATTATGAAGTCCTGTGAGCAACTGCAAACGATGGCACATAGGAAAGCAAAGTAAAACTGAATAGAAAACCTTTTTTCATGAAGAAACGGAACTAATTAGCGATGTGTTGTGGCTGGGCCTAGTCAGAGGTGAAACTTGGGGTGCCTCACTAGCGATGCCAAGTACTAATTACTTGAATTTAATTTTGCTGAGTGAACAGTGTTGGTATGTGCCTTCTTGCAAGTGTATTCCAGGTAATCAGCCTAGTAAAGGAGGGAAGTAAAAGTACAATTTAGGAGGGAAGGTCGGGCTGAGTTAGGTAGTTTGCTAATGGCTCACTGTTTATCGCCCCCAATCCAGCTTTACGTTCACTCGGATTTCTGTAGCTGCGTTAATTGTCACTGCTGTGAACTGGTCTGTGGTTTTGCTTGTCTCCACCAGTTTGCTGCTGTGGCTGACTTGTGAACCTTGCTGCAATAATGTCCCTGAAGACTAAATTTTTTTCACTTAAGATTTTCCATTGTAACTAGAATTTAAATTCTTGTTTGTGTCAGATGTCACCAGTCAAGTTACATTAACATATTTCTTTTGTAGTTGTTCCTAATATACATAAGAATTATTAGATGATGTACACATCTTTAAAAAGAAAGTCTAGAGCATGTGTCACAACATATGAGAAGGAGAGAAAATGGAAAGCAAAAGAGCTGAATTGTAAATACTTGTCAGTTCAAGCAGAGAAGCATTCTGCAGAACCCAAGGCATTAGCATGTTTAAGCAGCTTAGCCCGGATGGAGTGTGGTCCTAACGCAGCACTAAATGGGTCACTGCCGGGGTGTATGCATGTCTTTCCACCCAGCACTGTTAATTAGCTGTAGGTAGAGTCTTTGGAGTTCTGGCTGTTACAGTAGTAAGTGTGAACTTTGTGTTATTTAGTCATCGTTGTTAACAAATTTTTTATTCTGCGATGGAATCTATTAAAAGTCACTGTCACAGTCCCAGGAGTGATGCAAAGAAACATGAATTTGCAGTAAATCTGTGAGTGTCTTCAGATTCATACTCAGTAGGCCCAGTTAACACAGAAACATTTAAGGTTTCTTCCAACGAAAATGTTGATGTGGAGCTGTGTGATTACAGTTTTCAAAGCAGCCTTACAGGAAGCTTGTTTGCACTGACCTTGGATGGTCAGTTTTGTCAGCCTCAGTGAGTGTTGTTTCTGCAGAGTTCGATGACCCCTCTGCCCTGGTGGTGCTGGCAGAAGAAGAACTCGTGGTGATAGACTTGAAAAGCGCAGGCTGGCCAGCAGTGCACCCTCCATACCTGGCTTCCCTGCACTGCTCAGCCATCACCTGCTCTCACCACGTCTCCAACATCCCACTGAAGCTCTGGGAGCGGATTATCAGTGCTGGGAGCAAGCAGAACATTCACTACTCCAGTATGGTATGGCAGCTTTGTGTCCCCCCGTGTGTTCCCACGTGTTTAGGACAAGTGTGACTGCCCAGAGTGTGGGTGGTCTGTGCTGCTGATGATTTGCAGAGGGTTCAGCCCCACCAAACACTGTCCTCCTGCCTCTTAATAGGGTCGAGAGAGGCTTTTTCCCAAAGCACCACCGGTACAGTTACTCACACTGGGGAATTAAAATGTGATATTTTTTTAAGCTTTGACAAGCCAGAGGGGAAGTCTGAGTGTTCCCAGCTGTCGGTGGTAACAAAGTTCTCATGTAAAAGCATGAAGCTTCTTGGGGAAATGTGTAGAATGCCTTCTAAAAGGCACAGTTGGTGTCAGAATGGGAACATCTAATCCAAACAAAAGCTGACAGCATGGACTGTTTCACTGCCACTTGCACTGGAGTTCGTGCCCTCCTGCTGACTTTATAGTCTCTCCACACTGTCGCTGCCTAGGAAGTCACACACTTCTCTTACTGTATTTGTAGCCGTGGCCGATTGATGGTGGCACCAACATTGCTCCGGATCCTCCGCAGAGGGACTTGCTGCTAACAGGGTAGGTACCGACCTGAGGACCATCAGGGAGCCCTTTCCAGTTCCAGTTCCCCCTTTTGAACTAACCGAGGCTTTCCTGTGGAGTTAAAGTCTGCTCATCTTGTAGGGAGGAGGCTGCAGCTTTACAGTGCAGCATCTCAAAGCTGTGCTGCTGGCTTTGTGAAGCCAACTGATTTTGCTGCTTCTGAGCAAACAGGTCATGATGTCCACAGATAACCCAGAAAGTGGCTGATTTTTAGTTTTGATGTGTTATCCATTCCCCCTACTCCCAAAGTGTGTAGGAGTGCAGGCACTAACCCAGCCTGGTTCAAAGGCAGCGGTGTAAAAGTGGAGCTTAATCCTGCATGTTTTGAGGCATTTTTCCCTCTACCTTACGCTCTGAATCTTAAAATAGAGGTTAGCTTGGACTCCTGTCTGCTTTGATCAGCGTGAACAGATCTAGCTAAGAGGTGGAAGTAGCTAGCAAGAGGTTGTCTCATTGCATAAAAATGTACCATTTTCTTTTCAAAGCACTTTTGAGAGTTTCAGTGGGCTGTTCCTCAGATTTCATTCTTGATGGAGCATGTTAGAAGCTCCTACTCTTGTGTTGGAAGACTGTGGCAAATTTTCACCTGGAGAACTAAGATGAAAGCTTGATTTTTTTTTTTTAATTTTATTTTTTCCCTTCCCTCACAGTAACCATATTTTTGCCTGGATGATTTTTTTCTTTCCATATGCTAAGCTTTTTGCCTTTTCCGTGTCTTTTTGGCGTAATCTTAAATTGGTGTAATGGTGTCAGATCACCAAGAACAGCTGGATTAAAAAATCCCAACAAACTAAAACAAACCAAAACTCAAAAAAATACCCAAGAAGCCAAAAATCTTTCTCTTCGTGGTTTGGTTTTCTGGTTCTGTATTTTCCCCTCTGTTTTATCCCCCATGTGCTGTTCTCCTGTGTGATGTGTGTTCCTGTATCCTCCCCCGCAGGCATGAGGATGGCACGGTGAGGTTTTGGGATGCCTCTGGTGTCTGCTTGCACCTGCTTTATAAGCTGAGCACAGTGAGAGTGTTCCTCACGGATGCCGATCCCAATGACAACATGAACGCCCTGGGGGAGGATGAATGGCCTCCACTCCGCAAGGTAAGAGAGCTGCTGCTCGTAGAAACTTTCTGAAAACCCGGGCAGTTCTGACTCCTGCCCCAGTTAAAGACCAGCCCCTGGTCTGTTCTCTCGCCTAGGTTGGTACCTTCGATCCTTACAGTGATGATCCAAGACTTGGGATCCAGAAGATCTACCTGTGTAAATACAGTGGATACTTGGCTGTTGCTGGTACAGCAGGACAGGTATGGGAATATGAACAATCAACGTAAACATTGTTTTCAGTGCAGGTTTCAGAGTAATCTGGAGATCTGCAAAAATTCAAAATGCTCATTTCTCTCATGGTAAATTGATCTGTTTTCTGGAAATGCTTCATGGGACCCTGCTCTGGTGAGGCCCCACCTGGAGCACTGCATCCAGCACAGGAAGGACATGGAGCTGGTGCAGTGAGTCCAGAGGAGACCACCAAGTTGATTAGAGGCATGGAGCAGCTCTGCTCTGAGGAAAGGCTGAGAGAGTTGGGATTGTTCAGCCTGGAGAAGGGAAGGTTTGTGGTCGCCTAATTTCAGCCTTCTGGTACCTGAAAGGAGCCTACAAGAAACATGGGTAGAGACTACTTACAAGGTCCTGGAGTGACAGAACAAGGGGGAGTAGCTTCAAGCTGGAAGAGAGTAGGTTTAGATTAGATAGGAAGAACTTCTTTACTGTGAGGGTGGTGAGGCACTGTAACAGGTTGCCTGGAGAAGTTGTGGATGCCCCATGCCTGAAAGTGTTTAAGGCCAGGTTGGATGAAACTCTGACTAGAGAAGGTGTCCCTGTCCATGGCAGGATTTAGAACGAGGTGATCTTTAAGGTGCCTTCCAACCCAAACCATTCTGGGATTTTCTGCTTTCTCCAGTTGGTATTTTAGACATTGTCTGCTGTTACTTCCCTGTCCCGAGAGGTGCTGTAGTTTAGCAGCTGTAGGGAAGGGCTGCAGCTTGGAGATATGCCTGCACAGCAAAAGCTCTAGCAAAGGTTGTTCTCTTCCTTTCAGGTGCTAGTGATGGAACTGAACGACGAGGACGCAGAACACGTGGTGGACCATGCTGAAGCAGATCTCCTGCAGGACCAAGAGGGCTATCGATGGAAAGGTCACGAGAAGCTAAAAACTCGAGACGGCCCTGTTCGATTTGAAGCTGGTTTCCAGCCATTTGTCCTTGTCCAATGTCAACCACCAGCTGTGGTCACCTCTTTGGCCCTGCACTCAGAGTGGAAGCTTGTGGCCTTTGGTACCAGTCACGGGTTTGGGCTTTTTGACCATCAGCAGAAGCGACTGGTTTTTGTCAAGTAAGTGTCATCTTTCCAGAGGGTCTGTGGTAATCCTTATGTTAATGATGACCTGAAATTACTAACAAAGCAAGGTGCGATAAGTGATTTCTCAAGAGCTGTCACTGCAGCAAGAAGCTCTGCTTCTTTTTTCTCCACCCTTGAAGATCTTCCAGAATATATGTGTGTTCCAATATTTGTGTGGATCCTGTTGGACTCTTGGGAGCGATTGCCACCCAGCAGAAAGTGACGACGTGGCTACTGTCTCCCTCTTCCAGGTGCACACTGCATCCCAGTGACCAGTTGGCCTTGGAAGGTCCCCTGTCTCGGGTGAAATCCTTGAAGAAGTCCCTCCGTCAGTCATTCCGACGGATCAGAAGAAGCCGCGTGTCCAGTAGGAAGCGGCGAGGAGGTAGTGGGAATGCCTCAGAGGTGAGGGTTTCACCTTTTTGGGGTTGGTCTGTTTACAGCTTGGAGCCTGCTGAGACTGCCTAGAGCAGGGGGTGATCTCGGCCCTGATATCAAATCAATAGCTATTGGTATGAGGGAGAAATGGCAATTTCTGATGCTGCTCTGTTAGATAAAAACAGGCACGTTTTTAGAGAAGATCAATGCAGAGGACAAGTTCGCTAGTGTGATCCTGCTGTGCCTTTCTATTGCTGCCACCCTCCCTCTCTCTCCCTGCTGTGTCTGTCCCTGGCTGACAGTGTGTCTCCTCACCTGTGAAGGTGCAAGAAGCAAATGCCAAGTTTGACCAGGACGCATTGCAGGAGATGGAACTGGCTCCAGTCCAGCGCAAGATCGAAGCCCGCTCGGCAGAAGACTCTTTCACTGGCTTTGTGCGAACCTTGTATTTTGCTGATACCTTCCTGAGAGACAGTGAGTAGGAAAAGCATCTCTCTCTTCTTCCAAATGGGTTTTTACTTCTTCTGCCAAGGAGCGTATTAGGACTTACTGCCAGGAAAACTCGGCACCTCCTGTGTCCTACTTTGTGCTGTGCTGAAAAACTGATATAGAACAAGAGCATATGTTGTCATGCAGAATTGTTATTTAGCCATTCTGGGCTGCTGGCTAATCCAAGGCAAGTGGCAGTTCATCTTCGAATCAAGTCATTATGTATGATTTTCAAACGTGCTGGAATGGCATCTGACTTTTTAGCATAAACTTTTCTTTCTCTCGTTGCTCTGAAGTTCACCCCTGTCTCCAGCAGAGCCTTTTAATTTTGGTGAAGGTGGTGGCTGGTTGGGCATCAGAGCCCAAACTGATATCACGCACAAGTTTACTCTGCTCCTATGTGATATAAATGTGTGAAAACTGGACACAGCATTTGTGGTGGTTCATGTGGTGGTACTTTTGCCTTTGCTCACATGCAGTGTCCTTTCTAAGGGCTGCTGGTGGACATGTATTGGGAAAAGAATGTTAAGAACTGGCAGTTTGCCTGGCAAGTCTCCCCAGATATGAAGATATTTAAGGTGCAAGCAGAGGGAGGTTTTGTATAGCCAGGGAAAGCTGTTATTGAAGAGTGTCATGGATGGTGCCTTGCTCATGGGCCTTTTTGTTGTTCCAGGCTCCCGGCACTGCCCGTCCCTGTGGGCTGGCACCAATGGAGGGACAGTCTACGCCTTCTGTTTACGTGTTCCTCCAGCAGAGAGGAGGATGGATGAGCCTGTGAGGGCAGAGCAGGGTAAGTGCCTGGTGAAAGCAGGGTTCTGCTGGGTCTGAGCCATCACTCACAGGAGTTATGGGCAGAAAAGCAGGATCGCTCAATTAGTGCTGTTTATCAGTGACTGGAGCCAAGCGTGGCTGTGTCTGAGCTAAGTAATGCTCACTGCAGCAGCTGAACTGGAGCTCCAGCACGGCTTGATGTGCCTCAGCCTCATTTCCTACTCACTTCAGAAATGTAAATTTGTGTCAGCTGTCACTGAAGTTTGCCATCAACCCTTGCTGCACACGTCCCTTGTTCTGACAGCTGGGCCTGTTGTCTTTATGTAACAACAGTTTCTGTTTAACACAGATCAGTCCAGTCAGAATGCCCTTCAACTACTAAATCTTTTCAGGCAGCATTTCTATAACCACAGTATATAGGTCTCCAGCCCTGAGAGGATGTGAATGAGTTTCTAACAGTGTCTTTGACTAGACTCCTGTTTGTTTTTTCCTGTTTGTTTTCCCTCCTTATCTTGCCTGTCTAGCCAAAGAGATTCAGCTGATGCACAGGGCTCCTGTTGTGGGGATACTTGTGTTGGATGGACGCAGCACTCCCCTCCCAGAACCTCTAGAAGTAGCACATGACCTTTCCAAGAGTCCTGATATGCAAGGCAGCCATCAGCTGCTGGTGGTATCTGAAGAGCAATTTAAGGTGAGTGGTCACCTATTGAGGGAGGAGGGAGGTGCCTATGAACTGTGCATGAGATCTGCTGAAGCACTGGGCACAGCTCAGTGGAGAGAACTCTTGGGAGTGCTTGTTCTCCTGTACCTGAAGAACAGCCCTGGGACAGCGTTTCTGTTTGGTGCAGTCCATAAATCAGATGCGTGCTGGCGAACTGGGTGTTCAGCACATGCTGAATATAGAAATTTTATGCCTGTATTACATTATACTCTTTGGACAAGCCTGCTTCTGCTTTTGGGTAAGAGCTTTTCTGTGGTTAGTGCAGAAGCAGGAATTTGTAGGTATTTTTGTGAAGTAGCTTAGAAGTTTCTTGTTTTGCACACTAACTCAAACCCTCTTTTCTTTCTGTAATAGTTTGTAGCCAAATAGGGAAGAGTTTTGGAAAAATAGGGGAGAAGTGCAGTTACAGCCTGAAGGGTAAAACTGATGTCAGAACAGAAAGAGATTCTCACACTGCCTGTGGCTGATTCCTTCTTGTGAGCAGGGGGTTGGCTCTGGTTACACCTGTGTGTATTCCCTGTGAATGAAAACATTGTCCGGGGAGGGAGCAGCAGATGTCCCAGGGAGCTGCTGCCGCCTTCGTGCAGGAAGAGGTGTCAGTGTCTCCTTCCTGTGACAGGTCTTCACGTTGCCCAAGGTCAGCTCCAAGCTGAAGCTCAAGCTGACAGCCCTGGAGGGCTGCAGGGTACGGAAGGTGACAGTTGCCAACTTTGGCAGCTGCAAGACCGATGATTACAGCGAGAACGACCTGGCAGTGCTGACCAACCTGGGAGACATCCAGATCATCTCCCTGCCCTTCCTCAAGTTACAGATCCGCTACCCCTGCATCCGCAAGGAGGATGTGAGTGGCATTGCATCCTGTGTCTTCACCAAATATGGCCAAGGTGAGGTGGGGTTCTCTCAAATCATCCCTCTTGTTGTGTGTTTGAGACAGTGGGAAAGGGCGTAGTGTTTACAGCTGGCTGCGTACACATATGAGAATATTCCAGAAATGTGTTCATTGTGTGTTTCTGGGCAGTACCAGCTCCCAACAGATACCAACACATGAGTTAGCAGAAGCAGGAATGAGTTTGTTCCATTACTGTTAACGAATACAGTGGTTTTCAGCTTGGATGTGCCCCTTAGGTAGCTTCCACCTGGCCACCCTCCTCTTGGCTGGTGTGGGGGGAATGGCTCTCTAAGCAGCAGGCTCTGGGGAAATGTCTCCACTGTGCCTCCTGTACATGCCTGTGTCTCAGCACTCACATTGCAAAACTGGGATCCAACATCCTGTGGCTGCTGAAGCTGGATCGCTGCTTTCCAGTTCATTTTCTGCATCTTTCTGTGCTGTTTTTCCTAAGTGTCAGCACAGGACAACAGAATTACCTCTCAGCATAATCTTAAATTGCACAGTCTCTAGGCTAATCAGAGGGGGGAGCTGGGTAATATCTTCCTCAGTGATCCCTCCTTGCTTAGATAGAAGGAAATGCAAACTCTTTCTGCCAAACATAGACCACGCCTAGATCTGTTCTTGTTTTGGATCACCTTTGGCTCTGGAACTGTTTCCTGAGAATTGCCCTTATAAATTCCCAATCACCTGTAGGTTTCTATCTGATCTCGCCGTCGGAGTTTGAGAGGTTTTCCCTTTCCACCAAATGGTTGGTGGAGCCCCGGTGCATCGTGGACGTGCCAGAAGTGACAAGCAACAATCACGTGCACAACAAGTCTGGCACAGAGAATGCTGCAAGGAAATCCAGGTAAAGTCTGTAACACTCTTGCACACTGACTGTGAGTAGGAAGGAAAAAAAAAAACCCCTTTGAAGCTATCTTCCCTAGAGGGACTGGCATCAGGAAATGTAACCTTCCCCCTGATGGTTTTCCTACTTGGAGCACATTTGGTAGGACAAAGCAGGAAGCACTGGAACTGGTATCCCTAAGCTGGAGTCACAAACTTAGAGCAAGGCCTGGCTTGCTTTGCTTGTTCCCAAGTGCGGGGGCTGAGCTGTTGCTCTGTGAAGGGAAAGCCAGCGTTCCTCCTCTCCTCTTGGAACATCAGCGAGTAACGGTAGATCTGACACTCACAGAGATCCTACAGGAATTTTATTGTAAGAGTTTATTAGTGTTCTGTGGTGCCTGCAGACTTCTGCATCACCAGCATGTGGGGAAGCCCTTCCTACACTCAGCAAACCATTTAGTTGATGTGCACTGGAGCCTCTTACAGCTGCCAAGAACACACAGGAATTCTCTGCACCCCTGTGCCCCTCAGCATCAGTAATTGTTTTCTGCCTCCTTTCCTTTTTTAGGGGACCAGGAAAGACTCCAGGTGACTGTGGAGAAGATGGTAAGTGAAAAAAATAAGTGCACTAAAGCATAGTGATGTGTAAACCTCAAAATGTCTTTCCTATTGCTGCAGTTGATATTTTCTACCTAAGAAAGGGAAAAATAAGGAGGGATGTGGGGGAAACATTGTGACCTGCCTGGACTGTATTTTAGTTGATAGCTCTGAAGTAAATCGTGTGTGGAAGATTCTCTTAATGGTTAGAACAGAGTTTTTACTGGAGGAAAGGTCTGAAATTATTTAGATCTTCTGTTATCCAAACTAGCATTGCTGGAAAATACAGTTCAGTGTGTGAGAGACTTTAAGGATTAGTTGTGAAGGATTCAGTAAAGTCAAAAAGTACTGAACGTGGGGAAAAAATCCAGTTCCATTGTGGGTTTCCAAAATTGCACTTATTTCAGGAAAAGGGGAAAATATTGTTAGGTAAAAGCTTTTTTTCCTACTCTTTTTTAGAAAGGAAGTCGGGGAGGCTGATGGAACATGCCTTACTCAATGACGAAAGTGAGTGAGATGAAGTCTTGCTGCTGAGAGGGGAAGGTGCCTTTCTGGGTGGGAAAAGAAGAAAGCTGCTGGGAATTTTGTGGATTCTAGTTCCAAGGGATCTGTGATTACTGGTAGAAATGCTGGGTTGTCTTGAATCCCAGAAGTGAGGGGTTGGACAGATAGCCGTGCCCTCGGGCAGGGGTTGTTCTGCAGAGCTGCATTCCCTGCTGAGATAAGAGGAGGATCTTTATTTCCAATAGGACTTGTGTAAGATGACAGCTGGAACAGACAGTTCCTTTGGGGCTCTGGTACACGGGGATTGGCAACGTTTCCTCTGGCAAATGACTGCTTCACTCCTGTGTGCCAGCCTGCCCAGTAAAAACCTGGTGCTGTTGAAGAGGCAGTGATGATCCAAGGACTGACCTCTGAGCTGTGGGAGGCAGGTTCTGGAAGCTGTTCATGGGGAGGTGGAATGTGGTCAGGCAGCTGCCTGAAAGCAGATCCCCTCTGGTTTGGCTCATTGCTTTAACCCTCTGCTTTCCAGAAGTGCTGAAGGAGATCCAGAGTACTCTGGAGGGGGGCAGAGGGTGAGTATCAACCAGCTTCTCTTCCTGATGGTTGGGGCTGGCAGGGAAGGGCAGCTTGAGGTGACAGCAGGGGGGTGCCCACCCGATGGCAGGGATCCTTGTGCTGGAATCTGGTCACGTGTGCATTCCACAAGCTACCAAAGGGCAATAATGAGAGTCAGGTTCTCTTCCACATGCTGTCCCTTGGTGTTTTTTATGAATAATGCTTTGTCTCTTTCTCTCCGAAAAGCAGGAGAGATCACATTCCCACATCCCCAAGGAACAGGACTCTGAGTATTCGCATACAGGTTTCTATTTGTGTCAACCCATGCTGATCTAAGGGCAGGCCACACGGGCTTAGTTGGTCAAGGATGGGACTCTGGAGTTGTAATCCTGGCTTGACACTGTCCTTTGGATGTGTTCAGTGTCTCTGCTCCCATTCTGTCTGTACAATAGAGCTGAGCTACCACCACGGCTGCGGGGCTTTATCTCATCTCCCTAGAATGGTCAGGGGCTACCAAGTGTAGGCAAAGGACTACTGTCTGCAACGGATGCAGGAAGCTTGGTGGGATTGGTAACTGCTGGTGTGGAAGGATCAGTGACTGCCTGACATGCTCTGCTCTGTGCACTTCCTCTGGACACTACCTCATCCTGGTCTTCTGTCGGCATCTGGGAGTGGATGGGATGAGACTGCATTGCAATAAGGAATCTCTTCTTGTGTCATTGCAGGAGCTATGCAGAAAGAAATTTGGCAAGAAGTCCGTTAGGACATGGACTAAGTAATGGAGGAGGTAGGTGAGGCTGAAGATATTTGAAGTAGCCAAAGGAGGAGGCAGAAGAAAGTAGAATGAAATTTCTTTATAAAATTCAGCTTATTTAAATGCTTCGTGCTGAACTCTGACCTGAATTTTCAGGGTGGGAATCTGCTGGCTGAGTGGTGTGTGAGCACTGTTCAGCACCTTACGTGCTGCACCAGTGGTAAAGGAAGAGCTAAAAATCCTTTGAAGGCTCCTTCTGACTCTTACCTTATCACAAAGTGAGCCGGTGAGGTAGCCAGAACTCCCAGCAACAGTCTGAGTGTGTCAACTCATTAGCGCTCGTTAGCTTCCAATGCCTGCCTTTTAAAATGGCTTTGCATTCTTCCCTCCTACAGCAGATTGACCAGAACTCACCGAGGACTTCCTGGCATTGGATCGAGTGCCATAACACTACTGACCGGGCAAACCGTCCCTGGGGAGAAGGCACCAGTGCTCCCAGCAGCCAGACTGGGGAGCTGCAGCTCGTGTGCTGTGCTTGCTGCCTCTGCCTCCCCTTTAGTGCCTCTTGGAGACCTCTCCTGCTGGAGCCCGCCTTGCTTTAGGACAGCAGTGGATGCCAGGTCTGATGCACCACAAGCCTCTGAGTACATCTAACATTCAAATGTTTGCACATTTCTCTTTTCTACTGGGCTGGGTTTTAAATTATAAATGTTTTACTGCCTCGGCGCAGGATTTTAATAAACGCACACTGTTACCTCCAACAATTATTTTTTTGTACAATTTTTTAAAATCTTATGGGTATTTCAGTTTTAACGGAAACATTTAGAAATTTACTTTAAGAAAAAAAACAAAACATTAAGTAATATATGCTAGATTCCTGTGACTGCTGTATGTGGTATCTGAATGAGTAATTTTGGGGTTTGTTTGTTATGGTACTGTTAACTGGCTTTATGGATTTGGGTAGAATCTATTTTTGTAGCCATTCAAATCGGAGGAAAACTAATTGAATTTGATTTTTGTTTCAACACTACATTGCTCTTTTTTTTGGAAATAAAACTCTGAATTCCCTTTTGTGACCCTTGTCTCCTCTCATATCTATTCTGTCCTTCAGCAGCTTCTTTCACATTGCCCACAGATCCCTGGGAGAAGGTGGAGCTGCCCTCTCTGAGCTGAGGGGCAAAGAGCACTGCTGGAGGTGAAGCAAAGTGGTGGGTGGGAGAAGCAAAGTGATTGTGTCACCACCATCCTGCAATCCATACGGGATGGGGGATGGTGCCAGGAAAGGCACTGGTTCCTATTATAGTTCCTGGAAGGTCATTGCTGGTTTGTCCTGGAATAACATGGGTGATAACACTGAAAGGAGACAGGATTGATCTGGCAGTGCTGCTGTGCTGTCTGCCAGTGGATTTGGAATTGAAGCTGGTGAAACTCTGCATAAAGCAGTTTGCTCCTCTTTAAAAATTTCCTTCCTTTATCCCTCACCTAACACCACTTTTTTTTTTTTTTCTTCCAGCTAAGAAAAAGAACAAAGTATTCTGAAATTTCTCTCCTGTAACTTGCTTGTAGCACTGACAGCCAGTGAGGAAGAACTAAATCCTCCTGGAATGGTGCTGAATTGCTGTCCTTGGCATGCTTTGGAAACCTCTCCTTGGAAGCCCTCTTGTTTCAGGCTCTGTCTTGATCTTCCCAAGCAAGGCTGAGAGATCCTATCTTTCCTACAGCACTAGGATGGCACATTCTATTCTGCAGGAAAAAATGGTTGCAGAGTTGCTCAGGTGGTGCTTCAGGCACCATTCCTTCTAAAAGTATTAATACCTCCTCTGAGACCTAATTTATTGCTAATGAGGTTTTAGAGAGCCTTCTCTTACAGTTTCCATTTCCAAAGTAGTTTTCACTTCCTTATTTCTGTTTGCTTCATTATTTCCTTGTCTCTTGCTGCAGGACTGAGGCTGGCAGGGAGGTGTCCTGCTGTTTCCACCTCTTGTGCCAGGCGCTGATGCTGCAAATTTACAGGAAATTATGGTTTAATCAGCAGCTTCTGAGCTGCTGTGACCCTGTGCCTGTGCATCATCCTGGTGCACCCAGCTGCTTCTTTCTGCTCCTCACAGATGGACTGATTCTAAAGCCTTTTCTGAGTATTTATTTGTTGGCAGGCTCGGGGAAAGAGATGGGACAGTCCTGCTCAGAAAGGGCAGAAGCAATTTATTATCTTCTCCCTATTTTCACCCACTTAACTTGAAAAATCCAGTAGGTCCACTGAAAGAGCGAGAGAGTCACAAAAATGCTACCATTATTTGTACACCCTAAAGTGCATCTAGATTCAAAACTAACTGCAACAAAAAAATTAATCCAGGCTTCTTAGTTTCCTCAGAGCACAAACCAGACTACAAATGGGATTGAGTAGTTTAGGATAGGTGCTGAGACAATGGCAGATTTTTTTTCTAGCAGAGCTTTGGAACTGAAGGATTTGCTGGAATGAGCTCCTTGACTTGTTGTGGGCAGAGACATGAAGAATCCTTTTAGAGCTGCTGTGCCTAAAATACAGGAGGAATTGCAAAGGGACAAAGCAAGGCAAGACTGGAACTCGTGAACTGTGCTTTCAGTTGTGTTCTGAGTTGAGCAGAAGGGCTTGTGACAGAATTAGGGTGTATTTTTTTGCTGTCAGAAAATGAGCAGCAAGTAAAATCGGTGATGGGATGAGATGGTCATGAAGGGCGGAGCCTTCAATCAATGAATATAAGCGGCTTTTGAGTGTAATGGGGGAAAAAAATCCCTCTTCGTCTCTCCCTTTCAGGAACTGTCTTCTGAGCCTTGTGGTTACTCTTAGCCTGCCCCTCAGCTGGCAGTAAAAATAATGGCCTGTTTCTGATCAGAGGATTCAGCTGCTGCCAAACCCCTCGAATTTTGTGCCTACCTCTACTTTTCACTTGAACTCCTCGTCTGGGATCTGATAGAAGTTTGCTGGCCCTCTCCAAGAGCTAATGCTTTAATGCTTGGAAGCACTCCGAGGGCTCATTCGCCCTTATTAAGGTTATTGCCAGTCAGGCTTTGGCAGTGCCTCCCCCTTCTCCTGCTTTGTGCAGCCTCACTGGGCTCTGGCACTGGGAAGTGTCCCTTGGCTGCAGGACGCGAGTTGCTGTTAACACCGACTTGAAAAAATCCTTCCAGCCATGCTGGCACAGTGTTCCCTGACCCCCACAGACCCACTGCTCTGCAGAGGGGAGAGTCTTGGATCACGACTAAAGAACAAATTTTCCACATCTGAGTACACATATTGGGTCCCTAATATGGGATGCTGTTTTATAGTGGCCTGAGTTTTAGGTCAAATGCTTTCTGGTAACGTGAGCTCTTTTATAGGGTGGTGTGTTTGCTGCCAAAATTCTCTACTCCTAGAAAAGCTTGGCCTGGATCTCTTTTTTTTTTTTTTTTTAACTTTTCAATAGTAATGCAAGCTTTCCTCAGATGTTTAGCAACTGAGTATTTGCAGAATTTGTCTAACAGTTCTATTAGAAGAACATAATGTTGGAAGGAAAAGTACTTTTCATCTTGGTCATGAAGCCTGAGGCCTGTCTGGTTAGTGAGAGAATGAATTTTTTTTTTTACAGCTTAATTGGTCTGTTTCTTAGAATATGGTTCGTGTCTATGGCAGCTCAAACAAATTCATGCCTGGACTGTGGTCCTGAATTCAGCCTCCAAGCCACTGCCTATGTGGCCTCATGGATTGGGATGTCTTTAATCAGAGCAGGAATCGGTATGGCTGAAAGATGAGACAGACTTTAGTGGAAATTTGCTTCTCAATCCCAGCAGTCCTTGCTAAGCCACGTTAGACTTTGTTATCTCTCTTAAGCAAAGACCAAGGTTGTGTTGCAGCTGTAGCTGATTCCCTGGGGTAAACCAGGTGGAAAAATTCCTTCAATAGCTGCCACAAGCCCTTGGTCACAGGGAGCTGGATGCCTTCACTCACAGCCACAAGCCCCAAAGTGCTTGGATTATTTCCATGCAGCACCTCAACCTCTTTCTCCAGCATGAGGATGACGGGGGTGTTTGACAAGCTTTCCAGGTTAGGTGCAGCTTCCCAGAGGACTTGTAAATCCCTGTGTGACAAGGCTGCTGTAGCAGTAGGATGGTCCTTGAGATCATCCTGGTGTTGGTTAATTTGTCCCAACTGTTGCTTAGGAAGAAATGGCCTCTCTCAAGTATGATTTTCTTGCAATGAAACTTGTATGACCAAACTCCTCATTTCCATCTTGCTTCTCATGCCTTTTATGCATATTGGCTGATCCATGGGGATGGGAGGGATGGGTTTGCTGGGAACACAACCAAGACAGGAGAGCTAAAAGGCTCCTTGCACTTGTGGCCTGTTTCAGTAGGGAGGAAAACAGGTAAAAAAGTACTTTGAGGCTCTTCCCTCTGCTCACCTCTTCCCCAGCTAAATGAGTAGAAACTGAGGCTCTCCAGCTCTTTGCGGCACAGCTCTTGTATGCAGAACTAAGTTGTATTTTAAAAGAGCTTTTTGGCAAGGGAGCCCTCTTTAAGATGAATGGTCCTGAGCACACGCTGACAGCATCAGGCAGGGTCACCCGAGGTTGGAAGGACCTGTATCTCCAAGGGCAGAGCCCAGCCTGTCCCTGACTCTTCCCCTTCAAAAGACAAGGATCTCTTCCTCCTGTTTGCTCCTCTGGCAGATGAGTCTGTGCATTGTGTGCTTATTCCCACAGCCTTTGCATGTTGCTCACTTGTTTAAAGCCACTCTCCTATTCTCTGCTTGTGCTTAAGGCAGAGACTTCAAAAAATGAAGCTTGGATTCTGCTCACACTCTCCTTCCTTAAAGGGAACTTATCTTTATCAGATTGCTATACTGAGCCCTTGAAAAACAGGCTGAGCTCCTAAAAAACCCAAACTGGCAACACAAGGACATCTCTGAGCCGCTGAACATTACCCCAAAGTCAGATATTGCAGCTCAAGCTCTGATGGGGTAAGAGTCCAAGGAAGCAGAGAATATGGCAGGATCAAGAAAAGGCTCGGTGTTATTTCTTAGGCAATGTATTGAGGCAAAAGTGGCTTCAGCTAGAGCTTGAGGGAGCTTTATTCCAAAATGCAAGGTAGCCGCTGGAGTGGAATTCGGGAGAGGTATTTTTCAGGGGTGTGATTGTTCTGCAGACAAACATATCCTCCTGACTTTATTCTGACACAGATAGGAGCAGATGAAATGCGGGCTGTGACCAAAGGAGGTATCACAGTCCTTAATCAGTTTGATTACCTGTGATCTTGTCAGTGCCGTGACAGTTTGCTCACAGTTCAGACCTGGTGATATTTGCCTGTGCTTTCATTACAGGAAGATGTTTTGAATGTAAATTAACAGTAATGAAGATGTGAAAAAAATCCATCTCAAGGAAATTCAGTTCTGTCAAAGTAGATCCATGAGGCACAGTTTCTGGAAATAATAAAACTTAAGCATTAAGTGATAGTTACTTACTATGGAATTAACCTTTTAGAAAGACTGGTTTAATTTTATACTTAACTTACTGGAGCTCCGCAGCAGGTGGCAATACCTCAGCCCTAAAGGCTCCTGAAGCCCTTTGCTAAGAGCAGTGTCAGTCCAGGCACTGGGATTTCTGTTGGGCAGCATCCAGGGTCCATCCTTAAAACCCCTTGTTTTGGAACTGTGGTAGGTGGCACATGAGGATTTCAAAGTGAAATAATATCATGTCATCTCTCTGAAGTGCTTTGCCCTTTTAAAGCCTCAGACCTTGGATTGGATGGAAACCACTCCTGCTCCAATTGATCTCTGGTAACTGATGTTGCACAGGCAGATTCCTCCTGACAGTTCTCTGTGCCCATTCAGCTGTTCCTTAGAGGTTTGTTTGTTCAAACCATTAAAAAGATCTTCAACTAGTAATTTTTAGTGGACAAGAAAAATGCTCATTTCTCAGTAACTCAGTTCACAGGCATGAATTAATGTATCAGAGTTCCATCTGCTTCATTAATTAATAATATGGGAGGCAAGTACCATTAACCTGGTAGATTTTCTTTGAGGAGAAGGACCAGAAAGTAGCTGTGATCATTTCTTGTTTCATAAGACTGACCAAGCTTGATTCAGCAGGTGAACTTGCTCACTGATGTGCTTGTTCTGGATCTGCTTATGCACAGAAAGAACTCTCCATTGGAATGCATCCTGCATGGAAGTGGCTCAAATTCTATAAAACCATTTCCTTGTCACAGTGATATCCGGTGAGAGAGATTTATGTGAGGATCTCTCCTGTGCACAGGGAGAGGTGAGACCGCTCATAAAATGAAGAGGGATCTATCTACAGAAGATTAAGGGAGTTAAATATCTGCAGTGGAACAGAGCGTAAGATACAGGGCAGTTAATATTAAATGAGAGAAAATGTTTGTCATCCTGTAAAATAAATGTCAAGTTTTGGAAGCAATTCCCTTGAGAAGAGTCTTTGAATGTCTTCAAATGCCTGGCTCAGCAAACAACTCCCAGTTTGTTTCAGATCTTCAGTAGCAAAGCATAAGAAGTGTCTGTGCCTCAGAAGTGTAACGACAGTATCACAGGGCATAAAAAATGTGAGTGGCCCAGTATCTCATGAAAGTTTGTTAGTCCACTATAGAATAATCTGCTTTTGACAGAGCCTCTGTCCAAGTTTCCAAACCAAACTTTCTTCCAGGTACTGTGGTCTTCCTGTACCCTCTTCCTCATTCCCTCCCAGAGTTCAGGAGCCTCAAGAGTTTCACCTTTGTGGCTAAGGTCTGTTCTGCCCTCCTGTGCTGCTTGTTCCTGCTCCCTTTCTTCTCTTGGTGCACATTTGTGCTTTTAAATTTGATTTGTAACTAACTAATGCCTTATGATCTAGAGTAAGGGAATAACCAGCAAGAGCAATTCCAGGCAAGCAGGCCGCTCATTTAAGAGGAAGCTCAGGATTAGGTCAACTTACCTGTAAGATCAAGTTGCACTGAGGTGACCACCAGAACTGGTGCAAAGGAAACAGCTGGGGAATGTAGAAGACCCTGGAAGGAAGGAAGGAGTGGCCCCATCAAGTCAGTTTGGCTGTAACATGAGACCTCACCCTTAGCTGCGTGATTCCTTCTACCTTTATCTCTGCAAGCTTATTAGAATCTGCTGGGGATTTTCGACTACCTGGGTGTAATCATTTCAGTCTGCACAATCTGACATTCCACTTTGAGCCTTTGATTTGTACTTCAGGGGCTCAGCTGCTTTCTGCAGAGCACTCATTTCCCACGGGAGAACAGCCCTGGGGGCTGTAGCCCACCCCCCGCCACTAAAAAGCTTCTTGCTTTCATGTATAATTGGGTTGAAACCCAGTTCAAATCCAGGGGATTTCACTGACTCAAAGGAATTCTCTACCAAACCCATGGTCCCCAGCTATGCAGAAACAGGGAAGGAGAGCAAGGACAGCTCATTTGAGGCCACCCAGGTTCCTCTGTGTGCCCAGTGAAAGGAAAGTGCGATGCACAAACATCACGTCTGGAGTCCCAGAGCAGCGCAGGACCCAGCGGCACTGAAGGAGCAGTAGGATGACCCGTGGGCCTGTTTCTGGCTGCTGCCCAGGCCAGAGTTGCTGCTGCTGGCACTGCTCTACTGGGAGCTCACTGGTGTTACCAAACTGGTGTTACCAAACCAGGACTGAATTTAGTACAGGCTTGTACTTAGTGCAAGGCTTGCCTGGCCTTGCCTCCTCGGTTTGCTCCTTTTAGACACGAACCACAGAGGTCACTCAAGGGATTAGAAGGGAGAAGTCTGAGCCGTGTCTTAGCACAGGGCAGAGTCCTTCAGCTCACCCAGATCAGGTCCATCCCTGCACAGAGCCTGGGGCTGTCTCTGACCCCGGGGATGGGGCCAGGGGACACTGCCTTGCAGTGTAACAGGATCATCCAGCCCTGCAGAACGGCAGACAATTGGGCAACAAAGTGCTCCTGAAATATTTAAGGGGGCTGTTTTCAAACCTATGTAACTTAATTGTTTTGGTTTCTCCTTGCAATCATGAATACTTTATTTGGCTTCCTCGGGTTATGGCTGGGGAAGAGGCCCTTGGAGACCTTTTGGCTCATCTTAAAATAGCTGGAAGAAGGCAGCAGAGCCCTTACCAGTTTGAAACAGTGAGAGGTCAGGAATGAGAGGTCAGGAGTTCTCTCAGTAGCCTGGGGTACAGGCTCAAAGGAGAATATTTTCTGTCAATATGAGGCAGCATATGATATGGAAGCAAGAGTGGAAATATTTTATGTTAATGCAATGGGGAGGTGGGGGGAAAGGGAAATACATAAAAAAGAGGAAGATATTTTTAAACAAGTTTTACAGGCTTCAGGGTCCTGACTGGAATTGCCAATTCTACTTGCTGTGGAGTGAAACCAAGAGGAGACCCTATTAATACATTTAGTGAGTTTAATCTTAAAAACAGATGTTCCTAAGAATAGCTTTGGCCAATCTCTTTGCCTGAGCTGTTACCAAACAAACAAGGTGGTTGGGAATTTTTGCAAAGTGTCGTTTCTCTGTTCAATCACAGCCAGTTTCTACTCTTTTATTTGTGTGATTTAGTAATTTTTAAAAATGGAGTTACCTTTTCATCTCTCTTTTATGCAATAGCATCAATCCTTTTATTTTATGGAACTGACTTAAGAAGAATTTGCAGTGAAAAGGTGATTCTGATGTGTTATCACTCTCTAATAACTTTTTAAAATCATAGTGGCTGAATGCTGCCTGAAAGGACCTGGTATTTTGCATAAATGAAGGAATCCTTAGGAAACTCCACTATCCAGTCTACTCTGGGATCTGGAGCAGAAATCTGGAAGGGTTTCATCTTTCCTGGTGCTTATCTCCCTCTCCCTTAACAAGATATGAACCAACTGCCAGCATCTTGCCAGGAGCACTTTAAAAGGCAAACAAATGTGTTCAGTCTGTGCAGAGAGTTCAGGTTAGAGGTGCTGGGACAGCCAGACTGGAGACTGGGGTGGGAAGGGAGTATCTGCACAGCACCAGTTTAGCCTTTCTCATCCCAGGTAGCTCAGAGCAGACAGGAGTCTGAAGGGAATGTGATCAGTGCCTTCATCTCGGCCATCCCAGGGTGAAACCCAAGTATCTCAGGCTTCTGACAAATCACAGAAATCAAAGAAGCCGCTCCAGTGCTGCCTGGGCTATGCAGAGCCTTGAGGAGGCTCCAGCTGATACCGATGGGGTTTGTTAGAGCCATTTCCTCCTCAGGAGTTGAATTTTTCAGAGCAGCTTCTCCTCCCTGCCACACACATGCACATTAGAAGCTTAGAGCTAAGTGCCCCGGGGCTTTTTTCCAAGATTCGTTGAGGAATTCATGATCCAGATGCCATCAGTTATTCTGGGCTTTACAGGAGGGATAGAGTGTTATTTGTGGACAGTTAATAAAAGAACGTGATGAAATAATTAACTATGCAATTGCTCTGCAACCTCATTCTTGTGAACTAAGAGAAGTGGAGCATCCAGCAACAGAAAGCTCAGGTGAAATGTTTCTTGAGTTCTCCAGTTCAACCCCCAGTTTTTATCTTTGCTTCTTAGTGGAGGAGCCCTCAAGGTACAGAACGTAACAGCCAAGGGCTCTTGGACAGAGATGGACAAACAGGTCCCACCCAAACTAGTGCTGCAAAGCACTGAAGTCTTATCACATTTCATGTTTGGGTCACTTGTTCTGCTGGCTGGCCACACCTGAGTTCATTTTGTTTAGTCTCCGGCTCCCCTGGAAAGGCTTTTTGGGAGGGGGCAGGAAACCTTGAAGAGCCAGGGACATCCTCAGAGGAGTTAAATCCTGCTCTCCCCGGGCTGTCCCTTTGCAGCCTGGGGAGAGCAGAGGGAGGCTGCACGTACAGCTCACACTGAGCATTTGTGTCTGCTCTGTTACCTGATTTCTTGAGAACAACCCAGGCAGGGCAAAGCCATCCCTGAATTAAGCAGAGTTTCATGGACATAAGCATTGGCTGTGAGTAACCTCGGCCTGTCTGCAAGTAAGAGGAGAACGACTTTATTTGGAAATTCGAGTTGAAAGGAGATTTAGTCATTCTGCTTGATTTGGACTGAGATTTAGGCATAATGAGGGCAAAAACGGTGCCAGTTTTGCTGTCTTTTCAGTGCCGAGCTGGAAACTGCTTTCCTGTTTCAGCAGAGAGCTTGGTATTGGCAAGGAGAGAGCAGAGGCTGAGCTATCCGTGCTTGGCTCCCTGGAATAAAACTCCAGGGATGCAGAAGAAAGGGGCCAATGATTCAATTCTTTTCACTGGCCTAAGCTTTTCTTTAGGCAGTATTCACTGTGCCTTGTCTGGTAGCCTCTTGCATTGTAGCAGATGTGTTTTCTTTTTGGAATTGACCCTTCAGTCTTTCTCGAGGGTGCACCTCTTCATACTACATCTGACCCTGACCTAGGTGAAATCCCACCTCCTCTTTTATCCCAAACTCTGCAAGCCAGCTGCTGATATTGCTGGTTGAAAAGTTCAAAAGGTACCATGAGAAAGCCTGAATTATTGATGCCACTTTCCTTCCATATACGTGTAATTATCTGCTCTTGGGGCACAGCCCAGCCCGAATCCCTGTTAGACTCCACAGCTGGGCAGGCTTGCAGGAACTCTGGAACAGACCCTGAGCTGCATGGAAACAAGGCATGGGAGAGGGAAGGTGTTACCATTGCATGGATGTGACCCGTGATCCAGGCACTGGGCAGCTCGCTGGAATCGGTGCAGGTACGTTACAAAAATTACTGTGCAGAGTGATAAAAGAAGAGGTTTGAGGAATTTGTGCAGTGAATGAAAATAGAAACTTAAGAATTAAATTCCAGGCAGATCCCTTTAATATTAACGATTGTACTTTCCTCTGTATGAGCTGGGAGAATCCACTGCGCTCAGGGAAGACAGACAATTCCTTATTGGTCTTAAAATAGCAGCGTGAGCTTTCTGCTCTTCTTTTTATCTGTAGGTTCATGCTGTGATTCTTGACAGCATTGAGGATCTCCTTTCTCTGATGTGAGTTGTTCTCATTTCTTCTAAAAAAGGGAGAATGCCATCGAATTGTTCTTTTTCCTGTAGTGATTTAGGTGAAGTTGGTGGGGTGAGGGGAGCTGGAAAACTGATGAGCAGCATCTTTCACCTGCTGCAGTGTGTCCAGCAGGCAGATGGTCCAGGGCAGTTAATCAGAGTAGGTCTGATGTCAAAGGAATTGTTTATATAAGCAGTGATTCATCTTCCCGTTCCCAGTAATAACAGTGGTGTTACAAACCAATCTGCTCTAAAACCCTGTCTCTGAAGAATTGTGAACTCCAGTTTTTCACTTTCTAACCCAGATTCAGTCTGGGGTCCTGTCTCTACAGGGAGTCAAACCAAACTCCCGTGTCTAAGCTCCCTACAAATTGGAGCAGTGTTCCTGACCTTCTTCCTCATCCAAGAATTTCAGCATTTTTGTTTTGTGGAAGGCTTTAGCTCTGCAGACACATGACTATCTAGCAACAGCACATAAAAACAGGCTTTTATTTATTATTTTCTCCTGCATTTGGCACTGTAGAGAAGCTGAATCAACTTTAAGCCCCCAAGAGGACAGACTATTAACAACTATTCTGTACTGAGGATTTAGGGTCTAATTCAGCTGCCATTAATCTCGGTAACAAAAGTCTTGTTGCAGGATTTAGAGATCTAGGCCAGGAGTATTGGGGTATTAGGTGGGGAGAGGGGGCTGAAATGAGGTGACCAGACACTTACGTGTGAGAGAGTCCTGTTCAAAGAGAGGGAGGGAAGAGGATTTGGTGTTAAGAGATGAACTCTGCACTGTGCAGAGTGTCCAAGAGGGTTTGAATAGGGTCAACTCTAGACCAGAACAAAAAAGCAAGTTTAGAGGGAGCCCTGAGGACACTGATTGTTGAGGAACCATTAATTGTATGTAACTGCTTTCAGGGCAGCAGCTTTTTGCTTCGGTATCAGAGTTGCAGCTGGGGGAACAGGAGATGCTGGTTTTCCCCTTTGCAGATTGTTCTGTGGTACAGAAAAGGAACCAACATTTGCAATAAGACCCTGTGCCTTACACACACCAAGTGTGCTTTCCTTAGAGCATCAGCCTTCCTGGCCTGTGGAAATCTCAAATGTGGTTTTGCTGCCCTCCTTGGAGTGACTGAGGTGAAACAAACTTTTTGATTCACTGCGTTGTTTCTTACAGAGCTGCTCCCAGAGTACTGGAATGTACTTTTTAATGGCCTTTTTTCAAAATTTATTTTAATAACTTGTAAATATGCTTGGACAAGTTTCAGTCTGCAATCAGGTCATAAGATTATTATGGAGAGTGGCTGGATTTCCATCTTTCTTGAGGTACTAAATGCTAAAAATTCTCATTTCTTGTCAGAGTTTATAGCAGCTGTAAAGGTTTAAAGCTTTTAAAGCTTGCTGAATTGCAGTCTTGACTGCGTGCTTTTCCCCCATCCCCTTCCCTGGGGTGGGGAGATGCCTGTGGATGGAAGCTCCAGAAAACCTTGGCCAGAACCCTTTTGGGCTTGTAGCCTGTGTACAGACACTGCACCCCTGGCCACTGGGGTGGAAGGTCAGAGTGTCAGACAGGTAAATATATTGCCAGCATCCCATAATAGTCTAAGATCTGACTGGAGGCTTCCAGATGCTGGATTTCCGCCTTTAGATAAGTCAATGCTTGGTGGAGTTAGTAGGAATCAGTAACAAAATCATGACTGCTCCATCCTCTGTTACCCATTGACAGAATTTGTAAATCTGTGATGGGTGGAAGTTTCTTTTCTGCCTGTGGAGAATCCACAGAACTGGCCGAAAAACAAAAAGAAAGAAAAAAGAGAAAATGGAGACAGAGATGAGAAGACAAAATATGTCATGGAATTTCCCTGTCCTGTGTGCTGGTTTGTTCCCTGCCCACCACTGGGTAATGTAATCTCCGAGATAGTTCCAAATACCCCCAACAAGAGCCTTTAAATATTTTTTCTTTGGAAAGATGTTGCAGACCGATGGGTTTCCTTGCTGTAAGATTTTTCCCTTAGTCCCATTCTCCTCACCCACTCACCTCCAAGTTTTCCTTTCTCTGATCCATCATTTCCTTCCAGTTGTGCTCTTACTGTTTTGTGGTTTGGAGCCTTTCCTTGCAGTGCTGGGTGCTGGGGACCCAAACCCAGGCTCTGCCATCAGCACTTCATTCACTCTCAGGGGCAGAAGTGCAGCCTGGAGCCCCAGGGGGATGTCTGAAGCAGCAAGAGGTTGACTCATAAAATAAAAGGTCTGTACAACTGGAAAGGATAGAAGCGATATTTTGCGTCAGCGTGAAAGATCAGGACCAATCCTTTGGGCACTTTTACATCCTTTATTCCATGCATATGATTGGAGGAAAGATAAAGAGATAAACAGGTTAACACCTGGGATACTGAACATTTCCCACACTGCCAGGGAAGGACAGAGCACTCAGGGACAGTTGTGTGGAGGTTACGACACACTGGAGCAGCGTTTGCTTCTGGCATTTATTTCACATAGATCATTAGATGTGTTCCTCTCTTCTTCAGCACAGAGAAGCAAAAACTGAAATAAAATAATCATTCTGTCTTGAACAACAGTGTGTCCAAACCTTTGTCAGCTGTAGAAGATCTTGGACACATGGCCTAATGATGGGATTCTTGGGGTGTCCCGTGCAGGGCCAGGAGTGGGACTTGGATGATCCCGATGGGTCCCTTCCAGCTCGTCATATTCTACGATGGTATGATTCTAATAAAAGAAGAAAATCAGGGTGATTTGTGACAAAATAAGCCAGAGATTAACCTGGAGCAGGGCAGTCAGTTTGGCACTGCACAGGCAAGGCTCCGCAAACCTTTATTTGGCTCCACAGAAATGAGGCAAATTAGTACCCAGGAGCATCTGGCCTCCCTCTGTAGCTTATTTCCTCAAAATGCACAACATTTCCTTTCACAGGTGAGTCGAGATAAGCCCTCACATACTGCTGAACACTGAGGAAATGCCTCCTTCCCGACCCAAGACTCGGCAGAAAAAGGCTGGAAAAGAGAAGGTGTTCAATTGTGAGAAAAACTCCTCAGGAGACTCAAAGATCTGCTGTGGGAAGCGGAGGGAAGGTAAGAGCAGAGGCCAAGTGAAGGGCAAAGAGCCACTGCCCGGACAAGGTGACAGCCTTGGAGAAGAGCTCTTAAAAATCCAGAGGCTGGGGAGGCCTCAGGAAAGCAAAGAAAATGACCACAAGAAGTTATTCCGGAGAAAAAGAGCCTGCAGGAGAAATGATACAAGGGAATCCGGTTTGGGGAGAAAACATGGAGTGTCCAGGTTGGAGAGGAAAAAAGGAAAGGCCTGCAAGCAACGAGAAATGACATCAGGGCAGGAGAGTGAGGACAGCAGTGACAAGGAGGGAAAAGCCATCACAAACAGAAAGAAACAGAGTTTTAGAAGGAGGTGTGGAAAGAGACTTGGTGTTGGTGAAACAGGCACAGAGCTGGGGGCTGTCAAGGCCATCACAGAGCAAGGTGCTGAAGGTTCTTTTCAGAAACAGAACTCGGCAGAGAAGGCACAGAATCCCAGGCAAAGGCACAGAGGGAATCAGGACTCCAAGGAGACCTCTGAGCAGAAATCATGTTCTCGATCCCAAGGCAGTACAGCACAGGAAAAAGGTGAGAGGACCGGGAAAAAGCAAGTTGAAAAACTTACCAGGATTGTCATCACTGAAAGCGAGGATGAAAATATTCTGGAAAGCTCAGGTAACTCCTGCTCTGACTCCAGCAGTGAAGGCCATGGGACCCACAAAATGGATACAAAGGAGGCTGCGGTGGGGAGCACTTCCAGCAGTGAAGAGAAGAGCAGCTCTTCAGAAGAGAAGAGCAGCTCTTCGGAGGAAGATGGCAACAGTGAGAAAGAAGTTGTGCTTGAAGATCCTCCTGTGAGTGAAGGAGAAGGCCACAAGGAACTGGCTGATGAAAGCAAGGAAGCATCTATTGAACCTGAAAGGGAGCAGGTGACCACAGATGGAAAAATTGAATCTGAGGCTGAAGGCACTGAATTTGCAGGATTGGAAGCAGAGGAGAAGATGAGGAAGCCAGACAACATGCTGAGACAACCAGAATGTGCTCCAGCTGAGAGCAGTGAGGCAGATGATCAGTTAATCCCTTCAGGACTCCAAGTTAAGAGTGTTAAGAACCGAGGAAATATTGAAGTAGACAAGGAAAATATACTAAAAATTGTCAGAGTTGAAGATATGTCAAAAGATGGACACGTGAATTCTGACAGCAGTGGGGAGAGCAGCACTGCAGAGAACGTTGATGAAGTAAAAGAAAATGAACCAGAACCACTCCCAACTGCTGTGAAAGCAAAACTCCACGTTCACCTTAGCAAATATGAACAAGAAGAGAAGGTGAATGATGAAGGCAGAGAGCTGCAAAATGGCTCTTTCCTCTCCAAGCAGCAGAGGACATTGAAGGAGAAATCTGGGAAGTGTGAGATCCCAGAGCAAGGTGAAGAGGCTGGATATAGACAGAGGAACAGTTCAGACTGCAGCAGGCAGGACCTACCAGCACTGATGCTTACAAAGAAATGTTCTTCTCCATCCCAAATCCCCCTCAGTCTGAAAAAACAGCATAAAAATACTGAGACCAAACTATCACCAAGCCAGAAACCAAATCCTGCCCAGATGGCTTTGGGAACCAGCTCAGACCTGAACAATGTTGAAAGCATCTGTTCAAAACCCATGACTCTAGAAACTCTCAGTAAACAAAAAGAACCCAACATAGCTCAGAGTTTTGGAGAGAAAAAATTAAATACTTCAAGCTGCTCCACCATTACAAAAAAATCGTCTGATAAGCAGCTCCTTGGAAAGAAGAAGAAAGTTGGAAAAGTTATTGGAAAAGTTAAACAGAGTTCAGGTCAGTCTACAAAGGCAAAGAAAGAGAAAGCAGAAGAAGTGGTTGCAGAGGCACCTTCTGAAACAGAACCTGTGGATGGTGGGGAAGGATCCAAGCAGTTGCACACCCGTTCTGCTTTTAGAAAAGTCACCAGCTGGCTTGGCCAAAAACCTGCCAAGAAAGCAAGGCTGAAAGCTCGACTGCTGAGTGTGGCACGTGCAATTGGTATCTCCAGATGGCTCTTGAAGAAATTTGGGAGGAAGAAGAGCAGCAAACCTTTTGGATTCAGAAGTAGAATGGCAATCCGGATTCTGAGCACTGCGGGGTGGGTTGGTCAGTCTGGCGAAGCCTGCCCTGGTGCAGCTGGACAGCTGGGCAGGGCTGAGCCAAGGGACAAAGGATCTTCTGCTTCATTAGTGGAGGGGAAAGGTGGTCCTAAAATGGTAGAGGAGGTGGGACACATTGATTTGCCTCCTGGTGATTCCTCTCTTCACGGAACCAGTTCCTTTCCGTGCTCGGATGAGAACAGTGCTACTGATGCCAAATTTGCTATAGTGTTCCCCAGAGTCCACAGCTTGGTTAAGGCTAGGAACTCCTTGTCCAGGGGCTCTGGCAATGGTTATTCCCTACAGAAACGGAAATCTCCATCAGAGAGAAAATCTGTCACTCTTGTGCAACAGGGTTGCAGATCCAAATGTGACCTTCCCAGCTCTCTGATGGATCCAAGCCAGAGAAACAGTGAGCAGGGCTTCCTCCCACATCGAGAAGAGGAGCCAATTCATACATCAGATTATTGCAGTGAGGTAGAAGTCAAGGAGGGTTCAGGTGTCCTCCAGACTGCAGGATCCATGGTCCCTCCTTGTGTGCACTGGTCCCAGCAGCAGGGGCAGGGATGTGACCCTGCAGCGTGGCTGAACTCCGAGCGGCTGCTGCCACGGCCAACCATCGAGAACCTGAGCAAATGGGCCATCTCCAAGGACCCCCAGCTGGCCAGCAGCCGTGGGAGGGTCTGCAAGGACCAGTGGGAGGCAGAAGATGTCGCTGGCAACATGCTGGAGATGGAGTTCACGCAGAAACAGGTAGAGGTGTTGTCTCCAGTACTGGAACGGAACTGAACTTCGCCCGATTTTCAGTCATGTGTCTGTGCATTTCAGGTGTACGTGTGTGAAGAGCACTGTGCAGAAGCTGAGGAGATTGAAGATCTAACCAGACTGGAGTAGGTGTCCTCAGTGTCTGCAGCTCATTCAGGTCACAGGGGCTTGCTTGTTATCCTGCAAAGGTGGCTCAACAACAGCAAACACCTTATAGATCCTTACTTAGATAGGAGAAAATATTTTTTTTCTCTGTGGGAGAAAATAGAATTAATTGGATGCATATCATAGCTGAGTAACTGATGCGCTGCTGAAAAGCTAAGTAAAAGACTGAATTTTAGTATTTAAGTTATGGACCTACAGTGAACCACTGGGGAGGAGCAGAGGGAACTCCTGGCTGTTATGTAGAGCGTGTCCCCAAGCTCTGCTGCACAGAGAGTGCACATTGAACCTCTGCAGTCACACCCCAGAGACAGCAGCTCAGCCTGGTTAACAGACTTCTGTACAGGTGCATCCCCGGAACTCTGTTTCTCCTGTTAAATGGTTCCCAGTCCTGAAATGGGATCTAAAAAAATCCCAGAATACTTAATAGGTAGGGGAAATTAGGTTTGGAGGCTGATGTGACTTCTGTGGTGTAGCAGAAGGACAGAACTGGGAATTTAACACGCCATTCTTACTGTATGAAGTGAGTGATAAGAAAGGACAACTTGCAGGGTGAGAGGCACATTTCTATGTTCTTTGCCTGCTGACATTGGCATCTGTGGTTTTAGTGGCTCCTGTTGCCTTCAGCTGTGAAAAATTCAGGTCCTACATCTTTAAGAGCTGTTAAACCATTGGTTCACTGCTTTTGTTGAAAGAGAAGCCCCTGACACTGCTTCTCACACATCCTCCCCCCCGTCATCCTGTTGAGATAAACACCTGTAAAGGCTGTGCAAGGAGCTGTGATCACACAGAGGAAGTTCTGAGCTTTGAATGCTCTATTCTCTGATGTGTTTAATCCTGGAGATGTTGGAACCACGTGAAGGCAGTGAAGAGTTTCGGTCCCAGCTCCCCACAAAATCCTCGATCCCCATATGGGCCATTCACTTAAGAGTTGGACTCAATGGTTCTTGTAGGTCCCTTCCAACTCAGAATATTCTGTGATCCTTGGGAGGGCAGAAAGGTTGATATTTAATATTAACACATGCAAGTGAAGCTTGTGGCTGACGAGTCCTTTCCTCTGTTTGTAGGGAAGTCTGTGAGAGCTCAGTCCTGCTGTGCCTGAAGAAGAGGTTCCATCGCAATCTCATTTATGTATGGACAGTGATGTTTGGTTTGGTTTTCTTCAGTGCTTATTCATTCTGAACAATGAGCTTTTAGAGAAAATAATTTATATTATGCCACCAAGCTTTAATAATGCACCAAGTACCTCACTCATTACTGGGAACAATGATAAAAAGGATACGCACACAGCTTTTGCTCAGAAATCAGGTAGCATGAAATATTTGGGGTAAAATCTGAATGTTCCAGAGTTTCTCTGTAATTTTGGTATTTCCTGCCAACCTGTGAGCTTCTGAGGCTCCTTTTTATCTTCAGCTGCTCCTAGTGGGACCCACCTATTTTAGCAAAGAAGTCCTGAGTTAAACATTGTGGATCTTGAGAAGAAACCTTAGAGTTTCTGCAAACATTTCACAAGTTGCAGTCCACATCTGGTTCTGGATGGTTAATTGTTCTCTCTTCCATTTAGTGGCTCAGGTGTTCAAACCTGTGCCTGTAATTTCACGTGGAGCTTGGAGAATAGACAGTGGCCAGAGAAGATGACCACAGACCAGTGAGTGCTCACTTATCCCAAATTATTAATGACAGAGATTTGAAAATGACCACTGAAAAGCTGTGCCCTGGATAAGTTGGCAATATAGTCAGAATAAATAACATTCCTTTAAAGGGAATTTCTGTATTTGTATTAATAGCTGCATTCAGCTGCATTCCTCAATCAGAAAATTCGAAGAAGCCACCAGATTTTTAACCCTTTCTTATTTTTGTCCTAGACTTACATTGGGCAAATTCTGATTTCTGTGAATCCTTTCAAAGACCTCAGTATCTACTCCGAAGATGTGGCTGCTGAGTACCAGCAAGGGACTCTCTCAAAAAATGCCCCGTATGTTTCTCTTTCTCAAATAACTCTCTAAACCTGTTCTGTTTGTGTTCCCGAAGGTATTTTATTTTCCCCCAGTTCTCTGGTAGAATGGATTCATTCTCTGGAAGTGAACAGCCCATTTGGCAAAGCTGTAGTTGCTTGGGCCTGTAGTTCTACAGAGCTAAAAGTTCATCCCTGGAAGTGTCCAAGGCCAGGCTGGACAGGGCTTGGAAAAATCAGGTCTAGTGGAAGTTGTCCCTGTCCATGGCAGAGGAATGAGATGGTCTTTAAGGTCCCTCCAACCCAAACCATTCTGTGATTTTCAGGTCAAGTTTCTTTGATCAAGACACTGGCCCATCTCTAATGTAGATCCCTGATGAGGAACCTCACAGTGCTGCACTTGTGAGGTAGAAATGTGGGGTCAGTTAACGGGGGTTTCCTTCTGTCCATCCAGACACATCTTTGCCATAGCACAGATGGCCTACGCGCTGTCCCAGTCGTCAGGGCAGGAGCAGTGTGTCGTCATCAGGTAGGAAGTGAAGGGCTTTGTTGAAGGCCCTTTAATTTCTTTGTGTAAAGCTTCCACTTTTGTATTTCACTGCCTGTAAATTGATCCTTCTGGCTCTTCCGTGAGGGCTGCCAGTGGAGAACCCGAACGAGGTGGATTTTTATTTCACTCTGTGCAAATACAGTCTGAATTTAGTTTCACTTCAGAGGAGTGGGAGAGAAGGAGTCTGGCATTCCCCAGGGGAATCCTGTTTGGGCCCATTTTGTCAGATTGTCTCAGTGTTTCAAGCAATGGGTGATAGATCTCCAGCTGTCAATCAGCACGCCCCCTCTGATTTGCTGTAGCAGAGCCTCTGATATGCCTAGATCAGGTATCTCTGTTTCAATACCAACTTCTTCACTTCTTGCTCCTGCAGTGGGCACAGTGGATCAGGTAAAACAGAAGCTGCCAAAGCCATTGTGCAATACCTGACCATGCTGTACCAGGGATCTGACAGCCACAGGATCAGACAGGTAAGAGGCAACTGAGCTTGGCTGGAGGCCGTGAGGGTTGGGCAGGGAAAAGAAGCCAAAGACAGGGGAGAGAGGCCATGCTGCTGATGTTATTTGTTTGGCTGGACTTGGGAGGATTTGTGGTCCAAGGTGAAGCACCCATAAAAACACAAGGACAGCTGGTGTATTTGTAGTTCTGTATTTTAATACCTGGGAGATCTGATGCTGTGAAAAGCTCTGCATCTGTTTGAACTGAGAGCTGGTAGCTGCCATAGAGAGTCTGGGAGGTGAATCTGAACAAACACAGAGCAGAAGTAAAGTGAGAGATTGTAGCAGCGAGGGTAAGGACCTCACAGAGCAACTCACCACTGGCTAGGGGTAATGATACCAGGATACATTTAAAAAGACATCTTTTACCCATGCGGGAATTTTATCCGTGAAGTCCCACTTTTTTTGTATTTTCAAACTGACCGGTACATAAGCCCCTTTTGAGTTTAAAACCCTGTGATTGCTACTGAAGTGTACCCTTTTCTTTAAAGCCCTGCAATGTCCTACCCATCCTGGAGAGTTTTGGAAATGCACGAACCATCCTCAATGACAACTCCAGCCGTTTTGGAAAGCTGCTGAATGTCCACCTGCGACAGTGAGTTGAAGAATCCCCTTGGGGTCCCTCCAGCTGCCAAGGGGTGCTTGGGTGAGACCAGGTGGAGCAATGCTGAGAGCTCACACAATAACCCTCCCCCCCCCTTCACTCTTGTTATCAGCAGGGTAGGAAGAGGATGAGTTCACATCCCTATTTTGCTTTTTTTGTGTTTCCTCCACAAAAGAACAGATCTTACTTCTCAAGATGAGTGTTAGATTAAGAACATAAGAACGGCTGAACTGGTTTATACCAAGGACCCATCTGATACCCTGCTGTGTCCCCAGCACTGGCCTCAAGCACTGCCTGAGGCAAGAACAGCCCAAATACACACGATGCTTTTCCCTAACACCCCATGAGCTCTTCAACATTTGCAGCGGCTCAGGAGTTTTCCTGAGTCTCCTGAGGTTTTCCAGTTTCCTCCTGGACTCATGCAAACTTCACTTCATGCCTCTGCAACAGCCTTCAACAAGTGTTCCACAGGTCTAACCAGTTCTGTGAAAAACACCTTTCCGTTGAGCCTGCCTCCTCTCTGACTTCTGGGTTTGGTTGGTTTGTTTGGGGTTTTTTTCTGGCTGTTGCTAAGCACTGAGCTGATTCTTTCATGGAACTGTCTGTCGAAACCCTCAGGTCTCAGTCCTAAGGAGCAATGGTTAAATTGGAGCCTGTCTGTTTGTATGTGAAGCTGGGTCTGTACCCATCACGTCACATTTATCTACAGTGGGTTTCATGTGCCATTTTCTTGCTCACTCACTCTGCACTGTAAGGTCTGTCTGCTTTTATTCTGCCTTCATCCTCATTGCCTTGAATAATTTCATACAAGCAGGAAGCTTTGTCCCATTGCTGTTCAGCTCCTCTTCTAGGTCACTTATCAAACCCTCAGTTGCACTCACAGGTCAGGCACAGACACTTTGTGGAACTCTAATGGTTGTTTGAGACTGTTAAGAGGATTCACCTTTACTCCTACTCACATTAGGACTTTCCTTCTTATTCCATGGTTGCTTGGTTTCCCTGAAAGTCCCACAGTTTTGTCAAAATATATTGGAAATTCATGTAGATTATGTCCCTTAGATCATTCTTGTCTGCAGAAAACCTGTCCCCAGCTCCTGACAGGATCTGTTGCTGTCTTGTGCTCAGTGGCATCGTGGTGGGAACATCCATCTCCCAGTACCTGCTGGAGAAGTCTCGTGTGGTGTTTCAGGTGAGGACCAGTGGCCCCCTCTCTCCCTTATTAACATTTAATCTTAAATTTGCTGTTAAATAGCAGGGCTGGGAATTAGTGTGAGAATTGCTTTCCATTTCTTCTGCTAGCAAGAACTATGTCCCCTCTGTGTAGCACAGGGTGATCACTTCTTTAATTTGAATAAAATAGGAGGTTTCTCTGTCTCAGATGGGTTGAATTAAGCCACTTATTAGCTATTATTGAAAGTTAAATCTTCCCTCAATTAGTTTTTCTTAATGTCTGGAGTGTGGAAATGGTCAAATATTAGAGCTGTGTGAAAAGGACTGCTCTCAGGTGGAATGTTCTTAAAGTGTCAGTGGGAAACCCTGGAAACTTTTCAAATTCAGTGGTTCTGGCCTTGTCCTGCTGGCCCCAGAATCTGTGTCTTGCTCTGTGAGTGTGTTCTGTAGGGGTTTGGAGCTGGATATGGATCAACTCCATGGATGTGTTCCATCAGGCCCATGGTGAGAGGAACTACCACGTGTTTTATGAGCTGCTGGCAGGGCTGCCCGTGGAGCAGAAAGAGGAGATGTACTTGCAGGAGGCAGAGTCCTACTTTTACCTGAACCAGGTGAGTGAGCTGAGGGTGCTCTGCAGCAGCTGGCAGAGAGCAATGGCCAAGGCATCCCTTCTGTTTGGTTAGAGGGGCACCAAATCACTTTGCTCCCCTGCAAAGGACTCAGGACTATGCTAAAGTCAGCTCTGCTCCTTCTCATGCTCTGCTCCTTCTCATACCGGATCTAAGAATCAACATCTTTGTCTCTTTTGTGATCATTTTCTCACCTTTCAGGCCCCCTCTACTCTGAAAGGACGGACTTTAACAAGGAGTCGTTGTGTAGACTCACGGCTCCATCGTGTGGTGTAAAACCCCTTTTCTCATTGCCTTTCCTTGCATTTGCAATTTACCGTGGGACTGCAAAAAGCAGGGAGGATTTCTTTCTACCTTCTGCAAAACACCTGCTTTATAGACTGAGTCAATGGGTGCGGATTTTAAACCGCTGAAATATACTGCTGATTGCAATTATTTAAATTGGAGATTTGTTTGTCAGACTTACATCAAGTCATAATCTTGGAACCTCTTTTTTTCTTTTTTTTGTCCGCGTGGGTTTTGTTTTGTTTGGGATTTTTTTTTTTTAGATTGTTTTCCATAATCAAGGAGGTCACAACAATAGCAAGAGATTTTTCCTATTTCAGCGTGAGTCAGCTTTCCCAGGTGGCAAATCCAAATTCTTCACAGCAGCTGCGGTCAGGAGGAATCCTCGATAGTGATTGCTATCACCTCGCCTTCAGGCGAGGAATGGACAAGTACCATTAATGACTCAAGGACGGAGGGCAATTAAGGGCCCAGCCCTTAATGTGTGATTAATGGTTCCTGGCTGGCAAAGCATTGTAAAGCAAAGTCTTCAAGGTGATAATTAACAGGAATATCCCAGCCTGCTGCAGAGAAGGACAGGGAAAAAGATCAGATTATGCACAAAAGAGTTAGCTAAGACCGTCAAATTCTCTCTTGGATCTTGGCAAGAAGAAGCCCAAGGGCTGCCTGGACCTCATCCTTGTCTCACCAGAATCTGCTGGGCGAGCTGGGAACTGTGGTCAAAGGATGCCCTTGAACACAAACAGGTTCTGCAGAACCCCCTGCCCCAGAATTTCTGTGACCTTTAGGGTCACAGGCAGTTGCTAGGAGTGTCCTCCTGAAGAAGCAGAAGAGTGATAAGCGCATGTTGTTGTAGAGAAACTCCGTGGCCGGGCTCTCTGGGTGCACAGAACCCCATCTGCCTTGGCACACCGGGTTCTGGTACCATTTGGGGGAGCTATTCTGCCATGATTTACTTGGCAGTCGACTCTGGCACCACTTCTCTCAAGCTGCACCCCAGCAGTGGGCAGGGGGATCCTGGGGAGCTTGTACTGGAATTACAATGGAAACTTGGCATGTGTGGGTAAGAGAGATCTTAATCTCAAAACTCCAGAGAGAAAAGAGACTGGCCCCTCACAAGTGTTGAGTTTCCACTAGTGGTGTCTTTGGTCTCTTTACTTCAGATCCCTCCAGTCCTTAAAACATTGATCTGCTTCTCTGAAGGTTCCTGCTGGTGGCTTAACCCCTGCCTGGGGCTGAAGGGGCTGATCACGATTATCTGTCCCTTTTCTCTCAGGGCAGAGCATGTGAAGTCCTGGGGAAGGAGGACAGTCAGGATTTTCTGGTCTTGGTGCAAGCTCTGGAGGGAATCAGCCTCTCGGACGATCAGCTGAGCTCCACCTGGGCTGTCCTGGCTGCCATTCTGCAGCTGGGGAACATCTGCTTTACCTCCTATGAGGTACAGTAATCCCGACAATTTGGGAACGGGATATTTGTGCTGAATATTGCTGTTATCCCATGTGGTGGGAACAAGGACATGATTCCTGACTGAAGATGACATCCTTTGAAGACTCTTCTGTCCTGTTAGTGTTGGGCTCTAGACTGGTCTAGGCAGGGACAGAAGATGGAGGCAACCAAAGGTCATTAGAGCTTGGGTGGCTTTTTAAGGAGCTGAAATGAACCTGGGGTTCTGCCCAGGCTGTGACCAGCTCTGTGCAGCTGAGGTGCTGTTGACAATATTAATACAAGAGGGTCCTTGTATCCCATCCATTGTTCATATCTATAATATATAGGAATATATATATATAGATAGATAGAAATATATATAGATAGTAATATATAATAAAGAACACTTTATTATTTAGAAAGAATCCTTTGAACATGCAGCCATCGCCAGTGACACCGAGATTCAGATTGTGGCCAATCTGTTGTGTGTCTCAGCAGAATTCCTGCAGAGTGCTGTCACCCACCGTGTCACTGTGAGTACCCTTCTGGTGATTTCTCATTGCTCCTGTGATGCCTTAAGAGGCCACCTAAAACACAGAGACCAGACAAGAATAATAGAATAAAGGAGGTATTTATTTGAAGGGCCTTCAAAGGCTCACCCTGGGCAGTCCAGAGGCTCCACCCAAGATGGACCCTGGGTCACGGGTTCTTCACACTTTGATAAGTTTGATTCATTTGCATATCAGGGTTAATTCCCCAATTATAACCTCAGTTCATGATGGAATTACCCCAAGTTTGCCCTCCTTTAGAGGCTTTGAGTTGACACATTTTGGGCCCGGTGTCCTTGGAGTGGGAGCCTGCAGAGGTTTGTTGTGTGTGAGCAGCAGGAGAGAACAACAGCTCCCAGGGCACAAGGAACTGCAGAGTCACACACCAGGCAGTGCAGGGTTTGAAAAATATAAAAGTTAAAACCTAAGGCATCACCTGAAGCACAGGATGTCCTGCCCCAATGTCCTAACCTTAGAAGGCTCAAAATCTGGGAGGTAACAGCAGGAATAAAATGGTTGGGATGGGCTGAACCCCTCAAGGCAGCTCTGTAAAGATGGCAGAACTCACACCTAGGAGGGCTCTTTTCTGACATGAGTGGCTTCAGGTTTATCACTTTGGCCAGTTGACTCCCACCTCTGGCAGCAAAATTCTGGGTTTAGTTTTTCTTTTGATATCTGGGTAAATTCTCAGCCAAATAGAAACAAATATCCATTTATTTATCAACTGGGTTGACTTCCTTGTTGATTAAAAAAAAAAAAAAAAAATAAAAAGGTGTTTTTGTGCGATGATAGTAAATTCTGTCTCTTTATGTATCCAGGTCACATCTTACGATCGGATCTTCACCCCTCTGTCTGTAGAAGGAGCCATTGATGCCAGGTGACTTCTGCTGATGTCTAGGTGGGTGAGATGCACCCAGGGGTGCTGTCTTTGCAGTAACTGATTCTTCTCCCCTCTCCCACTCAGGGACTCCATTGCCAAGGCTCTGTACTACCTGCTCTTCGAGTGGCTGCTGCTGAGAATCAATGAGTGGTTGGCTCCCTGGGAATCTGACTGTGCCGTGGGCATTGTGGACATCCATGGGTTTGAGGTTATTTTTCACGTTCTTTTGCTATGGCCTGGGCAGTGAGGGCATGTGCTCATCATGGCCTTGGAGTTTTTTACTTAGGACTCCCGTTAAAACCTGTATGTCCCAATGAAAGCTGAAAACAATGCAACGCAGAGGTGGGGCTGTGCATCCAAGAGTAGATCTTTTCTTCTTTATGCTCCTTCACAGCTTGTCTCATCTCTTGCTGTTCAGTAAGCCAGGCTGAGAGCTCGCAAACCAGACAGAAGATGATTTGAACTGCTGGGGTTCATTCACACCGACCAGAACCAGCAGCTCAGCTCAGCCTGTGCAGGATTTACAGGGAGCCACAGCTCCCTGGGCCTTGGAAGGGATGATCCCTTTTTGTCTTCACAGGATCTGGGGGTGAACAGCTTGGAGCAGCTCTGCATCAACTTTGCCAACGAGCACCTCCAGTGGTTCTTCAGCCAGACTGTCATTGCCCAGGAAGAGGTGAGTGGAACTCAGTGCAATTCACACCACCTTACGGCAGCACACATGGAATGAGCTGAGGCATCCTCAGAGTATTCCTCAGCGGGGAACAGGAAGCTGAATGGTCCTCTTAAGCAATATCCATGGAATCCTAGTCCAAAGAGCTGCCTATTTAATATCTTTTACTAATTCTGCAGTAAATTAAGGGAAGGAGATTTTATCAGTAACTTGCTGTGTTTTCCAGGTAAGTGAGTTGGTCAGGGTCAAAGAGCCCAGACCTCAGTGGGTCCTTTTAAAGCCTGTTTGGCTTCTTTGTAGCATTTTCTGTACCACTTATGTCCTGGGGATGAAAGTGTATTTATCAGACTTGTTGCCTTTTACAGTTCACTTTATCACTCAGCTTAGCAGCCTTTCGCTCTCAAATCAGGAAAATTATTAGTGGCTTTAGAAGAAGTTTCATGAGACAAAACCAGACAGTTCTAGGCAAGTTCCTAATAGCAGTGAAACGCTAACTTCCTAATAAACAACCCAAATCCCTCTATTAACTCCCTCCATTTTTCCTTGTTTGCATGGCTGGATTTGGCCTTTAACATGCAGGAGGAATACAGCCAGGAGCAGTTAGCTTGGATTCCTATTTCCAAGATGTACAGCAAGTCGTGCCTGGATTTCCTTACTGCAAAGCCCCATGGCATCCTGTGCATCCTGGATGACCAGACATCCCTGACTCAGGTGAGGAGCTCTCAGCCTCTCATGGGACCCCTTTCACAGGATGCTTAAGGTGAGGCTGTTTTCCAGAATGATTGCACAAGCATTCAGTGTTTTTACCTTGGGTTTAACAGCGGCTTTTCAGCCTCCTGAGTGTGTTGCAGCATCAGGAAATGTGTTTGTCATCTCCTTTACAGGCCACAGACCACACCTTCCTCCAGAAGTGTCATTACCACCATGGAAACAGCCCTTGGTACACCAAGCCCAAGCTGCCTTTGCCAGAGTTCACTGTGCAGCACTACGCTGGCCCTGTCACCTACCAGGTGAGCTGGCAGGGGCTCAGAGCAGCTGGAGAAATGACCCAACCTGGGGACAAGCTGTGGGTGTCCTGATGGACCAGATCTGTGATCAAAGCTCTCCCCTTGTGACTGCACATCCCTCTAGAGCATCAGTTTATCAGAAGAGAGATCATTATTAAGAGAAGGCAACTAAGCTGCCTCTGGGCAGAAGCAAAATAGGAATTGCCCTCAGTGACACAACAGCCTCAGAGCTCTGGAAATCCAGGAAAGCTCTTGCTGCCAGAAGAAAAAGTGAGAAGTCAAAGCCTACTGGGCTTTGGAGGGGAAAAGGAGCAATCGCTTCTAAAAGCAGAAGTCATTGTCCCCTCCACCCTGGTGGCAGCAGGAAGAACCAGCTTCATTCTCCAGGGCTTTTCCCTTGTTCCACCTCTCCAGCTGCCTGTCCCCAGTCCAAGTGTGTGTAACAGGGGTGTTTGCCTGTCTGAGTGGTCTGAATGGTGCATCAAATCAGACTTTGCCTCTGCAGGTCCACAAGTTTCTCAATAAAAACCGTGACCAGCTGCGTCCAGAGGTGCTGGATATCTTCTCCCAGAGCCGCCTCAAGGTACTGCAGTGGGTCAGGAGGAAGATCTCTATTGCACACACCCAATGATCCACTCCTTGTCTTTATGTGAGAAGCAGAAAGATCCTGATCAGGTGTCAGGGGAACCCGGAGAAGTCACGAGCTTTATCTTACTGAATTTACTTGGGAATTGAGCAAATTGTCTTTGCCCACAATTGATGCATTTTATATATAAACCACACAGACTGCCCAAGGATGCAGCTGCATTCCTGACACTGCCACGGGCAAGGGAAAATGGTCCTCTTAAATTTCAGGTAGAAGAGATTCTTCTTTCCACGTAGTTCAGAGAGTTTTGGTAATTTCTTTGTTTCTGCAGGTGGTGTCTCACATTTTCCAGAGGGCTAAAGCTGCCTATGGTCAGCAAAGGGAGCTGGGAGCCAGGGGCAAAGGGCTCAGGCCTCAGGCCTCCACACTGGTGTCCAAATTCCAGCAGTCTTTGCAGGACCTCACAGCCAAGCTGAGAGGGTGAGAGACGCTGTTGGCACCCAGAAGTGTGAAGTCTTCCAGGGTCAGCACAGAGAGGAGGGTGATCCAGGGCTCTTCCTTCTGTTTTCCAGGAGCCATGCCTTCTTCATCCGGTGCATCACCCCTAATCCCAGGAAGGTAGGGCAGCACTCTGAGGTCCTTATGGAGTCCCTCAGTTCCTTCATTCTTCTCCAACAGCTCTCCTTTCACAGCTGAGATTTTAACTTCTTTGTTTTATTTGATAGCTTGAGACTTTTTTCCCCCGTTCTGTGTCCCACCCTTCCCTGTGGCCGTGTGAGTCAATCCTGTGCTGCAGGAGCAGAAGCCAGGGTCAGCTGGACACCAAAGTATCCTTGGGCTTTGTGTTCCATGGCCTACAGCCCACGGCAAGATCCAGTCCAAGGACAGGACAAGAGAAGGAGACCCTTTCTAAACTCCCTGCCTTCTGTCTCCTTTCTTTAATTTTTCTTTATTTCTTGTTTTTCATTTTTTCCCTCCGTTTTATCTTCGCAGCTGTCGAATATATTTGATGTGGAATATGTCAACTGTCAGCTGCGACATTCCGGGATACTGGAGGCCATCCACATTCGAAAGGAGGGATACCCAGTCCGTCTGCCATTCCAGAGCTTCCTGGCCAGGTACAGGGGTGTCCTGGCTTGGGATCCCCCAGCCCTGGATGATTTGTTCTCTGAGGGCTCCACGTACAGCCCTGGTTTTTGTCACACCCACTCCTCCTGCCCCAGGTACGGGCTCCTGGCTGGGAGCAGGCCCAGCAGCTTGGAGCAGAGAGAAGGCTGTGCAGCAGTGCTGGCTCACGTGGTGGGGAACCCCTCGGATCTCTATCAGATTGGAGTCACAAAGGTGATGCCTACAGAGAATCCCATCTGGACTGCACAGCCCCACCCACCCCTTCCCAGGCTGGCAAAGCACGAGAGGAGCTCAGCCTCTGCCCAAAGAGGGAGGGCCTTGCACACCTTCCCCTCTCACCTTTGCCTCTTCTCTCAAGTACTAAGGAGGCATTTTTAGCACTTCAGATTAACAGGAAACTCCAGCTCCAGGCTACTGTAGCATGGCCAAGTCCTTTGTATACCCAGCATTCCTGGGCTTCTACTTTTGCTGCCTGCTAACCACCACCACTCCCTGATTCCTTGTCCTCCACAAATGCATCCATCTCTGTCACCTGCACCTGTGCCTCCCCCCCTGCCCCAGTTTCCTCAGCAAGAACCCTTAAAGGCTACAAAGGGATAAACCAGCAGTTTTTATTATTGATCAGCTCTGGGAGAAGCTGCTGCTTCCCTCGTGGGTCAGCAGCTGCTGCCTTTGCCCAGGTGTTTCTGAAGGAGAAGGCCAGGCAGCTGCTGGAGAGGCGATGGATCCAGAGGCAGAGCTGGGCCGTTGTCACTCTGCAGAGGAAATTCCGACGCCTCCTTCACCGCCGGCGCCTCCGTGTCCTCCAGGAGAAGGTCACGGTCATCCAGGCCCACTTCCGAGGTTACCAGGCAAGGTCAGGAGTCAAAGGCCAGCCAAGGGACAGCTGGGTGGGGATGTCCAGACCCCTCCTCGTGTTGGCTCCTGGCCTGCTCCATGTGTGTTTGTGGCTGATGCTTCCCCCACTAGCCAATTCTTTTCTTTTCTCGTCCTCTAGGAAGCGTTACAGGAGGCTGAAGAAGACTTTGGTGCAATTTAAAACCATGATTTTAATCTCCAGACCTTTGATTCAAAGGAGGAAGTGCTGCCAGGTACCAACGGCCCTCTCAGAACAAGGTGTACAGGAGGGGCTATTTCTGCCCTAAGCAGAGCGAGCTGGGGACTGGGTGAGGCCAGGGCAGGGATGGCTCTGGAAGGTTTGTCGGGAATGAGCCACAGAGGTGTCCTTCACCCTCTGTCTGACATAAATGTAGTCAAATGAAGGAAGCCTTCTCTCTCGAAATGACATTCAGAATTTGCACAGGTATTGCAAACACAGCTGATTCATGGGCCTGGCTGTGTGAGCTTCTCCAGGCTGCCCTACATGAGACAAGAGCTGGTTCCATCTGTGGTCTTCAGAGCTGCTGTTCTGCTCAAGCTGTAAGGAGTCATTCATCTTGCTCTTTTTGTTGCCCAGTTCAATTTCTGATGGTGACTGAAATGCAAGATTTTTCAGTCCACAATGATCCTCTTCTGATCCCTTACAGCTGCCTCAGGCTGCTCAAACCCTTGGCCTCTTGGAAATCAGCTGGGGTGAGAACAGCATGGCCGGTTTTTGAGAAGATGGAAAATGGTGTACAGGAGAGAGCCATGGTTCTGTCAAATGGGTATAATGTATTCTGCACAAACTATTAAAATGAAATTGGAAAGAGGAAATCAGACCACTCATCCTTAGAGTAGCAACAAACACCTCATAGCTGTCAGCTTCGTGAGGGAAGGACCCAGCACACCTCCTGGCATGGCTGAGGGCATGGTGGGGCAGAGGGTTAAGGATGGGGGTGTTGATACAAACCTGCAGAGGTGCCTCCTCTCTTGCCATGCCCAACACAGCGTGAGTTTCTGTTCTGTTTCTTACCCTTCCCACTTGGACAGGATCCAGCTTTTCTTTCTCCCAGGTAACCACAACAGTGCAGCTCTTTTGAATACGTTTCTGCTCTTTCAGTGTTTGTTTGCTGAGGTTTCTGTACGTGCAGTAGCAGCAGCAAAGGTTTCAAAGTTCACCTGCCGCAAAGTTCCTCCTTTCCCCCCACCCCATGGCCTGGCCCTGCCCTTTGGACTTTAGCTCGTCACTGTCTTTCTCAGCCCAGACCTCATAACCTCCCATGTAGTCACGCTGCTCTGCACCACTGACAGGCAGGAGAGAGACAGGCAGAGACAGAAACCCTCCTTCCCCATCTCGGAGCAGGAGTCAGGTGAGTGATGAGGCTGGGGAGCCATAGAATGGATAGGAAAGGGCAGAGCTGTGAGGGAGTTTAGCTTTTGCTATCCCTCCCACCCTTCTAAAGGGTTTCCTCTCCATGGACGAGTTCATCTGTGCGTGTTCAGGCTGTTCTCTTGTGTTTTGATGCTGGAGGAGGCGGGGGAACATTTCTGACAGCTGCTGGGTGCCTTTGTTCTGAGCCACATTAAACGCTCAGTAAGGGAAGGTGTGGCACGATGCTGGGCAGGTGGTGGAGGCTCTTGCTGTTGAATTGTGTCGTGCAGGGCAGGAGGTGTTTCAGCAAAGCTCAGGTCTTTGCCTGGGCAGCCCCTTCTCAATACACTGTGTTGGGGTCCCAAGAAGGCTCTGTAGCTGTTCTGTCATTTTATCTTCGGGAGCAGGACACCAGCTCCTGCCCACCCACAGCATCTACCCCCAGAATAGCTGGAAGTGACTTCATACACATCTTTTCCCACCCTCCATCCCCTTTTCATCTCCTAACAGCAGGAGTTAAGGGAAAGGAAACAAAGAAGGAGCTCTCTGGCCTGTGGTGACACAGAGAACAGTCCCAGCCAAGGAATGGTGAGTTGTCAAACAGTCTGGGAGGGTCTGAGATTAAAAAAAATCAGGTTCTCCAAGTGTTCTCCCTCCCTTGTGCCTCCTCAGCACGGGTTTGCTGGGGAACAGCAGAACACCTGGAGGGGGTGCACACATGTGTGGAACCTAGTACAGAATGAAGGTTAGCTTAGTATAAAGGGCCTTCTAATTCAGAAATATCTCATTAGCTCAGTGTTTCCCAAACTCTGGGCACAGCCAGGCATCGTAAATCAGTCCTGAGGCAGAGTACTGTGTTTGTTCACAACATTGGACCTGGTCTTCAGAGGTGGAGGGAAGAATATTTTTGATGATCATGTTCTGTTGTGAAGGGTGGGAATGAGACAGTTCTGCATAAATATATAAACAGAAGCTGATGTAGAGGAAGGGATGTATTAAAGGCTTCATAACACATTTCGCCCGTCTCAACACTTCTAACTAATGCCATTATTTATGGACACGCATTTGCCGCAGTGTCTGTACCAAGGGAATCTGAATGGATATTATGCACAATTCTGTATAGACTTGTCAGTAACAACAAGAATAATTAGCCCTGGGCGCTCTTGTATCACCTGCTTCTTCAGGTGTGGATCCAGAACTGTGGAATTTCACAGTCCACTTCCTGAATACACCATTGAAAAGCCAGACTTGAAGTCAAGTATCTTCTCATGAGCAAAATCAAACTCATCAAAAATGCTGCGAATCTGTCTTTAAGTTTTATGTGGAGAGAGATGTCAGAATAATGTGCTGGTGACAAGAGGCTTTACTATGCAGATCTTAACAAAACAAAACAAAGAAACCAAAAAAAACCCAAAAGCTCAGGCTTTGTGACTTTGGCTTGGTTTCATAGTGCCTTAATCTGAGTAGTTCTGTCTGAAACGTCCTGAGCTGACACTACATGCAGTGATGCTGATACACTCTGTTGCATCGGCCCATTTGCTTCCTACCCTGCAGCAGTGCAAGGTGCAAACCAGTGAAAAATCAAGTCTCAGTAACCAGATTCTTATCTGGATTACCCAGGTAGAGATCTGAACTTTCTTAGGGACCTCCAACATACATCAAAGATCAGAATCAGGTCTCTTTTTATGCTGTAGCACTTTCGGATAGTGAAAAATCAAAAGAAAAATGTCAGGAAAGTGCAGGAGGAAACAGCCCTTACCCTTACAGTGCAATATGCCAGACTTGTTAGGAATGAGAGATGAGCCAAAGAAAGCCAACTTTCCTGTCATTCCCCTTGTGGCAGTTGATTTTTTATTTAGGAATTGCTCCCCTTTCCCTCCTTTGCTGACCCATGTCACACAGCTGTGCTCATGTGATACCTTTTTGCAATGGTTCTGAATGTTGTGGAGGCAGAAGTTACTGGTTTGGCTCAGATGCTCCATCCCTGTCCTGGCAGCTTTTCCAAGGCAGTTTCACCCAGTCTCAGCTCAGGGTTTTTATGTGGTTCCTCTGCTGGCAGCCAGTGGCTGATTTGTTTCTCTCTCCAGGACGTGAGGCTGCTGGAGATCCCTGCAGAGCTCGCAGCCCTCCTGCACTTCGTTGAAGGTGAGGAATCCTCCTCCTTCCCTCCCTTTCCTGCACCGTTTCACTGTGTATTTCCTTGTTTTTACCAATGGATGTGTTTGTTCTCCCTGCTGCCCGACACTGGGTTGGATTTGATTCATTGTCATTGCAGTGTAAATATGACAAGGGCAAATGGTACCACGAGTGTTGTTCCCTGACACGGCAGGGAGGAAAAGAAACTTGGGCCAGGGGGCAGAATACCAGCTTGAAAATCAGTATCTTTGTTAATTCTTCAGCTCTTCTTTTGAACTGGGCTGGTAGAACTGATGGCAGGGATGGTGCAAAACTCTTTGCTCAAAGTTATGTGACAGCAAACTGCTTAATGAACTCAGGTCTCTGGCAGAGATGAGTATCTGGGGTGGAAGAACTTAAACCCATCTTTTACCTACGCTAAAATCTTTAAGGGAATTGAAGGGGAAGAAAATGACAGTTTTGGCAATTTCAAAGAAATATTTTTAGGTTTCATTAAAAATTACTTCCTCAAAAGGAATTTTAAAATAGAAGGAAGGAGAAACAGGGTAGCAACTTGATTGTGGAACAATGTAATAACTTGAAATACAAGAGTTTATCAGTCCAGGGATATAGCAATATAATAGCTTAAGGATGTAACAATATAAAAAGTTGAGTATGTGCTATTTTATCAATTTAGGGATGCACCAATTGGTTTTCCAATCACCAAAATACCACTAACTGCAGTAATTTCATGAGCTGTTGATCTGACCTTGAGCATTAAGTTATTTGCAGTTGTGTTTCCTCTGTAGCTCTCTGTACAATGTGAATATTTAAGCTGCAAATAGGTTGAGGCAGGATTTGCTTCTCTCTCTGTGCGGTGTCAAACCCAAAGCCAGCTGTGCCTGTGGCCTTCTGTGGGGGACAGTAAGGGAGACAATCAGGCAGAAGAGTCTTGTGAATTGGAGCAGACTGTGCTGGATTCCCAAATACCTCACATTTCATGGCAGAGCCCTCCAGGGACTATCAGCCGGTCTAGTGAGCAATGTAAGTCAGAGGAGCTCAGGGAACAGTGAAACTGCTGGAAATGAAAGCTGATGGGATGTAAACAGAGAGGATGGGAGAGCATCAGGGGACGCGTTTGGAGATAGAGGAATGCACAGGAGCTGTGCTGCATTGAGAAATCCCTTCAGTCCGTGATGTTTGCTCCTCTCTCATCCATGATAAATCCCTCATTACGAAGCCCTCTCACTTCCTTGTTGACTGAGCAGTTGTCAGCAGTATCTCTGCATGGGCTCAGCGTTTCCTGCCATGTAAATGCTTCAGAGCAGACTTGAATCTCCAGGCGTTCCCTGGGGAGAAGAGTCTGAAAGATCAGAGCTGTAAAATCTCTCTGAAGAGAGTCCTTGTGGTCTCAGGGAGGTGAGGCTGTGTCTGCTGGGGGTTCTGAGGCAGCAGGGCTGGGCTGGGTGTCCCTGGAGTTCAGGGGCTCGGGCAGGGTGAGGTGCAGGTCAGCCAGGAGTTGCTGTGTGAATTGTTTGTGTCCTGCCTCCACACCAGACCTTCTCTTGCAGGTCGATATCGAGCACAGGCCAACCAGATAACTGAGACACAGCCCCCAGAAGTCAAGGTCAAGGATGACCTTTTCCTCCCACCCACCATCAACAACTATCCCTTCTCCTCCTTCATCAAATCACACTTCCAGGTGGGAACTCTTTTTATTTCTCTTCATTGCTTCCCCTGTGGGTAGACACACAAGTTCCAGTAACACCAGGAGCCAATATTTCTGTCCTTTTGTTTCTTTGCAGAACCCAGATTTCCCTGCCCCTGGTCAGCCTCTGCAGCACCCCTTAACCCACCTGGACGCTGAACACCAGGAGAGCGCACTTGAGATCAACAAACTGGTAAGAGATGTCGTTCTTGACCTTGCTGAAGAGCAGGTGGACACAGACAATGTTTTGATGCCTTTGTTCTTACAATACATGGAGGGCTGGAAAAGCAGAAGAAATTGCTCTTTTCAGGCCCTGGAGCAGCCTGGCAGAGATCACGCACAGCCCCTTAGGGTTGCTGTGTCCTTGGGGAGGCACAGAGCAGCCACAGACCATTGGGATCCGAGCGAATTACTCGGTGGTGGAACCTCAGAATTTGGCAGGACGTATAGGAATAGGACTGCTAAACTTTAATATCCCAATATTCCAGACTCAGAAGCAATGATAAGGGAAGTCTGTCTTCTCAACCACTTATTCACCTACCAGTCATAAAAAAGTTTCGTTTAACCCAGATCTTTTCCATGATGTGATTTACAGCAAATCTCCTGATTGCCCCTCGGGCTCACAGATGTGTCAGTACCCAACAGGGGACAGTGAACTGTTGTGTAAAGGCTGGAAAAGGGCAGGGACTTTGTCATCAGGAAAACTTCACCTGGAGCCACACCCTCACTCTGTAGTGTTTGCATGAAGGGGATGGTGCTATTTCATCTCTGTGGATGTGAAACAGACATTTCTTTATATTTCTTCTTTAAAATGGTAACATGGAAATGTTTGAAAATAGAATGAAATTCCAGATACTTTCTAAGTAAATGTGGTAATCTTTTTGGGAATTACATAGAATTAAAATAAGCCCATTAAGGAAGTTAATACCTAAAAACAGTCTCTTGTTTTGTCCTCGTGATCCCAATTATAGAAGAGCATAAGCTTCAATAAAATCTTGTGAATAGGATTGTGTTTAAGCAGAATATCATTATTTTTCTAAAGATCAAAGGCAGTTTTTCTCCATTGCTAATGAAGTAGGGATTTACTACAAAGAATTTCATGAGAACCAAACAACCATCGTCCCCTGTTTTTCTCAGTGCATCTCTGACATGCTTGGTACCATTAACTGTTTTTAGAAGTGTTGTTACTCTTAAATGTTCTTTCCAAAGCTGTCCATTTTAGAAAAAATTTAATTTGTGACATATTGAAGCCCAGAGGATGAAGCAAATCATTCTGTACTTAAGGGTGAGAAATACAAACTAAAAAAGCATTGAAGATGTCGATATGCACGGCCAAGAAACTGAATCATTTCTTCAGTGAGTGTGCTGAGACACCACATCCCATACTCCTTGGTATAATATTAACTGTACCAAAGGCTTTTAAACAGTCAGTGGGCTCAGCAGAAAGCATCCTGTGGTAATTTACTTGTGTGTCTGAGCCCTGCCCAAGGGGAAATATTTTACCCGAGACCAAATTCTGAGTCATACCTCAGAAGAGACTGAAGTCACCCTGACTTTTAGTCAGGATCCAATCTCTATAAACGTTGCCTCCCAAATTCCCCAGCTCTTTGGTGGTGCACAAAAACCTGAGGACAGACCCCAATCTGAGTGTTGGCTACTCAGGCTCACAAACATCCTGGTGTCTACAACTTCTTACACCACAGTTTGGGGCGGGGAGTTACAGCTCCAGTTCTCTCTTTTTCCCCCCGGATGCTTCCAGATTTTGCGGTTCATTGGTGACAAGAGTCTCCGTGGCTGGCAGGAGGTGCTGCTGGGCAACTACATTGCTGGGAGAGGTCTGAGTGATGCTGCGCTGCGCAACGAAATCTTCAGCCAGGTGGTTGCCCAGACCTGGAGGAACTCAGACATGGAGCAGAGCCAGCGAGGCTGGGTCCTGATGGCGACTTTGCTGAGCTGCTTTGGCCCCTCACCAGCACTGGAGAAGCCACTGCTGAAGTAAGAGGAGAAAAGACCGAGCCAGGTTTACGCAGGGGTTAAGAGGGATGAGCAGTGCTAAATGCAGTTGCCATTTCCTAGGTTTGTGTCAGACTATGGCATGGAGGGTTACAACGCTGTTTGCCAGCGCAAGATCCTGACGGCAGCTCAGTGCACAGAGGCAGAGCCTGCGCCCTCTCGGGCTTACCCTCCCACCCAGCTGGAGTGGACAGCAAACCAGAGGAGAGGGAAGATGGTGCTGGATGTTCACACCTTTAACGGTAACTCTGTCTTCTGCCCTCCTGCTGTCTTTTAGTCTCTAAGGACTTTTCCAGTGCAGAAATCAGCATTTGGGAAATAATTCCCTCAGCTAAGTAAAGAGGATCAGAATGCTGTTTGCTGGTACAGACATGGGGAAAACAAGCATCTGAGTCTAGACCCAAAACTTGCAAAGTCTGGGCCTGGTGGGACCTGCTTCTCAGGCTGAGGGATGAGATTGTCCTGGGTTTGGGCCCTTCTCAACAGAGGGTTGTTCAGGCTGTGCATCTCTACGGGGCTGGTTTTCCTGCTCTCCATTACAGCACAGCCTGTGCAGCAGTAATTTGTCACAAGGACTTTCTGCCCTTCTCCCTTCTCAAATATTACCTGAAGCTGCCTCTTGAGCAACCAGCAGCTCTGTGAATTGAACACAGAAACATCCCTGCTCTGGCTCCTTGTGAGTGGAGTGGTCCCCAAACAAACCAGGACACTGCAAGGCTTTTCACCTGCCAGGCTGGAAATGCCATCCTGTGCCATCAAACAGATATTTTGGATGTGAATGTGTCCATGTGGAGCCTTCCATGAGCTTTCAGTCCTTCTGTGGCCCTGCTCAGGAGTGTGTTGAGACTTTCCTGCTGGGCTCACCTGTGTCCCGTGGAATGTGGGTCCTTTAGGTCCTGCTTGGGAGGCTGTGAGTACTGACTTTGCTCTCTGTGCTAGAGGAGAAGTTCTCAGCTGAGGTGGAGTCCTGGATGACTGGGGAGCAGTATGCAGCCTGGATCCTGAGTGCAAGGTACTGCCAGAGGACGGGAGAAGGTCTGGGGGTGTGAGAGAAGCCGTCACCAGCTCTAAGGTTCAGACTGGTTGGACCTGCAGGCTGGAATTTATAGGGTCACATGTAGAATATTCACTTCTTGCCTACTCCAGCCTGTGCTCCCTTCTTCACCCTTAACGTAATCCTCAACCAAAAACAGTGGGCCTCTTTAGGAACAGAGGAACCACTGGTGTGATCTGTGAGAGCAGCTTCAGAGAAAAAAAAATTAAAGAAAGGACAAATCTTGAGTGATTCTAGTATTTTTTTTTTTTCTAACCCTGGGCACTTAACAGTTGATTCACACCCTAAATCTAAAGGACTTAAGCCTGGATAGACAAAGCAAGAAGAAACTGAATGCAATGTTTTCCTTCCTCTCCCTTTCCCCTGCCTACCTGGACACCTTTCCTCTCCCAGGGGTTGTGACAAGAAGACTCGAGGGTGGTCTATCTCCGTGTTCACTGGCAACACATGGCAGGACCTGCTGGGCTGTGACTTTGTGCTGGACCTCATTGGAGAGATGGAGGAGACCAGCAACTTCAGCAGCTCCTCCCGGGCCCCCACCGAGTACCCCATCACTCCAGAAAGGGACAGGAACATCCTCCAGTCCTCTGACCTGGACATGTGAGTCACTTATTCCTCCTGCCCCACCACTTGTGGCCCTGTCACCCAGTGGTTCATCTTCCAGCACTCTGGTCCTCATCTCATTTTCCTCTTCACCAGGATCCCTCCTGCTCCAGGAATCCAGGCCCCTGCCTTCCCCCCACCCAGCCTGCCTCCAGAACTCATGGGTCTCCACCCAGGTGAGCTTTAGCCCAGGACTGTGGGCGACACTGGGAAGGGCCAGATGGGCCCCAGCCAGAGGGGGAGAGAGGGAGTCAGGTGGTGGTTCTTGTTGTAGAGCTCTACTCTGAAACACAACTAATAGGGACTGGAGGCGGGGGAAGGTTTCTTACCTGCCTTGTCACCAGACTTGTCTCTGCTCCCAGATCCAAGGTTTAGAGATGACCTGAGGACCCCTGTAGGCTTGGATCACTATGTGGATGATCTCTTCAGCCCTGTGCTGCATCAGGGCTCCAGAGTATCTGTAAGTCCCCCTATGTTCCCTCCTGCCTTCTCTCTGCAGCTCTCCTGTCCCTGTGAGTCCTTCAAGCTTTTTCCTGCCCGTTCACTGCCCCTGCTCAGCTCAGACATGCCTTTGAATGTCATCCCCTCTGGGAAGTCTGTCTCTCCGAGCTCAGATAACTGGTTTGGGTTTATTTTGACGCAGGATATGGAGAACAGGGAGATTCTCACCAGACGCCTGAAAGGAGGTGGGAAGATTGGACCCACACAGAGAGGAATCCTTCCTTCTACAGGTCTGTAAGGGCATGGGGACAGCTGGGAACATCTGGGACCACAGGACCTTCAGTCAGCACAAGCCAGGGAGCCCCTTAAATGCTAATTATTGCATGGGCTGTGCTGGTTCATGAAGAGCACTGGGCTTTAGCACAGACTGCACTCCTCACTCCCGAGTGAGACAGATGCTTTGGGGAAGGTGTTAGATAAGGGAACCACTATGTTATGCTTTAATTTCTCTTTCAAGCTGGTCTTGGGGTCAAGGCAGCAGGTAGCTTGTTTCTGACCCAGGCCATCTCTTCCCCAGACAAATACTTGTGTCATGTATTCACCTTCTCTTCACCCCATGCTTTCATGGAGCAGTTGGTGCCTTTATCCGGGGTGGTTTTAATCTTTCTTATTACTTCCTTACAGAACTTCCCATCATCTGTAGCTATTCCTTGGGTTAGTAAGTCTGAACCCTGAAGAGGTTCTGGTTTGTGTGTTTGGTTTCTTTACTTTTCCTCACTTCTGGGGAGCTACGACTCTGGCATTTGCAGCAGGGTGGAGTCAAACACCAACATATTAATGGCACTGACAAATCTGCATGGGTAGGAACACACCCAGCAGTCTCAGAAAGGTGGGGAACGTCCAGTTCAGTCATTCCTGAGACTGGAACTACTTCTGGCTATTGGAGAGGCTCTGGAACATGACAAGCCTTATCACAGATCACTGTCTGAAGCCAGTTTGTCACTTACATGGCTTCTTAGACAAGTGAGGGATATGATGATCTTCCCGTGGCATCCCAGGGCCATTCTCACTGTTGAGGACATCATGATTCAGTAGATTTGTGCTGTGTGCTGACTCCTCCCAGCTGAGTCTGACCCCCACACCCCTTGCTCTGCTGACTTAGCACTTAGTGGGGTTTGTTTGGGACCCCATATGGGACTTGACTGCTGAGAGCAGAGGAATTCCTTTCTCCCCACAGCTCTTCCACATGACACACAATGCCATCCAGGCCAGGGCTCGTTGTTCATCCAGCCTTGCCACCCACTGCAAAGAGACCAGTATGGATTTAACAGTCCCAGCCCCAGAGACCTTTGCCCAGCCCTCAAGAGAAACCCTCCTCTGTAATCATACACAGGCAGGAATTATTTATAAGCTTCATCATGAAGAATGGTGGTGTCCCAAGCCAGGTTGCAGAAACAGAGTCTGGATACTGCTACTTAAATTCTGGCAGGCCACACATTTTTCTTAGGTTTCCTTTTTCCACCTGAGTTTTGCTGTGTCCTGCTGTGGTTGGTGCATGTGTTGAGCACCAGAAGTGCTCTCTGGGGTTGCTCGGGATATTCTCATTTGGGATTGTCCAAAAGCACTGTGCACTTGGTCTTTTGCCTCTAGGCTTCCCTGGAACGACTCAAGCACCAGTTTACCAGCCCGTGCCCCCCATGGTGGGGATGCCAGCAGCCATGCCCATGATGCCAGGGGTTGGTGGGGTTGCACCTATGCCAGGTAAGAGCAGTGTTTCTGTAACTGTAGAGGGAAGGGGATGGGAGGAGGGTGTCAGTGGAGCCTGTGCATTTCATTGTCAGGTGAGGGGCTCAGTGAACACTCCAGGCTGATGCTCAGGCTCTGTGGGGAATGTTCACCTGTAGGATTTTGAAGATGTGTGTGTTGTCTTCCCACAGCCATGGTGATGCCCCAGCCCATGGTTCCAGCTGTAGATCCCAGCCAGCTGGCAGCACAGCAGCAAGCCTTTATCAACCAGCAAGCCATGCTCATGGTGAGTGGAAGGGCCTCAGGAACTGGAGAAGAACCACACATTGGTGTTTGTGCCTTGGAGGGGACAAGAGCAACCAGCAGCTCTCCTCCTCTTTGGGCCTGCTCCGTGTCACTCTGTGCTCACGTGCTGGGGTGAACTCCATAAAGTGGAGATTATTTAAGACTGCAAAAATGGGAACCCTTTTTTTGCCCCTTTGTGTCCATGGGGACACTGAGGCACCATCGGTGAGTGAGGAGTGGGAGCAGGAGCAGGCCCTGAGAAGATTCAGCTGTAATTCCCAGGGGGTTTTAAGCTGGGATTTGCTACAGATGCAGGTCTGCAGTGTTCCGCTTTCTGTGCAAAGCCCTGTGAGTGCACGGCAGTCCCAGGCTGGCAGCTGAGCCTTTGGGGGGGTGTTAGGAGCTCTGCATCCTTGGCCAGGTGGGAGAAGAGTCCCTGGGCATGCCTTGTCCACACACTGGGAAATTTGCAGTGCACTATGTGGATGTTTTGTGATTAACAGTGAAAAAGCAGGACAGCCCTTGACTGGTGGCTGGGTTTGTGTAGCCTAGAGCTCATGGACCTTGCAATTCCTTCCCCAGGCCCAGCAGATGACCCTTCAAGCCATGAGCATTTCCCAGCAGCAGCAGCAGGAGCTGCAGAAGCGGCAAAAGTCTCTTGAGAACTCAAGGCCAAGAGTCTCAAGCCCAGCACGAGACTCAGCCCCAGCCACTCTCCCAAAACCCAAGAAGCCTTCCAGCAGCCAGACTGCCGCAACACCACCGAGGTCTCCAGAGCCACCAGCTAAGGCAAGAGAGCAGGTACGAGAAACAAACAGCCGTGGTGGGTTTGGGTTGAATTTCGTGTTTGGTGTTTGCTCTGCTTCCGTCCCCGTGTGGCCGTGGTTTGGCAGAGAGGAGAGCAGAGATTTGTGCTTACTGATGATACTGAGACCTTTCAAACTCTGCTTGCCGAGTCTTTAAGGATCAAACCTTGGTAGCATTTGCTCTGTGGAGGTTTGGCTGCAGGGTTGGCCAATTCAGTTAAACTGAATAATTTTTCCACAGGAAAATTAATTTCTCTGGGTTCTTTATCTTCCAGCAAGCTGTGTTGGGCCTCTAACAAAATCCCCCTTTTCTGTGCTTGGCTGAGGATTCCTTGTGTTAGAAACTGATCTATTGGGACACTCCCGGATGGGGAGAGGTTCTAGATCAGAACTTTTGGAGACAAAATCACCCCTGAGCTGAAGGGCACTGCAGAGGTACTGCTGGCTGGTGCCAACTAAACAAGTTGTGCGCTGTCTGCAGGATTATGACTACACAGAAGAGGAGGTCTCCAGCAGTGAGGATGATGATTATCCTCGGGAAACCTTCCAGCAGAAGAGAGAGTACTTCCAGAAGATGGGTGAGCGTCTGCCACTTTGGGAATTTCACTCATCACAACACCTTGCTCTGCAGCCTTCCTGGCATGCCCGGGTGTTCTTGTCTCCCTGTCTGGAACCCAGCTAATCCCTGCAGGAGCTGCTGGTGATGTGTGTACAGGAGTTTTGGGTTCTTGTTCAGCTAGCTGCAATTCAGACTGTGAGCTGTTGAGGGGCCAGTTTTCTAGAAACTTCTGGGCTTATGACTGCCACATTCTCCCTCACTCTAGAAAACAGGTTTTTGCTGACTGAGGCAAGAGTGGGGATTGTGCCATCAGTGCCAGACTTTCGGTGTGGGCTTGACTAGTTCAAGTCCCCCTTTCTATGCAGGAGAGCAAAACATCCGAGTGAAGAAAGTCAGACCTAGCAAAACCTGGACTCCTCCAGCAAAACCCCAGCCAAAGGAGGAGGAGGAGAAAAGAGAGGAGCAGGAGAAGAGGAAAAAAGAGGAGCAGGAGAAGAGGAAAGAAGTGAAGCCTGTCCCTAAACCACAGCCAGGTAAGATGTTGTGCAGTGGAGACCCAGGCAGGTTGACAAGGAAGAACTTTCCAGGAACATCAGGCCAGGATTTAGGCAGAGGAGGAAAGGATCTGGCTCTTCTGGGAGTCTGCATCTTGACAGGAGAGGAAAGAGAGGAATGTCTGAGCTTTGGGAAGTGGGATCCCAAAGCAAGGCAGTGGAAGGCCATGGCCAGTCAGCACCAGAGGCAAAGAAAGGGACCGTCAAATGAGATAAAGGGATTTCTCCCGTGTCTTTGCTGGTCTGTTGATTAAAGCTGTCACCCCAACAGCTCCTGCTTCCCCTCTGCCAACTCCTGAGCCAAAGCCAAAAAAGGAGATGCCAAAAGTGAAGAAAGAGCCACCTGTAGTGAAGCCTTCAGGCCCTGAGTCACGTCCTGCACCCAGCCGCGAGATTGGGAACATCATCAAAATGTACCAGAGCAGACCAGCCCCCGAGCCCCAGCCCATCGAGCCCATCAGGTGAGAGTGTGGGATCCACCCCGTGGGCAGGAGGGAGATGGGGGTTCCCTATCTCAGCTCTGCCACGTGGCTCCATCGTGCCCAAGCCCCACAATGCCGTTCCCCGTTCCCTTGCAGGAGAGTATCCAAACCATTTATAAGGAAGAACGACCCCAAAAATGAGGCTCTGGCCAAGCTGGGAATGATGGACCCCTCACCTCACCCATCAGTGAGTTCTTTGCTCTCTGGTCACTTTCAGAGCTCAGCAGGGAGAGCCTGTCCATCCCATTTCCAGCAGGCTGGGATCTCCCTCGTACTGCAGCAGCAGCCGGGTGATTTCTGGTTGGGTTATGAGCTAGCTGGGAGCTCACACCATGGTGCTGCCCACCCTAGACTGGATTCCAGTCTGTAAAGTCAGGTCCTGAAGAAAAGGCTCTGGAGCAGCAAGTCCTATCATGAGATGCTTAAGGCTGATCTGGAAGCAAGCAACTCGTGTTCTCCACATTTGACACCAAGGCTTTGGCTTGTTAACATCCTTTTTTCCCCTTCCAAATTGGAGGCTTTGATCTCAAATACTCGGTCTTCTGGATTTAGTTCATCATATCTTTGTAGATTTTGTGTTGATCTAAAGGCAGTGGTGGGCTGTTGACCCAGATCTTGCTCCAGGGGTGGGCTGCTGCCCTAGGATGACTTATGACAGCCTAGGAATGCAGAGAAAGGTTGGCTCAAATGGTTTTGCTGTCTTGCAGCCATCTCCTGTGCCACAAGAGAAGAAAACACCTCCACCTGTCAAACCCAAGCCAGGCTCAGCTTCCAGCTCTATCAAGGAAAAGCAGTTGCCTCTCCTGTCCATCTTCAGACCAGAGAGTGCCCCACCAGCTTCCCAGGCCCCTCCTACTCCCCCTCTTCCCCCCCCAGTGCCTGAGGACCAAGGCAAGCAGGAATCCACCGGGAAGGGTGAGTACTGATTTCACCCATGTGGGATTTGGTAGCAGGGCAGGGAGAGGATGGGGCTGGGATCAGCCCAGGAGAGTCATGGCACAGGTCCTGGCATCAGTGGGCCAGAGGCTGTGAGTGAGCTGTGTGAGACCAGGGGAATGGTGCAATCAGACCCGTGAGTAATCAGAGAGGTTGCACAGTTCCAGCCTGGCCCAGCAACCAGCATGGCACTTCCCAGCTCTAACTCTTCCCTTCTGAAAAAAGCAGCTAAAAATAGAAAAGTCCTTTGGGCTACAGCTTTATCAAGGTCCAGCCCACAATGCTGTTATTGTTTACCTGGAGCATAATTATCAAAGTGGCAATTAGTGGGTGGACTTTAGACCAGGGAGGAATGGGAAGCCGGTCTTTCGCCTTACAAGCCTCTGGAGGGATCTTAGAGCCAGGCTGGGGAATGAGGGAATGTTTCTCAGAGGGAGGCTGGGCTTGGGAGACCTTGGACACACAAAGAGTGTTTGGATGATGCCCACTTTAAAAAAGTAGAGCTAATGCTTATCAGCAGTAGTTTGGAAGTGTTATTCAGTCTTAGTTTTGCCTCTGAATTTCGGTGGGAGCCTGGATTCATTTTATACATTGGATACCTGTACCAATGTATTTCAAGCTGTTTAAAATTCTCATCAGCATCACGTTTCATAACCTGGAAGGAACGGTCAGTCAAACACATTACTGAAGGACTCCATCCTGCAGCAGCTTCCCTGGTAGAAAAGAATTTCCATGTTAGCTCCTCCTCTCTTAAAAAAGGATTCTTTAGGAAGTCCTGTGAAAGTCAAAATAGCTAGATTAGCCTGAAAAATTCCTTCATGCTTTGGAACAGGGATATAGAAACAGCTGAAGCATGGGAATTACTACATCACTCGTCTATGAACGCTGAAGTTTCGGAAGTTTGAAGTGCTTAAATGAAGACATTCCTACCTCATAAAGTAACAACTTTGAACAGTTGTCTTCAGACTGAGCCTGTCTTTTAACACATCTGCAGAGAGACAAACCAGTGCTAGTTTTGGGTGCCCTGTACCAGAAGCTTGCAGCCTCCAAGCTCAGGGGAGAACTTTTATGTCCCTTCGAAACCTTTAGCAGCCTGTTTATAATGACACAAAGTGAAACCTGTGTCTTCAACCTCAAGCACCGGTGGAGTATTTCTGTGGGAGGCTGAGTGCTCCCCGTGCCTGGAGTGTTTCTGTTCTTAGCACTGAACTTTGTGGCTAATACAGGAAGTGTAAATGCTACCAGAAATTTTGGGAATGACCGGTTTGTGTCACTGACCTTCAGGAGAGTCTCTGACATGAATATTCAATCAGGAACTGTCCCCTTTCTCCTGGTAGGTCTTGGATGGGTGGAAAGGACCTTGTAGCCCTCACAGCCCATCTTCACTGCTCTTTCTCCCCACACAGACTCTGCTGTGACAATGGCAGATGATGATGGGATCAAGACCCAGCTGTACAAGCTCGCCACCAGTGTCAGCTTTTCCTATGTCGACCCTGCCTGGAAAATTTTTCTGCGCAAAGAGGTTCAGTTCCTTGGCTGAGGATTGGCTGCGGGGAGGGAGCTCATCCCATCTTTGGTTAAAATGTTTTTTTTGGTTATAGGCACTCGGTGTAAGATAAGGGCACAAAGATAGTTCTGGGATCACAGACACAGGAGCTGGAGGCAGGGGATCGTGTCATGGGGAATCCGGGTCCTGCTCTGCCTTACTGACACTTGTGTCTCAGTTTCTCTACCTGTCCTTTCCTTCCTCTGTAGACCACTGAGAAATCTAAAACTGAGTTTGTTGTCGCCCGGTGCTTTCATGTTAAAGTAGTACAAATGTGTTTAAAATCAAGTATTGGACAGTGTGCTAAACTCACCAGGGTTCATCCCTTGCTCTCACCACTCAGGTTTTGGTCCTTCACTCCTGGCCCTTCTGTTTACACTCACAGTGTCTCCTCCCCACCTGTCCCTGGAGATGAACTCGCTCCTCCCTGGCAGTAGGGCCTATGGATTGCAGAACATCCCTGGGGAGCTACTTCTGCAATATCCCTAACACCACTATTACCCTCCTCTTGCAGGTGTTTTACCCCAAAGAAAATTTCAGCCACCCTTATAGTCTGAACTTGCTGTGTGAACAGGTAAGCACAGGAGTGTGGCTCGAGGCCAGTTGTCTCCCTGGGGACAAAGCACTCCATAATTACATTGCATAAGTCACCTTCACTTCTCCATCACTCCAAGTAGTGCAAGTCTCTTCTCCAGATCCATCCAGTCCAGCCCCTGTTCACTCGTCTCTGAGACTCACTTTAACAGCCTCGGGTGCTCCAACACAGCCAGATGTGGCCTTTGCACTGGAAGCCTCTCTGTTCCCTTCCTCTGCAGATCATCCGTGACACCTTCTCTGACTCCAGCTTTCGGATCTCCAGGGAGGAGAAGCGCAAGATGAAAGACCTGCTGAGTAATTAACAGCCCCATCACCCCTTCCCCTCTGTGCCCATCCCACCTTCTGGTCTGAAACGAGAAACTGGGCTCCAGGCCTTTCAGACAGGACTTAGGGCAGAGGAGAAATGTTTGTCACTGCAGCAGGAAAGCACATTTGTAGAGTGCAGTGTAGGAATGTTTGTTTATTCCAAATGGCCCTGAAATTTCTGCGAGCCAGAAAAACTTAGTTCTGAAATGTTTATTGTGGGGAGAGGAAACTGAAGCCCAAGGATAGGATTTTGATTTGTTTCAAATTCCAACTGCCATCTTTGACGTGATCTTCACGAAGAAAGGGACGGAAACCAGTAGTAGACTGGTATGTGCAAGTGTCCTTTGCCCTCTGCATGTGGTTTGCTGTGCTGTGAACGGTGAGGGAATGAATCCTGGGGAACAGGGAGACTTGGCCACCTTTGTCTTTCTGAGCAAGTAACTGTTTTGTAACCCTGCTAGTGGAGTTCCAAGTTGGCAACAATGCCCAGTCCATTCAAGAGGATGGGATAAAGAAGAGGATTGTAGTGGCTGCTCGGGACAACTGGGCCAACTATTTCTCCCGCCTTTTCCCAGTTCAGGTGAGTCTTAACTCTCTCACCAGACCCTGGGCTTGCTTTAGCTGTGGCTCCAGTTCGTTCTTTCTGTCCCCCTGCCTGGCCACACTGCAGTGATTCTGTACCTTCCATAACTTGCAGGGTTTCACACCGCTTGTGTGGCATCTCCTTTCCCTGGTGCCACCCGTGCAGGTGGGATGGAGCCTTCGATTCTCTGTGCTGCACTTCCCTTACAGGGTGAAAAGGGAAGTGATGTGCAGATCCTGGGTGTTTCTCACCGGGGCATGAGGCTGCTGAAGGTGGAGAAAGCAGCTGGATACCATCCTGAGCACCTCAAGATCCTATGCAGCTACTGGTGAGAAAAAGGGCCCTGGCTGCTGCAGGGGGACAGTTTGTGTTGTCACACAGGGTGTCACACAGGGCGTTGGAGGCAAACTGAATGGGGGAGCTGAAAATTCCGAGTTTTGCTGTGCTCTCTTGGATTGTCCTAGGCCAGCTGTGACTCACTGACTCTCCTGCTAATGAGTCTGGCTTTTCCTTTTCCTTCCTACCTTGAGCTTTGTTTACAGCAAGTGAGCACTGGGGGTGAGTCAGCTCCGTGTGTCTCATCACAGGGAGCTCCTCAGGGTGAAAGCCATGAGCAGCTGGTGAAAGGCCAACTTGGAGCATGTTGAGGCATGTCTCCATTCCCAGTCCTTGGAATGGGCTCCCATCCCCATCTTCTGCATCCCAAGCTCTGGCAGAAGGAGCCTAAGCACACTGGCTTGTGTTCCCAGCTTTGCAGATGTGCTGTCAGTGGAGCTGAAGGGCAGCAATTCTCTGGAGTTCTCCCTGAAGACAGAGCAGCTAATCCTGCACTCTCCGAAGGCTCCGTGCATCAAGGCCATGGTGGAACTCTTCATCCAGGAGCTGAGGCAGGTGAGGCAGAAGCCGGAGTGCAGTAGGGAATGAAGGTGGTTTCCCAGATGAACCCGAGAGTGTCCATGGGATGACATGATCCGAGCCCTTCACATCCCTGGGACGAGATCTGACCTGGCCGTGGCCCTTTCCCCAGGACACCAACTATGTCGTGGCTCTGCGCAGCTACGTCGTGGATGACAAGAGCCTGCTCAGCTTCAAGAAGGGCGACCTCATCGAGCTGCTGCCCATGCAGGGCGTGGAGCCAGGTGAGGGGGTTTGTTGGGATTGGCAGGACCAGGATCAAGGGCCTGCTGGATCCATGGTGCCCAGAACCAGAGGAATACAGGGTGGGCTGGCATCATCAGCCTCCAGCTCTGCCAGACAAGCCACCTTGTCCCAGTTGCCTCAGTTATAGGAATATCTAAGTTATATATATGTTACCTTAGGATGCAGGAAAACCTGGTGAGTCCGATGCTCTCCTTTGCCAGCAGGAGAGCTTCAGTGCTCGTTTCTCTTGGCAGCTGCCCTGGTTCCTGACTCTTTCTCTGTTGCTTTTCCAGGCTGGCAGTTCGGCTCCACCGGTGGCCGCTGCGGTCTCTTCCCCACCAGCCTGGTGCAGCTGGCTCCTGCCCCTGACTACCTCAGCACCAGCATGGACAGACGGGCAGAGCAGCGGAAGAGCATGAAAGCTTCCCCGGAGAGCAGGAACACCAGCAGGGAGGTGAGCAGTGCTTGCAGAGGAACATCCAGGGGACATGGCTGGGTTCTCTGGGAGCTGCCAGTGTGGGTGCATGGCTCTGGTAGTGTCTGACCTCTGAGGGCAGAGGGAAGATGGTGAGTGCTTAGTCTTTGCAGATGAGACACTCAAATCCATCCTCCTGTTGGAGGGGAGGCACCACACACATGAGGTCTGGCAGCTGAGAATACCCACTGCAGTTCCTCAGCTGATATTTTAGGGTGGGTTTGGTGGTGTTCCTGCAGAGTTCTGTCCTCAGCCTGACACCAGAAGCCAACAGCACCATGTTAGTCCCTGCTGGTGACCATTACACCATGACTGACTTCGCCACCACCTACTTCCGAGAGGCTCAGTCCATGTGAGTAGGCTGTGCTCCTTCCCAAACAGGACCTGGGTAGCCTGACCCACACCAGGCTGTTTCTGGGGGTATTTCTTGGACTGCATGTTCCCTCTCCTCTGTCTAGGCAGGGCCTGAAGGAGATGTCTGCTGAGAAGAAGAGCGTAGCTGACCTGGTGCGGCACACCAAGGTGAGCCCAGTCTCTCCCCCTGGCCACAGCCAGAATCCCAGCTCCAGCACTGCCTCTGGCTTTGTCCCCACATGGCCAAAGAACAGATCCTTGGCTGCAGTCTCTGGACAAGTGTAGGTCTCCCCTACTCTTCGGTGCTGCCTGTGAGATCCTGGGAGCCCAAGTCTCTGGTGAAACCTGCAGAGCACATCTCTGTGTGATCCACATCCCTGGTTTATCCCTGTGTTATCCCTGCAGGTCCCAATCCAGGCATCTTTGCTCCGGTACTCTGACAGTGAGCTGAACGAGCTGGCTACCAAGAACTTCCAGAGTAAGGACCTCCCTGGGACACAGCACTCCAGAGGGGGGAGTGGGGTGGTAGGGGTGGGCTCACACAGACACTGTGGGGCTCAGTGGGAGTGGAAGCGGTTCATAACCCTCTGTGTCCATGCTGAAAGCTTCCAGCAAAAGGGACTTTGCCTTGAGTGCAAAGTGTCCCAGAACACTCTGCCTGGGCTTTGGGCTGACTCCACACGTCCAGTGCAAGCCTTGTAACAGCAGAGAAGTTTTCATGACATTTCCTTGCTCACTGCCAGCCCCATGGCAAAACCACCCCTGCTCAGACTAAAGGCCGGGCTTTGCCTTGCAGCACTGATGCAGTTCATGGGAGATCAGCCAAAGCACAAGCACCAGGCTGAGGTCCGATGCATCTATGAAATCCTTCAGGTTTGTGAGCTTCCCTGGGAAAAGTGCGGAAGCACCAAGGGGAATGGAGGGCCAAGACCTTGCTGGCAAGGAAAAGAGCAGGGAGAGCCATAATGCCACCTCCTACATGAGGAAGGGAGCTGAAGCAGACTGTGGGGAGGGGTTGCATGTAAATGGTTTCCCTGGATATCATTGTCTGCATGAGAGCACAATCTGCCTCTCCTCTCTTCTTCTTCGAGCCTGAATAGCACTGGAGACCAGAGGCTGCAAAGCCCAAGCTTTAAGCCAAACTTCAGAGCTCTGAAGCTGGGAGAGGAAGGGCACAGAGATGACCTGGGGACATCTCTGATGCTCTCATCCCCTCTCTGATGCTGTTTTCTCCTCTCTGGATGCAGCTGTGCAAGGAGAAGGAGAATTTGCACGATGAGATCTACTGCCAGGTCATCAAACAGGTCACCCACAACCCTCACCAGTGAGTACCAGCACTGCCAGCTCCTGTGTGTGCACAGCTGGAGAGGAACCATCTGCTGCAGGGACACCAGGGCCAGGGGAGAGGGTGTCCTCTCATGATGTGATGATGTGTTGTCCCCAGCTGCTCCAGTGCCGAAGCTCTCGCTGAGCGCTCAGGAAATTTTGCCCATCACGGGGTCTGGCATTTTCACTTCAGTGGATATTTTTCCTGGTATTTCTGGCTGCTGATCTATCTGGGCACCAGTAAACATTCCTGGTGGCTCCTGGTCGTGGTGCTGCTCAGAGCCCTGATTTCTCCTCCCAGCCTCGGGGAATTCATAAACACCAGTCAAGGACTGGCTTGGCCCCACACTGCCCTGTGAGGTGGCAGCAGTGGCATTGGAGTGGCCTTGATTGTTCCCTTTCTTTCCTTGCTGTTGGAATAACTGAATCAATCTCTTGCTCAGCACAAGACACCTCTGACCAAGAGCTGACACCTCCTTTTCTGCCAACTGCCAGAGGTGTTCAGAAGGGCCCAGGCTCACTTTGAGCTGCTCAGAGCAGGAATTGTCTTGTCCCAAGGTGCCGACAGTCCTTTCTGTTCCGCAGGGAGAGCGAGCTGAGGGGCTGGTTGCTCCTAAACCTGCTCACTGGGTACTTCCTGCCTTCCAAAATCCTGATGCCCTATGCCACCAAGTTCCTGCAGCTGGCCAGCAGTGATCCATCCAGCACCCACCAAGGTGAGACTGTTTGTGTCCTGTAAAGCAAATATTCTAGAGCTAATCCCCCCATCCTGTCCTTCCTCTGTCCCGGACATTGTCCACGGCTGGCTCCTCATGGTTTGGATGTGTCCTGGCAGGATGGGAGGTGAGGTCAAGTCTCTCTGCGCCCCTAGAAGTGACCAGGGGTTAAATTTGACCCAGCCAGGATGACCCAACACCATAGGACACGATGTTTAGTTCACTGTTTGGCTCAGCACACAGAGCTTTTTCCTTTTCCTGCAGATATAGCCAAGATCTGCCAGAGCAACCTGCGGAAAAACTTCCTGTACGGGGGCCGTCGGCACCTCCCTTTCCCCGTGGAGATGGAGGCACTGCTGGTATGGAGGGGCAGGGAGGTGGGGATGGTGGGAAGAGGGAGAGGGCAGAGGGTTGCTAGTGTGACAGAGGCAGGTGGTGTTCCAGGAGAGGAAATGGAGCACGTGGATGGAAGGAGCTTGGCAAGTGCAATGCCATGGAGCGGGCAGGGAAGAGGCAGGTGCAACGGACAGGCAGTGGAAGGCAGGGATGAGGAAGAAGAGGGAGAAACACGTGTAGGACTGTGGGGCTGATGGAACCCTGCATGTCTTGCTGCCTGAACACTGTCCTTTGCAGAAGGGACACGGTGCCCGCCGGCTGGTGGTGCTGATGCCTGGAGGCATGGAATACCTCACCAGGATCAGGACATTCACTGTGAGTTTCCAGCTGTGAATTCCTTCACTGCTCTGGACTCTGAGCCACACCAGGGAAATCCCTTATGTGACAAGGAATAATGTGTCTACCTGCCCTTGGGCTTGCCTGGTCATGGTATTCGTTTCCTTCTTTCCTTGCTTCAGGTGGCCAAGGAGCTCTTGCAGGAGATCTGTGAGCAGATGGGAATAGGTGAAGAGCAGGAGACACAGGACTTCATTCTCTTTGCTATCAGGAGTGACGACAAAAACCTTGGCAAGTAAAGACCAGCATGGAGCTTCTCTCTTCCAGCAGCCTCTGCAACAGGGAGCACCATGGCTCCTGCTTGCAATAGTTCTTCCACCCTTGCTGGCTCCTGGGAGGGTCCTCTTAAGCAGTTTCCCTGTGTATTAGGGTTAAGGATTGCTCCTTCTCAGGGGCTGTGTTGCTTGCTCCTGAAAGAGGTGTGTGGCTCCATGTCCCTTTGGAATGGCTGATGGTTGGAGTCTAAGGGCAGGGTGGAACTGAGGTGTGCAGGAAGGCTCCTGTCCCAGCCTCTCACCAGGAGGGATGGATGACCCTCTCTCTGTGTCGTGTAGGTAGAATGGTGAGGCCGATAAAACTGGAGGAGTATCTCCATGATTACCTGCTGGAGGACAAGCTGGTCACCGTGACCTTACGCAGGCTCATCTGGAGGACACCTCTGCACTTTGACAACCAGATTTACACAGATGTCCATTATGGACAGGTAAGCAAGAGCAGGACCCTCCCTAGCAGGGACAGAGTAGTATCCAGGCCAACAGGAATGTCCCAAGGGGGCTGAAAAAAGCAGCAGGGCTTTGGCTGATAGGCTTTGTGTGCTGTTTGTGGGAGTGACTAAACCCTGAAGCTATGGATGCCAGGAAGGCTCTGTGCCTGTGGCCTTAGCCTGGTGCCGTGTTGTTCCACACACTGTGCAGCTCCCCAGGCTCAGAGAGCCTTTGTTTCGCATTATCAGCAAGGCAGGGTGTGGGTCTGTGCAGCCTGGCACTGCCCAGACCAACCTGTACCCTCTGACAGGTTTAACAAAGGCCTCTTTGCTGTGCTGTCCTTCAGGTGCTGTGGGATTACCTGAACGGGAGGATCCTGCTGAGCCAGACTAAAGAAATGGAGATGCAGGTGGGCCTTTTGGCAGTGCTCCAGCACTGGGCCAAAGTGGAGCAGCAGAACTCTGCTCCCTCCAGGTACGTCTGTGGCAGAGGGGATCTCTCTCTGTGATGGCCATAGGCACCACAGGGGTTAGGGGCAGGTACCTGGAAGTCCTCTCTGGATAATTAAGAAATGTCCAGTTCTGGAGAACAGAGAGGGTCATGAGGGTGCCATGTCATTTCATTTGATTGCCATGGGTTTGTAACATCAGGAAGGGAGGGCATGAGCTCATGGCTGGGGTGAATCCTCCTTTGTTCTCTCTCACAAGTGTCAGAGGTTTCAACCCTGGACACCTGAAACCTGTAGTGAGATGCCCAATGTGAACAAAATTGTCCCTGGAGACTGGAAACCTTCAGTCCTGCAGCTCCAAGCTGTACTTTCCCACTCCTTTCTTTCCTCATGCACTTTTGACTCAGAGCTGAGGTAATGCCTCCATCAGACCCCATTAAAGCACCAGCAGCAGGGGAATGGCATAACCCTGCTGGTCACTGAAGAGCTCCAGAAAAGAGGGATTTCTCTCCATGTACTGGTCAGTGGTGCACAGCTGAATTCTCTGTGGAAAAGGGTGGTCTCACTATCTCGGATGTTTCCTTCCACCTTACTCAGTGCAGGCTGTGCTCCTCCTCTCCCCCTTCACCCTTGTCCCCAGATACACAATGGGAAATTGTTGCCCCATCCCCTCCTTCCTCTTAATCCCATGGCTGATGTTTGATTTTAGCTGGGCACGGGGTGAACTAGAATCTGGTTTTTGGCACAGGGAAGAGCTGAAGGAATACACTCCAAAGACCCTGCAGTCCTCCATCAGCTCCAAGGCTCTGCAGAACCACGTGGCCACATTGCTGAAAACAAGGGAGCCCCTCCAGTCACTGGATGCAAAAATCCAGTTCATAGGTGAGGAGACCTCCAGATCTGCTTCAGTTTCTATGCTGCTTCAGTTTCTGGAAGCTGCTCTGAATGCACTTTTGGGACAATTCATGAGGTTGTTGATGATTCCTGGAGCCTGGAACGGGCCATGACAAGAGAATTCCCTGACAGCCCCTCACTGTGGATTAGAACTTGTTCCCAAGCATGGTGGTCATGGTAGAAGTTCCATCTCTTGTAGGAGTCTGCAGTGGATTTTCAGAGCTCTGTACAAGCCGTGTTTTAATTGATATTCTGGCTGCACATCTGCTTTCTGGTCAGAAAAAGGCAGGACATCCACTCAGGCTGCTGAAAATTTAGTCTCAGAAGCCAGGGAGAGAGGCAGAAGTTGTCAATCTTACTTTTTAATGTAGAAAAGCTTGGGAACGCTTTGACCACCTCAGTCTGGTGCAGTAAATTGCTGGCTGGAAGCTGCTGCCCTCAGGCCAAGTTTTGCTCTCTTCTAGAGCACGTGATGAAATTGCCTTTCTTTGGCTACACCATCTTCATCGTGGAGAGAATCAGCGACGACACGGTCCCTGTGCCCTGTTTCATTGGTGTGAACAAGGAGGAGATCATTGTGGTGAATGGCTCCACCCAGGTATGCCAGACAATTTCCCCTGATGTCTGTCAGATACTAAATGTGACTTTTAGAAGAACTTGCGCAGGAAGAGGCTGGACTTCCCTGCATCACAGCCACTCTGACAACAGCACCGGCCCAAAGCAAGAGAGTGTAGAACAGTCTTTACAGCCATGGGCTCTTTTGTAAGTCCAGTGTTCATGCTAACAAGCACAATCCACAGTAAAACTAAATGTAGAACACATTCCTGTTTGTCCCGATCCTGTGGGAGTTCTGGGGCTGTGCTGGGCAGTCGGAGCCTGCCCTGTATCCTGCACACACCACCCTGTGCCCCAGACCTTCCCTCAGCTTTCAACAGGCTCTCGAGGTGACTTGTGGTGAGAATCAGATGGTTTCACTGGTAGAGACTGCTCCTGAGAGCGGCTGGTGGTTTTTCCCCTTCGCAGGCGGTGTCCCGGGTCATTCCCCTGAAGGAGCTGCAGAAGATGCGCACCCTGAGGCCCATCTCCGATGGGGGCCTTCCCGGCCTGGAGCTCAACTATGGCTCCCCTGCCAGCCCCAGGGCCATGTGGGTGGAACTGTCACAGGTGAGATCAGCCTGGACCTGCGCCTTCCTCCTGGCACCTCACAATCGCCCTCTCCTGCCCAGCCGAGCCTCTGCTGAGGGACAGTGCTGCTGCTCCTCTCTCCTGTCCCAAAGGAGGAGGAGGACACTGCATTTCTCAGGCTCCAAAGTGCAGCTTGGTCCCAGCACATGGCTGATATTTAATGATGGGAACTGATTTATGGGAATATTTAATTAGGGGAAGAAGCTCTTTCTGGGACAAAGAGTGATTGATGCTGGTTTGTGTTTTGACAGGCCAAAGAACTGTACCACACAATTGTTGTCCTTCTGGATAAAACAGAGCTGCACTCCTAGAGCCTGAAAGAAGGAGAATGGCCAAGAAAAACAGCACTGTCTCCCTTTCTCTGAACTTGATCAGTGCTCCCTGACCTGTCTTTGGGAGAGAACTCTTCCAGAAGACACCCGTGACCTCGGCCAGCTGCTTTCGAAGAATGCCACCGCAGTGTTTGTTGATGGAGTGACCATAACCCTCGTGACCTGCCATTCAGTCCCCACGCACTTCCTTGGAACACACCGTGGCTAAACAAACCCCAAGGGCCTCTCCACACCGCAGCCCGTTCCAACAAAGAGCAGCTGACCCAAAGCAAGCACTTGCCTTCAAGCTTTGCTCTGTGCAACTCCTCCTTTCTGTTTTGAATTAATTATCATGAGCGAAGCCTGGTGCTTGCCAGAGATTTGTGTATCCCAATGCCCAGCTGAGGCCGTGCAATGCCTGCCGGCGTTTTCCAGGAGCCAGATTAGTCTCTGAATTGATATGCAGAGGTCCTGTAGCAGGATTTGTGAAGCAGGAGGTTGTAGAAAGCATCTTAATTGAAAAGCAGATCAGTGTTAATAATACAATTAACACATATGCTGGGGCACAGATTGAGCTGCAATGGTAAGGAAGTTTATTGTTAATTAATTTCTCACTGACATAATTATATGCATATGCTTTCCTCTACTATAAAGAAGTCAGTCATGGCCATGCAGCTGTCAGACTTCAATGATGGCTCCATGCCCACGGAGGAAGCATCTTCAAACAGAACTTGTATTATACTGAAGCGTTTCAGGTTGTACAAAAATGTTTAATTTATTTTTATTGCCACAGCCCTCCTACTGACCTGAGAAGTAATTGCCCCCTAGGAAATTGCAATAAAATAACGTTTTGAAGGTGTGATATGATAGGTCTTACATCTAACCTGGGAAAATTTAACTGCAGGTAATGGGCAAAGCTTGAGGAAAATGTTGTCACTGTTGGCAGGGAAGGGAGATGTGAGGGTGCTCAATGCAAGCCCTGATGCACAGTTAGACTCTTTCTGGTGAGCTGATGCCAGTGGGAACTACAGCATCTTCCCTGGCAGGTGCTTCCCTTTGAGTGCTGCTTAATGTACCTCAGACCAGTCTGTGCGACTGAGTGGTAAGAAAAAGCTTCCAGGAACAATCCAGAGCAGTCATAACAATTGCTTTATTGTCAGTTCTGCATGTACCCTTCAGAACATCTAAAAAAATACATCTGTGGAGTACAGTGATCCAAACCCCTGGGCAGCCTCTGAGGCTGCAGATTCCTCTGGCAGCACTAGAGCCTGAGGCCACCAGCCCCTGTAGGAATGGAACAGAGGCAGAACCCAACAAAAATCCAAAAGGAAGGACTTGTGCCAGAGAACCAGGTTCAGGTTCCATATAAACATAGCAGCAGAGGTACCACAGTGTCAATTTGAGGGCCACAGCAGAACCTTACCCAGCTGTAACAGCAGCATTGCCCCCTGTACTGCAGACTTTTGGTGAGGCACAGGGAGCAAATATGGCTTTAGGGATTACAAGCAAATGCTGGAATTGTTGCAGAGGTTAATACTGAAAGAGTATCACCGCTTAAATTAAAGGGCAGACAGAACTAGACAAAGTTAAAGAAATTCACATTAAAAGGAAAAAAATCCAAGTTTCTCCTCCTTTAGAAAGCAAGCACTGCCTCCATGGTAATAACAAAATGCTCCTCTCCTGCCCTTTAAAGGAAAATTTTCCATCCAGGAACTCCAACATTGAGTTTGTCACTGGCAGCCCTGAGCAAAGCATGAGAACTTGTAGCATAAGGCTTCTATTGGTGACACTGAACTAAGAGATGGGGAGCGAGGGGAGGAGCCATTTAGGAAGCAAGGTGCCATCCCAAAGCAGAGTCCCAACTGGAAAGTCTGAGCCCTGCCCAGACTGCTGCAGGGAGTAGAGGTTGGAGACAGTGCAGAACATCCAAGGCAGCAGCCCCTAGCAAACACAGCAGGTACAACGTCACACCTCTTGGTCCTTGAGGGTTTCAGCACCCCAGTTATTGGGGAAACTCGCCATGAGTTCATAGAAACTGGTTCCCTGGGAGTGTGTGTCACTAAGGACAGAAGTGAGCAAAAATGCAGTGGGGGAAAAGAAAAATAAATCTCATTTCTGCAGTCTCATAAAACCCTCCATGGCTGAGCTCTTCCTGGCGGTGCTGCTGGAGGAAGGAAGAGCCAACAAGCAGCACAGATCAGCTCTCCAAGCTCTGCAGCTCCTCCCAGTCTGCCTCACTCTCACACCTGAGCCTTGTTTTGAAAAACTCCTTGATGAGTCTCTGTGCTTCCTCCTTCACTGCAAGAGAGGAAACACCATCTTTTGAGTTGATACTTAACACATCTGCCCCCTCTAAAGCCATGAATCCATCTGGCACTGAAATAACCCCTGAAATAATTACCTGTCTTGCGGGCAGGGCTCTGCTCCTGGGTCAGTAAGTGAGACAGATGCCTGGCAAAGCCCTTGAACAGATCCTGCACAATTGGGGAAAACAAAGAGCAGAAAGTGGACATCAGTTACCTCACCAGTGTGTTTCCATGTTCGTCTTGCCCTCAGCACAGATTGGCTGTACCACAAACCATTCCTAGACTGAACACACACCTGCAGACACAGCTGGCCCTGCAGTGCTGGAGAAGCTCAGGCACACACACCCTGCCTTACAGGGCACAGCAAGGAAACTACACCAGCACTGAACCTGAGCTGCTGCTACTCCACAGATGGGAGTTAAAAACGTGCCAGGGTTTAATGTGAAAATATGAAAATCACAAGCAAGTGCGGAACCAACACACAGCAACCCTTTTGTGGGAGAGGGGAGTTGCTGCACCTGGAGTCACTAAAACATAACTTGGAAATGAAAGGTGGGATCCAGATTCTCTCCCCCTTCTTAGAGCCCCAGATCCCTAGAGAGATTAACTCCTTCTGCTAAAGAGGGCCATGAGCTATGCCCTACCTTGGAAGCAAATTTGCCCCCCTTGTAGAACGGAGTCAAATACTTGACAACGATGTCTGCAGTCTCTTTGAGGGACATGCCTTCGGTCACTGGCTGTACGGTCTTGCTGCTTCCTTCTTTATCACACTGTGCTAAATTTGAGTCAAAAGTCACCTTCTTCTTTGTTGGACCAACACTTTTGCCCTCTGGCTGGGTCAGAATTGACGATTTTGCCGCCGTCCGTAGCCGCTTTTTGGCGGGACTTTCCATATCCTGGAGAGGGGACAAAAAAAAGCCAAACCCACCGATTCCTGTGGCAGCATCACACTTCCAAGCAGCCACCACCTGCCAAGAACGTGAATTTTGCAGCATCCTGCAGCCTCTCCCTCCAGTGAATACCAAGTAGGAATCTCTGTGGCCCCTTTTGCTGTGCAGACACTATTTCTCACACAAAGGGACTTTGAGAAAAACCCTTTAAAGAATACCACATGTAGAACTACCCTGTGCTCCTATTGGGGCAGCTAATTGCTAGACCCTGTCCTACAGAGGGAAAACTGACTGGAAAAGATTTCTCAGGATGTCTGCTGAGAATACACCCCTCAGGAAGAATCAGCCACATCAGGAGAGCCACAGTCCTGCTCAGTTTGGAGGAAAAAGGAGACTGCAGTGTTGCAGAGACAGCTGCCAGGCTGCCTCTACTGCCAAATGCAGAAGCAGAGACTGAATGGCAAGGCAGGCTGCGAGCAGGGGTCACTTCCCAATGGTCCCGTGTGTCTCTGGCCTGTGGTTGTGCCCTCGCCTTGAGAAAGCAACTCCCTAATTATAGTCAGTGACAGATCTCAGGGGGTGGAGACACTCATTCCAGGCAAGTCACCAGCAAGGGCACACTCACATGAGATCCACAGAGGAGGAAACAAAGCAGTGGACAAGGAGCTCACCAATGCAGCCCAAGGTGCTGGCACAGCCCAGAGGGCAGCAGGGATACACCAGGAATGCAACACGACTGGGGTTCTTCTCTCTGCTGCAACTGCAGCTGGGCCCTCCCCAGATCAATAAGACTCTCAGAGCAGGAGTGTCACTCCCAGAGAGAAATTTGGCACAAGATGAGCACAGGAAATAGAGGAAATCAGCATTCACTGAAGTCCTACCTCATCTGATCCTGGCCGCTTCCCACTGTCACCTTCCCCAACAACAGGTAGCTCAGTTTCTGCAACATTTTCAGCAACACTAGTGGGAAGAGTGGAGAGAAGGCCAACTGTAATCATTCCACAGTGAAAGTATTTCTGCATTCACTGTCAGTGGCCATGAGACTGTATGGTAAAGCAAGAGCCTCCCTCACCCAGCCAGAGACCTCATACAGGGTTCCAGGACAAGGCTGGTGGGGCTCTGGGCAACACGGGGAGCAGAGAAGTAGAGATTTTACCTGGACTTCACATCCATTGCTTCCTCAAGCAATTCAGATTTAGCAGCCTGCTGAAAATTCTCCCCCCTCTCAGTCAGTGTTACTTCTGTTTCTCTCAGTTCTTTATTCTCTGCCTCGAACTGCCCAGTCAGATCTCCAGAGCCATCTTTGTCCTCCTGAGGTGTTGGTTTCTCTCGACACACGCTTTGAGAGGAAACCTGAGGTAGTGTGCTTGCAGAACAGCCACCTCCCTTTGATAAGCTGCAACTTTGGGCTTTAGAGCCACTTTTGGGGAGGGAGAAGAATTTGGAAATATCCTGTGATTCCTTTTTAGCTGCTTCTGCGAGCATCTGCTGCTTCTTGCTACGTTTGGACTTCTTAGCAGGGCTCTCCCCAAGGGCAGTTTTTGTGTCTGGACTGGGTTGCTGCCCCTTCTTTTCTGAGTGTGGTTCTACTCCTGCACTCTCACCCACTGCTTTGGTTGCTGTTTCTTTCCTCTGGAGAACAGGGGTTCTGGTGTCCAGGTCCAGACTGCAACTGCTGCTGTCTTGCCCATTTGGACAGTCTTTTTTGACAAGGTTTGCATCACTCTCCTCCTGGATCTTCAGCAGTTCTGAAGCTGTCTGGAACAAGCTGGATTTCTTTGGAAATCCCGCTCCCACACGCTTGGGTTTGAACTGGGGAGACAAGAAGAAGAAATTTTGGATGTGAGATCCCTGTGTGCAGCACCCTGAAAGGAGCTGAGTTGCAGCATACAATACACCAGTGTGGGCAGCTGTAAGCTGGGGGAGGCTCTAAATCTGACTTATCATCTCACCCATCAACTGAGACATGAGGGAAATGAATTAGGCCAGCAATAAGAAAACAAGGCAGCATCCTTGGATAGAGCAAGGTGAGAAAGAACTTATTTAAGCTGTGGCCTGCACACAGATTATATTCACTAATAACAACGTGACAGACAGGAAAAAGCAATTACAATAGAAATATGCAGTTGTGGCCACAGAAAGGACACAAAATAAATTTATAAAAAGGCAAACCGACTAAACACACCATTCCCTCCCGTCTATCCCACCAGTACTCACCGAGGGAACCTGGGATGCAGAGACAAAGTCCCCTTCTGCTGGAGACACAGATTTTGTTTCCAAATTGCTGTTACCACCAGTTCTAGACCCAAAGACTGAGAACAACTCCCCTTGTTTGGAGGCTTTATTGATTTCTGCCACCTGAAAAGAGAACAGAAATATTCTCAGATGGCCAGAAACCTTTATGTATTCCTGCCTTTGTACATACTAAAAGCCATAGTAACAAAACAAATATCTGCCCTGGAGAGGCACCTGCCTCAAGAACAGAAACATCTTCAGAGAGATCGATGGCAAGCAGATAACCTAAACCAAGGCTTCTCTAGCATCAGCAGCAGCCTGAGGAATTCCCAAGTCCCTGTATCGCTAGACCATATCTGGATAAGCTTGCACTGCTAGGTAGGTTTTCAGAGCCTGTAAAGCCAACAAAGATGTGAACCCAAGGTGATTCTGGGCCCTCCTGGAAACAAAATCAAGAAGAAAGATTTGTAAGACACCCGAGGCAAAAGAGAGCTTGTCCTTCACCTTTTCTGCACAAACTCTGCCCCATCTGCCCTGGAGCTCCCACGTTCCAGGGAGCAGCAGGTGTAGATGTTTGTCCCTACCTTCTTTAGCACAGCTGCCTTGTAGGAGTTTGCCATTTTGCTGGTCCGGAAAGCTTCATATTCCATTTCCACTGCACAGGCAGCAGGGTCTGACCTGAAACACAGGACGGGGTGATTCCTGGCAAGACACGCAAAGGGTACACACTAATGCTTAAGTATCTCCCAGAAAGTACAAAATCCACTCCCTCCGGTGCAAGAATAAGTGATAACTTCCAGTTAAGTCCTAAGGGATGTAGTGGTGAGAGTTGATGGAGAAAGGAAAGGGTGATGAAAACGGTTTTAAATCAAGATTCTGGCCCACTGCTCCGTTTGAGAAGTACACTATCCCCATCTTGTGGGATAGGGAAAAACTGCCGCTCCTGGGACCAAGCTGATAACAGCGATCAGCCCACAGGAATCCTCAGATCTGATCCTCAACATCACTGCCAGAAAGATGCTGTTAAGTGAAACTACATCTTTGGACAAAATAACTTAAAAAAGCATTCCCTGAGAATGGCAATTCTGCTCAGGGAAGAGCAGGCCCTGTGTTAAGTATGCACCCCTTTTCCCTCATCTCATACCCTTTTCCTTCTGTTGCTGCAGTCTTTTGGTTGTTGCTCAAAGCTTCTTCCAGCATCTTCAAGCAGTGTTCCCGGCCCTAGGAAACATGGGATACTCAGACATGCTCTACAGAACTCTCAGTGTCCCTTGGACTTCCAGCCCTGAAGGAGTAAGGACAGGGCAGGCAGAAGCTTTGTTGTTCTTTGCAACATCACTTACCTTCACTGTGAGCTTGGAGATCCTCCTGCTGGCAGCATCCTTCAGGGGACAGTCTGCACCTGCCACAGGAGAGGAATTTGGGAAAGGAGCCATGGCAGGGCTGAGCTGATGGAGAATGTCTCAGCTGTCATGGGGAGGTGCCAGTCCAGTATTGCCTGGCTTTCTCCTCCCTGCATTGTCACCCCAAGGAACACTGCGGTCACCCTTTTAACCTGGAGAAGTGACACACTCCAAAAGAGCAGGCAGAAACCAAAGTGAGAATGTTTTCTCTGATTGAGAACATCTACTTCGGAGTTTAGGACTAGCAGCTTTCCAAAATCTCCCCACCTCAGAAAACCTTTCTTCAAGGCTCTTAGGAAACTCAAATCTTTTCTGCTCCCCACAATACCAACCAAAAAAACCAGGCTGGATAGAGCAAACTGACCTACCAAATGCTCTTTTGCAACAGTGCCAGACAGGGCCCCAAGCAGCACAGTTACAAACAGCAAAGGTTTTCAGCAGTTTCCAATTATTATTATTATTATTATTATTATTATTATTATTATTATTATTATTACTGCTGCATAACCACTGCAGAAATAGCCTACACTACAAAGTCAGGCTAGACAGATTTTTCCTTCTCTCTTGCTTATTTGGAAACGTTGTTCAGAAAGATGCATTCCATATCTTCACCCCAACCAAAGCTAAGCTGTGATCCATCTCCTCCAGCCAAGTTTTCACAGCCAAAAGCTTGACCTCTCTGCCTAGGGACCGATACCTCCAGTGGTGATGCTGTACAAATTGCATGCAGCTGCAAAATACAAGACTTTCTTCTCCCAAAGAAAACCCATTATAAATCAAAGAAGATATTTACTTGGAGGAACAAAATCTTCCTTTTCTGGTTCTTTGCCCTGGAAGAAAACAAAGATCAGTCAAACATTTCCATTCCTACTACACACATGCAGATCTAGAAGTACAAAAGACATATTTTATATCCCTGCTCCAGGGAAAATTAAAGCCGAAGTTATAAAGGCATTGAATAAGCACCAAAACAGGGTCAAGAAGACAAAGAATGAGAATCAAAGCCAAAAGTTCACCTCTGCTATAGGAATATTTAAGAGAAGCTGAATGGGGAAATCTGTTTTTACTACTACCAGGGGTATTAAAACCAACAGGCTCCTCTTGCTTAGCACTGCAGAGAAACCAGCACATGAATAAGCTGCATTTCTTCCTATTATGGGACCAGCCCAGAATATGGAGAACACAACAAAAGCAGAGGTACAAGAAGTAAAAGACAACAAGCAACAGTAAGATGAAATAATTTACTGTCATCAGTGCCAGCAAGCCTTTATAGCTGTCAGACAAGCTCACAGCAAACCCTCTGTGCACCCCTTAAAAACTGACCCCAACTCACTTTGCGCAGACTCATCTGTTTCTTGTAGAAGTTGTCCCACTCCCGTTTCCGACGCTCCTCGTTATCTTCGTCCCAGTTCCCACTGCCTTCCTCATCATACCTGGATAAGGCAGGAAAGCAAGAGGAATAAGCATTTCTGTAGCTGCAGCATTAACTGGGGGACAAGTTTGGGAAGCCACTCCAGTGATGTATCCCACATCCTTTCTGAACAAGTCTTCCCTTTGAGTTTCTCTGCCAGTCCCCAACCTGGACAGCAGTGAGTGTCCTCCAAAAATTCACAGCATTTGTTAACCCTGTAAACTAGTAGGCAGTGGCATGAACTAGTAGCACATAACTAGGGCCCTGAGAATGGAGGGCCCCATTTCAGAAGCTCTGCCACATCCTCCCAGGGGGTTCAGGAGTCACTGCTTCTTGTCCTGTACCCCATCTGTCAGTCCCTCCTGCCCTGGGAGCAGAGAAGGCAGAAAGCGCACAGCATCCACTCCTCAGCCTCACTTGTTCACAGGCTGCTGTAACAAATGAAATCCCCATCTCTAATACACTGAAATGCAGCAGCTGATCCTCACCAGATGTAGTCCAGGAGTTCACTGCCCTCCACAGATGCCACAGCCAAAACTTACAGGTATCACAAATCCGAGCTTTAGGGCTGCTGACTATCACAGCTTCCAAGGCAAAACTACAATCAGATCATGGAAAGGTTCAATTAACCAAGTGGCAAACACTGGTCTGTACAACAGCATTGGCTGTGGCTTCTCAGGTCCTGAGACCAAACACAGGCTTAGGTCACAAGTCCCGGTTTCCTCTGACTCAGCTGGACTTGGCCAAAGAACCAAGGTACCAGTCTCGAGCTTTTTAAGGTAAAGCAGAGGGCCAGGACAGCCTACAGCACTGTGTATCCTGGCACAGCCTCATGGGCAGTGCCAGCAGAGAAACTTCATCCTGACACAGCCGCACTCTGCCAGGGAACAAGGGGAAAGAGAAGTTGTCGCCTCCACGCTGCCAAGCATTTTACAGAACTCATCATGTTTCCCACTGCACATCTTCCTTTTGCTGTCAGCCTGACAGGAAAATGTAGCAATCTGCAGAAGAATCTGACACTGGCACTTCATTACATCCTCTGTGGTGACTAAGTCCTGTCAGTGGCCCCTGGTGTGCTGGCCCACAGACAGATGTGCTAAATCAGGAATGAACTCTGGACCATGTCATCTTGGTCTCAATTTTAAACATTTTTGATCCTTGTGACTATGAACAGACTGAGCCCACTTGCTGCTTGCAAAAATTTCAGGCTAGTTTCTTGAGCCAATTACATTGTGCAGGGCAATTCTTAGCTCTGTCAAAACAGCTTTTGGCTCTCTGGGACACGAATGAGAATGAGGCTGCCAAAGTGTGTGGAAAATGAAATTCCAGCTGCTGCTGCCAGAAAGTTACAGGAAAATACCATCCACACAGAAACATGTGCTGAAAATAGGAGTGGCTGGGCCTGCAGCTGGGAGATGTTCTTTTCTCTGGTGGCTCCTATGAGCTGAGTGTAATCTCTTTGGTACAGACCTGCTGAAGCCTCTGCAGCCTCTCCTCCCGCCCTCGTACAGCTCTGGGTCGTAGCTATCCCGGGAGGCTCCTGTGGGCCCGATGCAGGTTTTGCTCCAGCTGTTGCTGCAGAGTTCCAGTGCCTCCAGCTGCCTTTTCACTGCCCCTGGGTTCTTGCAGAAGTCACAGCACTTGTTACAAGGTGGGGTGACATCACCAAAGTACTTTGCTATGGCAGCGTGGCGACAGCTGGGAAACACAAGGCAAAATCATCTGGTCATCACTTCTATCCACAAAAACTGCACCCTCCAAATGCAGAGTGTCTTTAGATAAAGATTTGAGTCTTGTTTTTTTCATAGAGAATGTTATTCCAGCAGGAATTACAGGATTTAATCCCTGGAGCAGAATTCGGGCTCTGTTCCTGGCACCTTGCTTAAAGTCTCTCTGCCTCCACTTCCCCATATGTAACAAAAATCAGTGTTAATCTCTTCTGCTAAACCCTTTCAGATCTTTGAGATCTGCAAAAGGAGCAGTTGATGAAATATACAGTTATTAATTCTGTATCATTGGCTAAATATATTCCATGTTCTATCAGGATGGCTGTAGGTAAAGAGGCCCTGTTGATCACTACACCTCAGAGCATATCTATACATCTCACAATGAAGAGTTTCTAGGTTTATTAATTGTGATTTGAAGGTGAAGAAATATATATTTGAAGACACAGGAATGTAAATTAAGTCCCAGAAATAGAGTCCAGACTGAGGTCACAAGGGAGCACCATACAGATAACACAGTCTGGATCTTGATGGGCTCACGCATGTTCCAGATCAGCAGCCAAAGTTTGGGTAGAGTCCTACATGCATGAAAACCAGTCCATTTGCTCACACAGGATTGCACAACCAGTTTACCAGGCTTAGCAAACCAGCCATGTGAAGATGATTAGATTCTTCCAGAAATTTTCAAAAGATTTTTGGCAGACATCAGCGTTTTGGGGTACGTGAAAAAGAATTTGGTGACAATATGCTCACTAGCAACACAGGCAGGAAGTAATTTCTCTTCTAGAACACTCCCTAACTTAAACCAGGGAATACACTGATTTTGTCAAAGAATAATCAGGCAGTTACTTTCCCCCCTTTTTTTAAGAGCAGAATTTAGAGGAGCTTTTTAAAACTAAAGTTTCACAGCAGAGGTGGCTGGCTGTGTGTTAGTCAAAATGCTGATTATAAATATAAGGAAACATTTACTTCATTGGGCATTTAGAGATCAAATCCAGCAGCCAAGTGGGAACAAAAGTTATTTTAGAAGAAAATTATTTTACTACAAGGAAGAAGAAGGTGGAAATATTTCTTCTCTACCAAGGTGTGTCCTAGTGGGCTTACCAACTTCATCTGCAAAAAGCAGGTCATGGAGGGGAAAAGTAAGAGAGTGAGCACTTCATTTACTCTTATTCTAAACCCTTTAAGGCATGTCAGAACTTGCCAGAGATCTAACAAACACAGTTTTCTTCTTCACTTGTGTCTGTGTGTGTTCAGGGGGGAACACAACTGCACGTTACCAAAGCATCACACACAAACCCTGCAAGGGGCTGCAGTGGCTGCTGGCTCACTCCTTCCCACAGCTTGGGAGGTCGATCTGGAAGGCAGCACAGCAGCAGGTCACAGGTTTCCTGTCCCTCAGCAGTGACCTGAGGGTGCTGAAGTGCCAGGGAGCTAGCAGTGCTCAGGTAAGGGGCTGCAGCAGGGTGTCTGCACCGTGTCGGGCACCAAAGCCTGCAGAGGGCTCCGACAAAGCTGCCTTTATATCCCCCTTAGAGCCACACTGACTCACTCTGCTCCCGCACTCAAAGAGCTCCTTTCACATGGAGGGGAAGGGTGGGGGGGACCGGGATGGGGGCAACACATTCGATCCCCTTGTCCTGCCTTTCCAAAAGAACTAATGGTGCTGCCCGGCCTGCGAATGCAACGTGACTATAGAAATGTCAGCGAGCTGCAAGTCAGCTTTTTGTTTCCCCAAAAGAAAACAGGCAGGCATTCTCATTAGTCCGTGTCTCTTCCCCTCGCACGCACTGATCTGTATTAGAGCTAACTGAGGCATTCAGTGAGGGACAAGCCCTCTCCCCACTCCCACAGCTCACCAGGCTTATGCTGGGGAGGGACATCCACACACACCTCTGTCCTTTAGATGCCACAGGGGAGGGCTTTGGTGGAAGCAGAGATCAGCAGTGAGCTCATTGGAATTTAGAGTTCCAGTTTCTAACCCATCAGGCTTGTAAAGCCAAGCCCTTTCAACCCAGCCTCCTGTAATTGCCTTTTTCATCCTGAAGAATCACCCAGATTGGGGCCACAGCCCCACTTTAGCCAACGGTGTTCAGGAGTTGAGCCATAACGGAAATTCAGTTGCAAAACTAAAATTGCAATCCTATAATTAAGGTCAAAAGGCAAAAAACAAAGTTACCAACAGGGATGCTGGGGTTAATCACTGGATTAATGCTTAACACAAGAGTTCCTGAAACATAGTTGGTTATGCATTACCATGTGAAGGGAAAGCTTCCCCGGTCACACCAACACCTGACTAATGTCCACAAGATGGAGATGATTTACACAAATTAATGGTAGTTTGTGTTATTATACATGTCCTAAAATTATTTCATCTTTTAAATATGCAACTGTATTATTTGTCTCCCCTCGCCCTGCAAAAAGAGTATGTATGAGGTGACCATTGGTCTTTAAAATGTCTAAACAAAATCATTATGTCATTTCAGGCATCCTCCCCTGATATGACATTATGGAATGGGGTGAAGAGCAAATAACAACCAGGTTTATTAAGACATTTTTGTCTGTGGCAATACATTTCAGGAAAGTGCTAAACTGACCACACAGCTGCCTGCAGCTGTGTCATTTTGGTAGTCCTTGTTTTTATTCACCACGTAAACCAGGAGCCCTATTCCTGCAATTAGGAGAAACAGATGGACAGTCAGAGAAGAAGCAAAGTCACGTATCCCAAAAGAAGCTCTGCCTCTCCCAAAAAACACCAGAAAAAGGCATTCCCTTGTAGAAGCCAAAGGGTACACAGTCTCATCAGAAATGCTCCCTGAAATAAACAACCCAGCAAGTCTTGGAATAATGTGAAGTGAAAGGGTTAAAAAAGATAAAAATCATATGAGGGCAAATTAGTTATGCAGTCATCGAGCGAAAGGCACTTAATGAGCTTTATCAAATAGAAGAGCAAGTCATGAGGTTGATGAGAACTTCTAATTTTGCACCTCTCTGAAGGACTGTTCCTTTCAGCATCACCTGAGCTTCAGCCTCTGAGACAAGACAGTGACAGTCAGCTGTCCCCAGAACACAAGAAGTGAAAAGCTCAGCATCAAGAGAGTAAATGACTTGCCAAGGGCACAGAGCAAATTCACCACCCCAGCATCAAATTCACCGCCCCAGCATTGTCGCTGCTGCCCTGTCCGTGGCAGATCTCCCTTACAGTGCTGCACTGTCCTTGTGAGCCCTTGCTCTGCCCCTTCAATGAACACAAGAGAAAAGCTCCTTCCCCAGGGAGTCGGAAGGAAACTGGGCAGCATAAAGAAAAGTTGCTTGCTTTAACATTGCCCCAAACTATCGCAGGGAGGGAATCGATTCAAGTCTCACTCCAGAAAAAGCCGTCATTAAAAGGTAAAGAAGAAACTCCTCTCTCGGAGAAGACGCACACAGGAAACCAGCAACAAGTGCCGGCCCTTGGGCGCCCCGGGGAGCTGGCATCGGCTCTGGCTCAGGGCTCAGCCTGCGGTGGCTCCTCTCCCTCCCTCTTTGGCACACATGTAACACGAAACTTCGCATCTCCAGGACAACCAGCAACANAAAAAAAAAAAAAAAAAAAAAAAAAAAAAAAAAAAAAAAAAAGGGCAGAGACAACAGCTGGCTGTCAGCAGCGGAGCAGAGAGGAGCCGAGCGAGCAGCGAGCCACAAGCCAGGATGAGGGGAGAGATGACGTGAAAGTTTAAGAAGACGGAAAGAAAAACAAGAGGAGAAGAAGAGCTCGCGGTCGGGGTAAGGCTGAGCGATCGCTGCTGTTCGGTCAAGCGCAGCACCCTCCGCTGCTTAGCGAGGGGCTGGAGTCTGGGGAGCTCCACTACTCGGTCAGCCATGGAGCAGAGCTTGGGAGGCTGAATTTGCTTGCCAGGGACACCGAGGAGCGAAGGTGGCAGGAGAAAAGCTTTTAATGGGATTGCGGAGAGCTGCGCCGCAGCCGCCCTGTAACAAAAGGAGCAGCCTGCGGTGCTCCGAGCCCGAGCGGGACTCTGCAACTCCTCTGCCGGCGACAAAGGCCGGCTGCTCGGGTTTCTGTGCTCTTACAGAATGTATGTCCTGATAAGCTGGTGACCTGATACAGAAATAGTCGGTGTGGACAAGGCAGCTGGGTCCGAGGCTGTGCGTGCCTTTAGCGAGGAGCTGGCAGCGCAGGCAGGCGCGTGTGAAGCCCGACGGGTGCCAGCCACAGCTTTTCCCCGGAGCTCCTCCCAGCTGCAGCCAAGTTTTATCCCCCAAATCCTGAAGCAGAGAGCTTAGAAAACAAACCCTGGTCGGGGAACTAGCACACTGTGCAAGTTAAGCATCTGTGTGTCCAATAGAAATAAACTGAAAGATTTTACACAGTTTCTAATGAGAACATTTTAAAAAGGAAGAATTCGGCCAGTGTATCAGGCACAGATGCTGGTTTAGTGTTCAAAGCAGCATGAGAACCCACTGCTTGGAGAGGCACGTTCATGCACATACACAGCTTATGGTTTACAGTAACCGGACCGTCAAGTTTGAATGCAGTGAGAAGGGAAGGAAAGGATCCCCTAAATACATGAAATTACACAACATAGAATCATTCAAGTTGAAAAAGACATTTCAGGTCATTGAGTCCAAGCTTTGGTTTTACAGAGGTGTCCTACAGCCTGTGCTCCCATCTCTGTTTTGCTGTTGGGTATGGGAAGAGGTACTGGTAATGGAGACTGGCCATATAAATCCTCATTTTCTGCCATCTGAAGCTGATTTCTCTGTTTGGAAGCTGTTGCAGCTCCCAGCACTGAGCTCTGGGACCCCTCAGCCTCTTCCAGGAGGCGCGTGGGCAAAGCTGTTAACAAACAGGATCAGGAAGCCAATTCTCACAAAAAGAGGTCTTCCCAATCCTACATATGCCTGTAGGGAGGAATGTTAAGGATCAGGTATTTCCACTTCTCTCCATTAACGAGGAATGGAGGGCAGGTCTTTCTGACCTATCTGTTGTACAAACGTGGAATTGGAACTGCCTGAGTGAGGAGATGTAGTAGTTTAGACCCACATGCCTCCAGCCTGGCCCTAAGGCTCAAGGGGATGGAGGGAAGTTTCCACCCTGCTAATGGAGAGTCTCTGTAGGTTGACTGTTGCAGTTAAGATAGTTTCTTAAAAACAAAGCACGTGAAAAAACAAAATTTAGGGAAACAACCACAAAAAAAAGTAAGGAGGGAGGAGTGAGGGGAGAGAGGCAGGGGAGGGAAGGAGGTAGAGAAACATGCCAAGTTTTCCTGGCCAAAAGAAAATCTTAATGGGTTTGGCTGGGGGCTTGTCCAGCCACAGCCGTGCTGTTCATGTGTGGGGGGAGAGGCGCAGCAATGTGAAACACATGTCTGGATAAAAGCAGCAGGACATGGCTTGTGTTACAGCTGTCACAGTACACGGGCCTCAGTCCGACTGCAACCAACAGTGGTTGTGGGAGTGGAGGTACAAAATAATCCAAGTTTGATAGAGCAGCTCCCCTCTGTTAAGACAACCCCTGATCACAGAGCCTGCAGTGGGCCAGAGTCACCCACTGGACAGCAGGGGCTATGAGGGGCTGGGAGAGAGCTGGGTGGGGGGAGCAGCGCCCACCTCACACCTCCATGCAGGCTCCCCCCACTACCCCACGTAGCCACAGCTGATGAGGTTCCAAACAATTCCTCCTGAGGCAGCAGCTGCTGCAGCTTTTGGTTTTGAGTTCCTACACTCCAGTGGCACCTTTAGTAGGACTAGTCCAGGATATTTCAAGAAAATAAAAAATGCATGTAATTTATGAGACTTGTAGATGTGAGATCAAGGACAGGGCACAGAGGTGGCTGTTAAAAGGTGGAGGAGTTTCCAGCACTCCCAGGGCCTCCAGATCCTGGACCTCAAACACCAACTACTGATAGATCTCACTATGTTTGTAGAGTCACTACTAGGCTTTCACAGGCATGCAGCTACCTCTCAGTCAGCTTCCTGGGAAATGGATATTTTGCTAATATTAGAATAGACTTTCAGGCTAGATTCAAGCATCACCAACCCTAAAAAAAGTCCTCTTGTAGAAGAGCTACAGGTTTATTTTTAAAATTGACCTTTTCCTTTCATTGGATGGCTCAGTGTTTTGGTTTCCCCACTTAAAAAATTCCTAGTAGTGAGGAATTATCTCGTGGGGTTTTGTGGATGTGTTTGTGGGATGGACTGGAGAAAACCAGGGTGCTCTGCAGAGGTGTAGACTCCCAGCTCAGTGCCCCAGTGGGTACCTCTGCTACTGAAACTGGGAATTCAGTGCCGTTTTACATTAATCTAATATTAGGCTGTAGGGAAGAGAAGGCACATTTACAGCGCTGCCTCAAAACCCATCTCCAAATAGTGGGTGGTGGAGATGACAGGGTATTCCAGCCAAAGGGCGACCCAGGCAGGGCAGCTTTATAATCTTAGGAATGTGTGGCCTTCCGTTCCAAACCAACCGACAAAGACCAAGCTTTTCTCCCATGGCACTGAGCTACAATTTACCAGTGTGGTTGTGTGCTGTTAAAGGGCTGAATTCTCTTGATACTGGAAACTATTTTCATCTACTTGGGAACGAATTATAGGTCTGTCTGGCTCTGTGCACTCCTGTTTTAGGAAAAATGGGCTTGTCTGAACTATAGTTAAGATTCACATGGCTGGTCAACTACAGTCATGGCAGCAAACACTGCATTAACAATGATGAGGGGAAAAAAACATGCACTGATAATACAACTGCATTTCTATGGCCCTTTTCATCTCAGCAGTACACTAAAAGCTTGGAACAATAAACAATCATGCAGGAATTATGACACGTTATGCCAAAATGCATCCAAACTGTAGGCACACCTAGCAACCCAGCATTGTTTGAGAACAGGAAGTACTGCAGACCTTATCCATATAAAATCAGAAGGACGTTACAGGGACCAAGAACAAAGCTGGTACGTTTTGAAACTGGCCAAGCCTTCATGTTCTTTAGAAAGTGGCCAAGTACAGTCAGAGCTTATTTTAGAGTTTTAGACCAAAATAAAAAGCATCCCCTCCCCTTTGGCTGCTCAGCACCCTCCTTCCATAAGGCTGGGCTTGCCTTCTAAGATTTCCTACCAGATAAGCCCCCACAAGCCATACAGGCTTCCCATCCCCATACAGGTCCAATTTCAACCAACTTACTGGACTTGCCTGAGTAGGAGCAATGCAACATTTGCTTTGCAGAGCCACAGTCTTAGGAAAAAGCCAAGGTTGCAATGAGAAAGTTGCCCTGGCATTCTACTTGATGGGAACATCAGGAAGGTTCTGCTTTGTAAGCTCTCTGGAGCACTCTTGCTATGGGCAGTGGGCAGTGGAGGAGAGCCAACTCACCATCACTGGGACTTGCTGCATTAGGACTAGAGGCATTGGCAGCTTCTTGTTCCCCCCAAAACTCCTCCCTCCAAAGCTTTATCTCCACTTTTAGGTTACTAGAGCAACAAACCCATGCAAGCACAGTAAAACAAATGGATCAGGATCATGACAAGAACAATATGAGGAGCATGGTTGGGTTAGCAGCAAACGAGAGTGGAAACCACACTTTCATCTACATCCATCCTGAACGGGCTCAGTGAACAAAGTGTAAGAAGCACTGGGCAAAGCAATGGCCAGATCAATTTGTAAGTGCAGCAAAACCAGGGACTTGTTGCCTTTCTATCTAAAGATTCCCAAGCATGCTGGAAACTTGGACACACAACAATTAACAAACAAAGCTCTGATGTGGTTCCATGTTCTGCTGTCTTGCAGAGATGAAGTCACCCAACAGTGGGATGTGATGACTTATCCGAAGTCACACAACCAGGGAGCATCACTGGCAGGCCAGGGAGACTGCCTGTATTTACTAACTTCCAGTCCTGGGGCTAAACCACAAACTTAAATTTGTGCCTTTTGCACTAAAAAAGGCTGCTCAAATACCCCTACGGTTATGAGTAAACAAGTGTCTCATTCTCAGCTGTAAATTTCAGCTCACCCACTCCCTACAGGTCACCTTTGGATGCAGTTGTGTCCACACAGAGATCAGGAGAGACCAAAACCCCTGATCAATGTAGAGCAATTCCGAAAGACTCACAGCAGCCTCACCAGCTTAAGGGATGTCAGACCCCACTGTACATAGTCATCCCAAAGCTCTTTTTCTTGGAAAAAGAAGCCTCCACATGCAGCCAGCTCACAGCAAAAAGGAACCTTGATGGAGGCTTTTCTCTTGAATGTCTAGATTGAGGCTTTTTAATGGCTTTATTCTCCAAAGGGCTGAGCAGCCGACTTCTTTGAGTGCTTCAGTATGGCACGAGTCCATTAAAACAACTCAGAAAGATAATTCCAGTGCTATTATGGCAATTTTCACAGCTTTCTTCAGTGGGCACAGCAAGATGAATCTGCATTAGTGCTTTCTGGGAATCTAAATCTATGTAAGTTCTAAACACAGGACATGCACTTTGGTTTTACAGGGTCATGTAATCTTTGCAGCCGAGCAGCACACCTGCATCATTTCTGTGCTCTGTCCTTTCAACCGAGGCTAACAACTCATGGCACATGGCAGAATGGGCCTTTTTTTTTCATCAAAACCAAATAAACTCAAATTAAATGATTTGTTTTATTCCCTCCCCTGCTGGGCCTTGCAACATAGAACAGGGCAGAAAGGTTTGATGATCTAGTTCCACTGGCATCACTGATTAGATGAGTTATTTCTTAAGTCAAAACCATGAATTTCAGGCTGCCACCCCATCCCAGCAGGATGTCACAAACTGCCTGTCACAAGATATTGTGTTACTTTCTTTTCTATGTGAGATTCTCATCTTGCCTCTCCTCATCTGATTTTCACTCCATGTGAGCTCTAACTACAGCTGTGAAGCAGAATTTCCTGACATCAGTCTGACAGTGTGTTACGAAGACCACATTGCACTGTGGTCATTCAGGATTTTTTCCGTAACATGGATGAGTTCCATCAGCTTTGCTGCCCTACAGCCAAGTCTCCTCTGCTCTGGAGGGTTCTCATCCTCAGTGGATGAAGTTTTGAGGAAGGACAATGATGAGCAAGGAGAAATTCCCAACTGAGGAAAACAATTACGTTTGCTCCAAACCACTGAGAATCTCTGAGGTACTAACTTGAGTGGTTTTTCCAGGTTCTAAAACAGCACTCCAGGCCTAGAAAGTAAACTGTCAGTTAAGGCCTACAACCTTAAGTTTCAAAACTCTTAAGACTTGCCTGTGTTAATAATAACGATCATCACAGTTACTGCTTTAACTGAATATCCTGCACCACCTGGCCTTTACTACTGTGGGTGACTGGAAGCTTATTTGAACACAATATAATAAAACAAAAGGAATTAATTCTCACAGCTCCACTCTGTTACTGTAATTAATGTCATCACCTTTGTGTTGTACATCAGGCAGATGCGTAAGACAACTGGTTTAAATCACACAGCACTATTCTTACCCTTGTGCTAATCTCAAGGGTAAAATCTGGGTTCCACTGAAATCAACTGGGAAAACATCACATCAAAACTAGTCCTGAACAAAGATTTTACATCACAAGTAGAATGGAACATACAGAAGTCCATGAATGTAACTGGCTTTCTTGGGGGAGTTTTACTTTTTTCCTTTAAGAATTATTTTATTCTTCACCCTTTTGCCTCACTGCAGAAGCAGAAATCCCAAAGCAGAGAGCCCTTGGGAGCAGCAGAAAGTGCAGTCAAGCAGAAAAACATTTGCTTCCTCACGGTAGTTTGGAGACTGCACCACCACCATCAAACTTTGTCCCTGATGTAGTTCAGACCAAGGTAAACAAGCAACATTCCTTGCAAGCTTTAGAATAAAAACTCCTTCACTTAGCTCCAGATCAGGTACCATGGGCAGAGAGGAATGTCCATTACAGAGACAGGCTTTATCATTTTAGACTAAGCACCTGGCTAATCCACACGGAGTTCTACAATCCTGATCAGTAATTTTACGCTGTATAACCAAACTTCACAAGCCTGGCTCCTATACCTGTTTCTTCTGGTGCAGCTCAGAGCATGGCATGGAAGTTTACAGCAAATTCCTTACGAGAAGAGCTTCTGGACAGGCAGAAACACCTCCAAAGGGAACAAACATTTTCACAATGCTAGAGCAAAAAATTTTATTTTTAAAATTTTTTTCTTCTAGAGCCAAGAACGGAAAACACAAATCACTTCACCTCTGCCTCCTCCACCATCTCTTGGAATGGAAACAAAACTGAAAACCTGCTGACACAGAATCCCACAGCACTAAGGATAAAGCAGCCGTTTCTGGAGCAGCTCACTTGGGGTATGCAATCATCTGGAAAGAAGTATTTAACCCCAGTCTCAAAAGTGACCTTTTCAGGTCAAAAGACCACAGCTCTGCCTCCTTCCTAAGTTGCACAGCGATCTTTCTGTAGATGTAGATTTTCCATCCACCCCCATTTCTAAGAAACCAGCTGGTTCCGATTTTTATTCCTTAGCTTGGATTTAAAAGAACAAAGAAAACCCTTTTTGAATTGCATAAACATACAAAACTAATTTAACTTGGCACTGTAGTATTTAAGCCCAGCATGCAAAGAAACAGCCAAGGTCTCTCTGTCCTCAGTGTGTTTAGAAAAACTGAACTCCAAGCATCCATTTGTTTGAGTAACCAAGCCAGATGTGCAATAAGGAACAAGCTGGTTTGTTCTGGAAGTGCTGTCCTGGTCACTTGGCTTTGTATTATCACCAAGATCAAGATATTAAATTGCAATGTTCAAGTCCCAAAACCCAGTGCTGACTGTTACAACACACACAAACCAGTACATTTTGATACAATAATGAACTAAGAGTTATAACCCATTCAAGTGTTGACCTGTCCAAACACTTGTTTTAGGTGGAACTATGGATATTTCTCAAAAATATCGAATTCCAGTTCCTAACTGAAGCCAAATTTGAACATCCATAGGTCTCATGCCAGCTAGTTTGTTGCAATACCTCCCAAAAATCTTGCTCATGGGGTAAAAGTACAGCAAATATTGGTGACAAAACTGGGGCACTTAACTTTAGCAAGACTAATAATATTTTCAGTAACAATAACTCCTGATGATCATTCTGAGAATAAAGAAGGCCTAAGATTACTGAGCAGGGCAGGAGGGATTAGCTCCACAAGGGAGATATCTTCCTGACAGATCCAGGGGCTTTACTTTGCTCATCATCAGCAGTGATGGGTGGAATCCACTGTTCAATTCATATATTGCTCTGTGGCTTAAAAGAAACATACCCTACATTTAGCTTTTTTTATAAATTTGCATTCATCTGTAAGGACCTGAAAAGCATCCAGCTGTCCCCAGTGAATGAAGACTTTCACTTTAGCATCACATACAGTAAAACTGGTTAATAAAACATTATTAATGGTTTGTACTGAGGTGTTGAAGTAAATGCCCTTGTTTTTGATGGGGGGTTCTGTAGCTCAAAGTGCAAGAAGCCTTCGAGGGAGTCTACTTTGTGCTACTCAGTAAGAAATGACTGAAGACTATGTACAGTGGAGTTCAGCATTCGGAATTCAAGTTGGGTTAGAATTGCATTTGTTTCCGGAAGGACAAGTTAGCACAACTGGAAAAAAAAGTACTTTGATTGGGTGAAAGCCAAGGGCAGGCACTGTCCAGCCTAACTCTGTGCCTGCTGAAAAAAGTGTCCTTGTAGAAGAAACACCGTTTGGACTTTGTTTAACAGTGCAGTTGACAAAAACACCCTTGAAGCTGGATTTTGAAATTAAAACAGTGCCAGAACACGTAGACAATTAATAGTCCTCCACCTTAGCTACTGGGAACAAGGACTGAGACCAGATAAACTTGTTTTCCTTGTGATCACCAGCTGTATAAGAAGGCTGGCAGCTCCCTAGCATTAGTCAGTGAAAAGGTTTATTCTCTATTTGGTTCTCCTGCAGCATAAAGCCTGGAGAGGTTGTGACAGAATGTCTTCTGAAGACTTTCTAAAGGAAATTCAAGCCATTGGTGAGAAGTTTCTCCTTAAGCTCCAGAAACTGCCCAAGGCTGATCCAGTGGAGATTGCCAGCTTTTCTGTGGTTCTTCTGTTCATTGGTGAGTTTGTGGGTGGAGACCAAGGGGTGTCAGAATTTCTCTCCTCTCCTACGGGGACACCTTGCTCCACAGTCTTTGTAGGTGGGTTGGTGGTGTTGGCTGTTGTTTTCTAGGCTGAGCTCTGAGGCCCAGGTTAAGTCCTAGGTAATTTTTTAACACTCAACATGAACCTCTACATAGATGCAGGGCATGACAGGCAACAGTACAGCTTTCCCCAAAGCTCCCATTTTAAACATTAGTTAAATCAGCAATATTTTAATCAGCTCAGAGCTGCTGTAATGTTTTGATGCATAGGAGATAGTTTATGAAAAATGATATTAGAGCATCTCCCTGCCACAGTAGACATTTAAGAGAGACTCTGAGTGTCATTCCTGTATTGGTTCAGTGGAAGTCAATATGCTTCAGATGAGCCTATTTATTCTCCTCTGGTAATGGCAAGATCCCTTCTGCTGCTCTGTGTGGAGATGGCATGGAAGGAATAACAAAGAACCGCTGGATCAAGAGGGATGAAGTTTGTTTATACAGTGGCAAAACAAGCAGGAAGGAAAACAGGCCCTGCTCCTCAAAGACAGGGTTTGCTCCCGGCCAAAAGGAAGGGTGTGTATCCAGCTGGACACTCCTCCCCAGGCTGGAATTCACAAAGTCACACCTGCTGCTTTATTTGGTTCATCCCTACAGCTGGTTCCCCACAGGTCTGGTTACCTGGCAGCCCAGGTCCAGGCTTTAAAGGAACACATGCACACACAGAGGCATGCTCACACTCTTACAAGTTTTGCAGGATTAAACATGTCATCCTTCTCTACTCCAGATAAACTAACGCATCCCTGCCAACACCAACCATCCTGGCTAGAGTAGAGAACAGTAAGTTAGCCCACTGCTCTGTGAAACAAACCCCTGCATTTGAAGTACCTTATTTTTTCAAGCTAAATACAGAAGAGTAAAGCCAACCCAGTCATGAGTCTCTATGCTTAAAGAGTCTGCTGCACTCACTTTTCAGAAACACAGCTGCCAGTTTGAGTAATCACAATCCCTCAAGTTGCTTTGGGGAGAGCTGGATTTTCATCCTTTTCAGGCACATAGCTGTGCTTAGGTACTGCATGTCAGCTCCCAAACAACAGCCCATTAAGTGGGTAAAGAAACCCTCACACGGTTTGGTATGTAGCTCTTAAAGCCTTGAAATGCCTGGTAATGATTGTCCAGATTAAATGGAAAACCAATACAAAGAAGCAGGAACTTAGGAGGAGGAAGGTGGGGCTATAGAGCAAAAAAAATTCTCAAGAAACCAGGCTTCGCTCATTTCCCTGCTCACCAAACAACTTGGAGACATAGGGTTCCTCTGCAGGGATTGCTCCTATGCTATGAAGCAATATCCTTTGTTTCTCCTTCCAGCTACTGTGCTGGTGCTCACAATCATTGCCTGCAGTTGCTGCTGCTACAGCTGCTGTGGCTGTGATGGACGCCCTGACCCCAGACACAAGAAGAGCCGAGTCCGCCCAGCTGCCCGTTCATGAAGTGACACAACCTGCTATCAAGGACATGCATGGACATCATGATTCAGTGCTATGGGAATGACCTTCCACACTAGCCCATTGAAAATGGCAATAACAATATTAATTAACATGACTCAGAGGACCAGAAATCACAGCGTGGAATTCCTTCTCTCTGTGACCAGAAAGGTAAAGCTCCTTTACCATCCCTGTCTCCCTCTTCTGGGCCGGTGTGGGGTAGGAGGGCATGGACACAGATTGCTGAAAAAAGAGACAGTTTTCCCAAAGACAGCCCTGCAGCTGGGCCAGCTGAGGATCCCCTCTGAGACACGGAGCCACAGAGCAAAGCAGAGGACACACACAGAGCCACACACGAGGCAGTGCCTGCTCTCCTCAGCAGTGGCTAATCCAGAAGGATGGTGCTGGGCATTAGCAAAACCCACTGACACCACTGGGAGGTCCAATTGCTCAGGTCATCGTGGATCAAGGCCATACCTGCTGCAGGAGACATGTTTAGCTGAGGTATCTGCTGAAAACAACAAATGGTGGACCTTCTGATCCAGGTGTGCCTGCTGAGGCTCTGAGTACAGCTGGTAACAGCTGCCCCGGGGTCATTTCATTGGTGATACAATGATGGGAAATTGCCAAAGAAAAAGCCAGATCATGTGGAATACTCTTTGTAAACAAAGATGAAGGCAAAAGGGAAAAACTCACCAATCCTATGGCTCATTTTGATCATTCTCTGCTCCACATGCTCCATCTCCACCCGCTGTGGTTCTGCTCTTCTGCTTATTGCAGATGAATGGTTCTCGCAGAGCATGGGAGCTCCAGGAGATGAACAAATCCCTATCCTTACCTGAGGGATCAGTGTGCCTGACTCCCTGCACTGTGTGCAGTTTAGTTTAGTGGACATGAACGTGATGCCAGGGGTGTGTTTATGAGCATGCACAGAGGCATTTCAGAGGAATGACACATGATGGGAACCATCACTTCAGGGTATGTGTGCAGCAGCTGACAGCAGGCACAGTGACAGAGCAGAGCCAAGAATGGGCTGTTGGGCTGGAGCTAACAAGTACAAATAAATCCCTTTTCCATGCTGCAGCCACTGTGTATGTTTGGTTTACACTCTGGTGAACTTCCGAAAGGGATTTGTGGACGTACAAAAGTCCGTGGCACAGGCCACGACTTCCACAAGTGGGACAGCGCAAGAAGGCCACGATTCTGCACTAAACTCTGAGCCAGTGGTGGTTCAGCCCCACATGGGAGACCAACCGCCTTTGTGAGAAGGTATAAAAAATTACATGCATATAGAGAAGTCATCTTCTGCCTCTGTATCCCAACTAAGTGTGGAGGAGCCAAAGGGATCTCACATGTGTCTACCAAAGCAAACATCTGGCTAGGGAGATCAGAATCATCAAGTTTTTAACAGTGGGCTTTAAAATACCCTTTACACTTCAGAAGGTACAGAAAATAAAAAAAAACCTCTGTAAAGAAATGTATTTTCCCTGTTGCCTGCACCCATATTAGTAAAAGGCACATTACATCAGCTTCTTATGTATTTCATGCACTTTATTTTTTGCCAACAAACTGGATCTAGGTATTTGGCATTTTTGTACTGCTGCACAGTGGAATATATCTGCAGCCAGAGACATAGTGAATAGTTTAAGTATTGTAAGAAAAATAAAATTCCTGAAACTACAAGTGTTGCTTTTAAATTAATAAAAACTTTCCAGTAGAAAATGAGGATGTTCCTTAGAAAATAAATATTTGAGACCCAACTTGACAACTGCCAAGAGCAGACTGCACTAGCACGAACTACTGCATGCACAGTTACACTGAGACTAACAAAGTGCTAGTTTTTATTAGGCTGTCCCAAAGCTTTCACTGCCAACCAGCATGTTAGAGGGAAACAATCTCAAGCACAGCATCAATTTAAACATTCAGAGGTGCATCACACCAACCTCCTGTCAGATAAGTCTTTGCTCATTTCATTCACAAACAAGTGGCAATCAAAGTGACATCAGAAGCCTCAGAACCTCTGTTGCAGGAGACAGACTCAACAGATGTTTTTGTATCTAGATTAAGTCACGAGACCTGGGGAAGAACAGAGCTCACTTTCTTTCCAGGCTTGTGCTAGACAGTGCCAGCTCCAGACATTAACAGCATCCCATTGAGAGCTGTTCCAGCAGCACGGAGCCAGCCTGTGCTAAGACAGGGGGAAGCTTGGCAGGCTGGACACACACCAAGGGCTGACAGGTTGCTGTCACTGGGAACAAGCTGCCGGGTCTTATCTCAACAGGAAACGCCACAAATGTATGTTTCCCAGTGGTGGTACAAGTTAAACCACTGACAGATACCAGGCAGAGGGACAAGAGAAATGGCTCCTGTCTTATCTCGGCCACTTCGGGTTCCTGAATTAGAAACAGAATAAACACAGCACTGTTAAAGAAAGGGAAGGAGAGAAAAACAGGCAATCCTCTAAAGGATTCGGGTGGCTTTCTGGAACAGAGGAGCAGCCACCATGTAGAGGGGGCCAATTTCTACACACTTGTCTGGACCTCACAGACCTAATGTTCTGCTTTGGACTATTTTGTACCATTGCACTCAGCTGGACTATTCCTACAGCTGGGATTCAGACATGCCAGTTGTTTGCCTGATCTGCTGCCTCCTTGCATGCATTCAGGGTAGCCTGAAAGAGGCCAGCAAGTGTCCAGCTTCCTGCAGCTCTTCAGCTTCTGCTGACTACAAACCTGCTGGTCCCTGGGTCCCTGCTCAGCACTCACACAAGCTTTTGTGTTTTGGCTCCAATCAGTACTCAAATATAGGCACCTATAGGGAGCACTAGTGAGGATGAATCCTCTTGTTTCAGCTTGCAGAGGGAGATTCAGAAAAGCGCAGAACAAGGCAAAGCTGCTTCTCACAGAGCAACTGCCATACATACTGGGAAAGCCTAGAAGGAACTGCACAGAAATACTGTTACTTCAGTTATGATGATAAAAGTGTTGAAATAGGTTCTTTCCCTGAGGAACCTCAAAGAGCCAGCAAGGCCAGCGCCTCCAGCAGAAGTGGTTGAAGTTCTACTGATGACTTAATGGAATAGCTTCTGTTCTGTAACATTATCCCCCTGGCTTCAAAGTGATTTGCTTGGCTTGTGAAAAATAAGTTTCATTTTACACACACACAGAGTCTCACACACCACACTCCTCCTTCTCCCCTCCCTCCTTTCTCCAGCACCATCCCTCTGGTCTTCTCCAGTCAGGAAAGTGAGAGAGAGTTTTATTGCAGCTCACAGCAGTGCAATGCTCTGGAATGAGTTTATTCACCTAAACTGTCACAATGAATTTTGGACTGCAGGGCAGTCCTGTTCACAGTCTCACTGTAAGTATGGCACTCTCCTGCTGGAGCCTGCAGCACAGATCAGTCAGGATCCAGCAAACACAGCCCTCTTCTCTCTACCACATCCTGCAGCCTGCCCCAGACAGAGGCCACAGTATGCCTTTACAAGCACTGCAACAGCTGTAGGAGTGGATAAAGCCATGGAGAGGAAGAAATGTCTGAGGAACAGCTGAATTAGGACTTTTTAGTTGGGTTCAAGGCCTTTGATTTGATTAGATTAGCCACACCTATGCAGGAAAATCAGCTGTTAATCATTTACTGCAGCCCAAAGAGGCAACTTCCAGGCTACCTCTGCAAGTCTCCAGGTACAGCAAGGGGTCCCTCACCACAGGCCAAGATCTCTTGGAGGGGGTGAAGAGGAGGCAACGAGGAAACACCTACTACAAACCACAACAGCTTCAGGTATTTATAAAATGTCATACAGCTCTCCTATTCTGGGAGGTGAACTGCAGTTAGCAAAAGAGACAGGAACTTCCTGGGGTGTGCAGTCCCACAGGATTTCTGCCTTTGGGTCTGTGGAACTCAGATCTAGGCTGCCTCCTTTTTGAAGGCAAAGGAATCCAGAACAGCTCTGATGTCCGGTGTGCCTGTTGGTTAAAGACTGAGCACAGTGATCTGCCATCTACCCAGAAAACAAACCATTACCTGAATGTATCTGGCTGCTGAGAAAGAAACAAAAACTTCAGCAAGTGTGAGCTGGTACTTCCAGGCAAATCCAACCTGCTGAGGATGAAACACTTTACAGGACTAATCCTTTTCCTTAGAGTATTCAGGATACAGACGTAAGAGGCAGCAAGTCAAACAAATTTTCAAAAATAACCCATATCTCTTCCTGTATTACATCTGCATAGTCATATTTGCAAGAATGTGTGAGAAATATTCCATCCTTTCCCTTGAGAAGCAAGGAAGCTTTAGTAAAACCACAAGATGCTCACGAAGAGATGCTGGATGTTCTTTAGAAAGCTGACAGCCAAGTCATTATTCAAAGTATCAGTGAAAGAGCAAGTGAGTAGAACCCACTGGGATCCTAGTTTAAATTATTACTGGACCTCCTTGTGGGAGGAAAATTTATGCTTCTATTGCAGAGTAACAGAAACTATTACTAAAGCAAACTCCATTAGCAGGACACCCTTCTAAATATAACTGGACTATTCTAAGCCCTATGGAAGAAACAAGTCGTACATGATCTTTGCTTATTGTTGGTGGGGGTTTTTGCTTGTTTGTTTTTAAATAAGTGTTCATTTAATCTCTGCTGTGTTCATTTAATCTCTGTGTTCTCAGAGTTTAAGTCCCCAACTCTCCCTTTTAGAGATCTTTCCAATGGTACCAAGGAATTTCTCCCACTGAATACTTATCTTTCATGTATAGGCTGTACAGCTGACAGAGATAAAGAGTTCATATTGAACATGCTGGAGAGACATTGTATTATTTAAAATACTGATAAGCTACGATTAAAATAAATCTCAACTGCCATAATCCTGTAGAGACAGAAGCTTTTCCTCTTTACGTCTCTATAGAACTGATTGTTAAACTGGCCTCAGCTGTATTTCTTCTGGGTTATGCTCCCAATTCTGTGAAGGGTGACTCTCCTTTTGGAGGGGGATGCCTGCAGGCACAGACACCATGCATACCTGCACTGGTTTTGGGGCATGGAGAGGATACACCAACACCTGACCCTGTTGTTGTCTGCCCCCAGCAGGGTGGAAGCCAGCATGTCACCAGAGCAAGAGGCATCCTCAGTTCTGGAAGACCTAAAGAGGCTGATTTCAGCAAGTGACTGGGCTCTTGGAGGGCTGGTGGTGATTTGCATCTTCTGTCTTGTTTTTATTGCTCTCATTTTATTTGCTGCTATCTTTGGGTGCTGCTCGTCTCCAAGGCACAAACGGGGTGGCTCATAGACAGCAGCAGAGTGGGGACACAAAACTTAGTGCAGCTGAGCAAGAACCAGCCTGGGTACAACCCGATTGCGTTGTTCGCAGAAAACTCTCATCTCACTCCCTGGGTGGTTATTTCTCCCCGTGCAACTTCCCTGAATCCAGAGCAACGTCCCAATGCCAGCAAGCTGTTCTGCAGGTCACAGCAAACTCAATACATGAGGCTGTCTGGATTCAGGAACTGTGACATTCATCAAATACCAAAGTGAACTCATCTCTGATTTTCATCTTTCGAGCAAAACCACCAACTAGAGGTGGCAAATGGTCAGCCACCACCTAAAACTGATAAAGATGTCTTCTGCTGCTGCAGCAACGAGGGTTGGGGGTTTTTTTCACCTTGCAAAAGAACAATAGGAAAGCCTGACCACTGAAAGCTTTGTCTGAACCCACTCTCTAAAAGCAGCTTTATACCATTGTTCTCCTCTCATACTCAGGCCTAAATACACTATGTAAAAACTTGCTTGCCAGTACACAGTCTGTCTTTATTTGTTCTTATTTATAACCTTGCAATGTCAGAGTTTCAGGTTTGCTTTCACTGTTTGGACAGTGAGTAGAACTGTATTAATTCAATATGTAAAAAAGAAATGCAGCGTGGCTTTTCTTTCCATAGCACCTCAGTCTCCTGCAGTGTTATGAGCAGGGAAGCCAGGCAGTGGTGCTGCAATATGTGACTCTGGGATGCACATCCCATGATACACAGTAAGAAGAATACATCAAGCTGAGGAAGAGAAGAAAAAGTCTGGGAGGTGTGATTTCTAATTAGGTCAGTGATATTCCCTTACTCTGATTATTACTTTGAGGGTGGTGAGATACTGGCACAGATTGCCCAAAGAAGTTATGGATGCCCCATCCCTGGAAGGCCAGGTTGGATGGGGCTTGGAGCAACCTGGCCTAGGGGAAAGTGTCCCTGTCCATGGCAGGGGGTTGAACTAGGTTCTCTTTAAGGTCCCTTCCAACCCAAACCATTCTAGGATTATACAAACCCCAGCCACAGCAGCCATCTGTGAGCTGGGAACACACCCCAGAAGGAGCAGAGCTGCTCAGACAAGTGGATCAAATTCTTAGAGCAAGAAGCCTCTCAGCAGCTACTTCACAGCATCACCTTGACTTTGGGCAAAGAAGTGCCCCTTCAAGCACCCTGGGGCTCAGTGTTGTGCCACACTTCAGTATTAGCAAGACTATTCCAATAAGCCCAGGATGTGTTTACCAAACACGACAACGAGGAGAGAACATGCTCACCAAGGCACCAGAAAAGCAGCACGTGTTACATTTATGCTGAAAAAGCTGTCGTAGACCCACATGTGAAAAATGAAACAAAGCTAAGAACTTGTAGGCAAGACAAACAAAGACCATTTTCAGTTAGTGAACACATACTGCTCTCTTCCCGGCAAAATTATAGCTGCGATGTCTTATCCAGCACAGAACAGCAATTAGTACAATTACAGCGTACAAGGCATGAACTAAACCTGAACAAGGCATGTTGTGGTTGCTAGTCTGCATTTAGATTGGGCACATCCATAATTTGAGCCTGCTTCTGAAGCATTCTAAACACCATCAGGTCCTTCCAAGGTCAATGAGACTCACAGACACTGCAGAGTGGAGACACTGAGATTTACAGAAACGTTAAAATCTACATGCTTCCATCCCGTGGCTTTCTGTTTGTCCCCTTAAGAGAGGGGTGATCTACTGAAGGAGAGAGTCAAAACAAAAGCAAATACAACTAACTCAACCTGTCATCAAAGACAGAATATTGTAAAATACATCACCAGAAAAGTTAAACATCCCCCTGACTTGGTCAGACTCCAAGACCAACATCTCAGTTAACTCAGAGGTCGGAGTGATAAGAGATTTCTCAGGGACACAGGCAGGATCTCAGCCGTAACAGTTTGTTAGAAGAACAGGGTGTTTTCCCCAACATTAACAGTGGTGTTTGAAAGAAGTGCACTCACCCCAGCTCCTCGCAGAAGTTCACAATGGCATCAAAAGCTGTCATCATAGCTTTGTCAGACTCTTTTAAGGTGCCTTTTTTTTCCTGAAAGTAGATGGGACAAGGAACTACTGTTTTCAATTTAAATATACACAGATAGAGTAACTCTAGCAATGACCAAATCCAGCCCTTCTGAGCAATATGGCAAACAGGTACAGACACCTCCCTGTCTCTGCTCCAACTTCTGCTCACCCATTCCTCTCTAACAGAGCTGGCTCTGGCAGCCTTTTCCTTCCCTGCTTCCCTTCCTTCTGCTATCCCTTGAAACGGGGCTCCAGACAGCTCTAGACTCAGAAAATTTAATTTCATCTTTTCATATTCAGAAGTTACTGCAGGCAAACCAGACCAGAGCCAAGGCAGTGTATGGCAGGCAGGTGGGCAGTGTCCTGCAGCTCTCACCTGGATGTTAGAGAGCTCCTTCTTGATCAGGAAGCTGACTTGATCCCGGTCGTTCCTTGAGTAATAGAGGCGGCAGCAGGATGGTTTTCCATCTCTCCCAGCTCTGCCAGACTCTTGGTAATATCCAGCCATTGACTTGGCAATATTCCAGTGGGCAACAAATCTGCGTGTGGTAAAACAGGGAACATGAAGCTGCAGGTTTCTCAGAGCACTCTGCACACACCAGTGTGGTGTCTGTGGGCATCAGCAACAGCAAAAAACACGGCAGCAAAACATAAAAGAGGATGGAGCACAGCAAGAGGTTTTGCACACTGAAGTTTAAGTCCTCTTAAGACACAAGAAGTGGAAAGTAGCAGAGCTGTAAGAAAAAAAATGCACCTGGACAGCATGCGAGCAGGATGCCACTCCAAATGGATGGAAAGGAATGAGCACGTGAATATCCCAAACATGCACACAACTGTGCAGCTCTGAAGACTGAGAATAAGGACACTGAATTAAGGAGTTTGGGAGATTTCACCGTAAAATAAAGCATTGATAAAAAAGCTGTTTTTATTTTGTGGGACACAACTGCACCATTACAAAATACATTTTTAGATACTTGATATTAAGAAGACACTTCTTAGCCAAAATCTCCATGGGAAACTCCACCTCACTGTGCTTCTCAGATGAAGGCAACTTTCCTAAACAGCAAATATGACTATAGAATCATTACTAAATTTTAAGTAATCTCTGCAGGAAGGTTTTCAACACAGCACTGCAAGACTGCTTTAAACCTGCTTGTACCTGACTATTCAGCAATTCAGCTAATACCTGTTTTGAGAGGATTTGACAGCACAGTAATGTTGCCAATGTTTTCAAGTCTGTCTCAAAACCAGCATGACCCAAGGGCAGGTATGATGCATAAGGGCGTAGCTAAAGATTGAATGACAAAAGCAAGCAGACATGTTTCTTCAATCACAAACAGCCCAGGAACAGGCCAAGCAGGAAGCATCAGAGCCCTACACATTTAAACCTCATCAGGAAGTTTGCTGAAGAAATTGATAAATAATTTTAGGCAGAACAGAATTAACAGTGAAGAGAGCGGAGCAGATTCCATCAGAAAAAAGAGAGACACCACCTCTGTTTTCCCTTTTGTCCAGAGAGTCACCTCCAGAAGTTGTCAGACCTGATCTTATTTGATAACATATGCATGACTACTCAGAAATCTGCCAACACAGAGCAAAGGCTAAGCAGCAGTGCCTTGTTAACTAGGCTTGGGTATAATGTCCTTTAAGTTATTTTTAAAAAACCCTGTAATTTTAACTCCATTCCTTGTAAACTAACCAGATTACAAACATGTATCAGCTATATTTCACTTTCAGTCAGCCCTATGCATTTCAGTTACTCTTTGACTTTTTTTAATGACCACTGGACAGGGCAGAGCGGCTTCAGCAGGTCATTAATTCATGTGCTAGGAGACTCCTCATTTCTCTGTTTGGAAAGATGCATCAAGGAGTAAAATTGTCACAGCTATGGGATCCTGTTTCCTGGCAGCACAGTGACACAGGCAGAGGGATGGCACAGTTGTGAACTGATGGGATTGGCTCAGTGATATCCTGCCCTTCTCTCACAGTGTTCAGAGCAACTTCTGTAGGTGGATTTTAGAGATCAGGTCTGTTGTGGGTGTTGTCTGAGCTGCACCTGAATTATCCCTCTAGTAAGTGATTACAGTAATAACTCAGCACAGCCATATTGCAAGGCAGGAATTCTAACACACAGCCCTCATGGGGATGGGGACAGCAATCTCAGAGGAACAGCAATGGAAACCATGTGCAAAGTTTCTGTCCTTGGACTGGAGCTGTATTTTTATATGGTTATTGCCATTTGCGAAGGGCTATTTTTTTCCCCATTGCATTGCAAGAGATCTCCAAAAAAAGCTGGCTCTGGCTATTTTAGTAGAGGGTGGATGAATTATTTTAGGTGCAGATTTTCTTTCCACTGCTTTTTAACAGCAGCTATTGCACGAAGAGAAGTGAAAGAGACAGCTGTGATTGCACTGAGATGGCTCTTTCTGAAACCCTGGAGGGTGTGGCAGAAAAGCATTCCTCCAATTTTCTTGATTTTGAGGATGACTAGCAAAGAGGAGCTCTGCTGCCTTGTGTTTAATATTTTTACAAAGCCCTCACAGGTTTGGCTTTGCTGCTTCTAAGATAAAAAACTTCCAGCACTGGTTTTATTGGTTTAGGCAAGTGTTCATCAGGCAGTTGAGTCAGGTGTATTAGGTAACAGAGAGGCTGAGACTTTTCCTTCCCCCTGCTCAGGTTTCAGTCTCTGAAGGTGCACAACACTCGGCCTCACACACCTGACGTTTGCTTTGTCTACTCCCATTCCAAAGCTGATGGTTGCAACAATGACAGGGATCTTCTCCTCCATCCATTCATTCTGGACTGAAGTCCTGTCAGCTGCCTTGAGTCCTGGGAAGGAAAAGAGAAGAAAATAAACAACCCCACAAAAATCAAAACAAAACAAACAAACAACCTCCCCCCCCCAAAAAAAAAAAAAAAATCCCACAAACAAACCAAACCAAAAAAAAAAAAAAAAAAAGCAAGAAGGAAAGAAACCAGAGGATTTTCTTTCTCCTCCATTCCCCCACTGCAGGCCAACTCCCTCACTAAAACTGACTGATGTACACACTCCTCTCTTCCCAGTGTTTAAACTGGCCTGGGACCAAGCAGAAGTCAGCAGCAGCTGTTTTTATTCCAAAGACAAAAATCTAGCTCCCCACCCGGGATAAAAGCAGATCCAACAAAACCAACAGTTCTGGAGACAAGGGAATGCCATTGTGGTGAAGGCCTTGCACTTACCTCACAGACCTGATGTGTGAGCATCACACAGAGTACAGAGCATGCCTAGAAAGCTCTTTTCTAGGTAGCCCCAACCCAGGTGGCACAGTTCAGTTCTCCCAGCTAGTGAGAGATGCAGACTCCAGTACCTGCATGGTAGGCCTTGGCTTTCAGCCCTCGGTAGCTCAGCTCAATGGCCAGCTGGTCACACACATCCCTCATCCTGCAGTACACGATGCCACAGCCGGAGTACACCTGGGAGCCAGGAGACAAAGGCCAGGACACTGCCTGAAGTCAAACAACAAAGCTGCAAATACAGCCCCCTCATCCTCTCCCAGTAGATACAAGGCAAGAAGCATCTCACAAACACACTCAGGTGCAGAGGTTATAGCTGAGCTGCTGAGAGCTGTTTTGGGAACAAGTGTTAGAGCAGGAAATTCAACAATTCAAAGCTTCTGCTCGCCTTACTAAAAGAGCAGAACACAAATCCACAATGATCACCTAGGATGTGGCAAACCAAGGTGGAAATGCTTGTCCCATAATCCTAATCAATTTTCTTTTAGACTAACCCCCTTCTGAGGACACCTCTGAAAGGAACACAGCCTTCGCATTCTGTCTGTTTTAGGGGAACTAAAAAACATACGTGTGCACTTTCAGAGGATTTAGAAAACACATATGAGCACTTTCCTTCCTGGGACCTCCTCCTTTCCTGTCACAGACCTGGCAGGGCCCCACCAACCCCTAGAAGGCCAGGGACCATTAAGGTAGATTTTGTCCAGTTTAGTTTTCTTCCCTAAAGGTAAAACCTACCCCAGTGGTGCCCTTCACTTCAAGCGCCTTCAGACAGAAATCCTTCAAGTTGGCATACGGATCAGTCAGGAGCTCTTTGAACTGCACGTCATAGAACAAGTTAGATCTGAAACAAGGAGTCTTAAAGGTGGAAAGCGGCTGCTTGAGCTTGAGTGCTGCCACCACGTCCTCCTGGACCTCCTTGGTGGCAGTGGCAGTCAGGGCAACGCAGGGGGTGTGGGGGATGCGGGTGCGCAGGGCGCCCAGGCGCAGGTAGTCGGGGCGGAAGTCGTGTCCCCACTGGGACACACAGTGAGCTTCATCAATGACCAGGTACGACAGGAGGTTTCTGGACACCAGGGAGTTCAGTGTTGGCTGGAAGGAAGAGGCAGCTGCCATCTCTGGGGTGAGATACAGGAGCTTCACTTGGGGCTTCTCACTTGCCAAGTCAGCCAGGATGGTTTTCTTCTCCTGGGCAGACAGCTTGGAGTTCAGAGAGCAGGCTTTGATCTTCAGAGCCAGCAGGTGATCCACTTGATCCTAGAGTAAATTACAAAATTGAAATGAAAATCAAACGGGAATAAAGAAAGTCATCAGCACCAAGAAAGGTTAGTAGGGAGATCCGGGTGAGGCCTCAGCTTCCACCTCCAAGATCAAATCCCAGGACAACACACACCTACAGTCCTGTTATTTACATCAATTCCAGATGCCTTTTTCTTCGCCTGTGAGTTCCATCCAGCTCTTACATTCAACTGCATTTTTATGCATCCATTCACTTTAAGACAGTCTTTTTGCTGCTAGGGAACGCCAGCAGGGATCTGTGCAAAACAACTCATCGCAGGCACCGTGAGCCGAACAACACGTCTCAGTATTTACACTATGGAGTTGTCACAGATGGAAAATGAACACTCCCACCCTGCAAGAACAGGGAGCATTTCACTTCAAACTAACTGAAGGATGTTCTAACACAACTGAGACAGGATAAAGTATAAGGATCATGCAAATCACCACTACAGCAGAACCAGAAGCATGGATGAGAATCATGTTGTGAAAACCAAGAAGAAAACGTGGCATCCCATCCAGATGAACGCTGGGCATAGAAATTCACTTCCCTATCCCCTGCTCACTCACACTTGACTAGCACCCAACATTTCAGGATATGAATAGTCCTGAAAAACAGGTATCTCATTATTTTACTCAATATTTGGTTTCAGTCATTGATTTAATATCTGTTTCTGTTTTCTGTTCACACAGTCACCCCTCAGCCTCCCCTATAACGAACTGCACAGGCTGAACTCTTGAAGTTTGGCTACACTGAAATACATCAGGATCATTTCAGGGACAGCCACCCCTTCTCAGGGCTCGATGGGAGGACTCTGGGGGTTCACTCCAGCTCTTTTCCCTAAGACTCATCGAGCCCATCTCAACCTATTTGTAACTCTCTTATCAATGGTATATTTTAACCTCCATTTCTAATATTGGCCATGCTGGAGTTTAATCGGTAATCCTCACACTTGGAACAAATTCACTCTTTATAGTATCTTTCTGAGAAGTATCACCAAGCCTGCTATAGTTCTTAATGTGTATTACAGTGAGACTGTAAAGGAGTTGAAATAATTCCACAAATAACAAACCCTAAACCAGCAGCCTGCAGCACCAGACGTCAGGCAGTGCTAACGGCCTACACAAGTCTAAGCAATGCTACAGCTGCTCTTACAGGGAATTGTTTCTCCCAACAGGTGATGAAACAGTAGAAAAGGCAAAATAGAGGAAAAAAAGTCTCACAGATCAAAGTGCTCATGGAGCAGCTCTGCTAAACCAGCTTCTTCCCGTCACAGATTGACTGCAACGAAAAGACATTTTGATGCAGAATGAATTGTGCCTTCAAAGGCAACTTCATCACTCTTGGAGTTATTACTTTATAGGTAAAGGGGCAGGTTTTTTTCTGGGGAAAGATCCACCTTTTGGTGCATTTGAGTTAACTCTGCTTTGCTGCTTATGTCTGGAGAAAATGGAGGAAGGCCCAGTTATAAAAACCACCGGGTTATTATTAAAGGAAAAAAACATCCTTTTAGAGAAATGCAAAGTATCATACGAGATACTCTGCTGTCCTCACCTATCCCAGGGTAAGGAAAGCACATTGAGACATCAAGAGAATCCAGAGACAGGTCAGCAGCAGAGACTCGTGGGCAGAAAGGCAAGAGGCAGCTGTGCCTCCAGTCTCCCGACCCCTTCCCTGACTGCTATTCTCCCTTCCCAGCTAACAGGAGGCAGTTACCTGAATCAGTGCAATCAGAGGTGAAATGACAATGGTGATGCCCACTGCCAGAACTGCAGGAAGCTGGTAGCACAAGGATTTCCCTGCCCCTGTGGGCATGCACACAAAGACATCCTTCTCTCCTGCAAAAACAACAGAAGAAAGCTCAAGGCCTCCGAGTGGTGGTGAGTTCCTGGGGCTCAGGCTGGAGGGGTGGGCAGAAACAGCACATGTGTGCATGTACCAGGTGGCATAGCAACAAAACACTTCATTTTAGGTTCTAAAAGCAATGCAATACTTTGCATGCCAGCAGTGGTTTCCTTCAAAGAACCTCAGATTCCTTTGTAAACATTAGAGGCAGCAGTACAAAAGTACCAGGAGATACACAGAAACCAAGATAAAGGGAAGTTAAGTTATTCATGCTAAATCTCCTCCAGAAAAGCTGCTTTCACTCATTTTACAGACCTCCACTTACCACATTACCAGCCCCATGACAGAACTTCACCGCATCCTCTCAAAGCTTATCCCAGAGAGGTCCCTCATAGGAAACAGGAGTTAGAAATCTCAACCACATCAATAATATCGTGCAGTGAGTGACTGTTCTGGCACTAACCAGGATCCAATTCAAGCCAGGAAGGTGCCGGTGACACCAGGCTAATAGGCAGAGACACCTTGCACACAGAACCCCACTTCTGGCAGGTCTGTTGTCAACAGTGAGTGGTGATAGATGGAAACTGAAGTGGGCACCGACTCACACTGAGAGCGCTGCTGGGGGAGCTGGCAGCTTCTTTGTGTGAGCTGCCTGTCCACCCCCAGCTGGGTGTTGGGGTGTGCGTCAACACCAGCACAAAAACGTTTCTGATAATGGCCCCATGATTCTGAGGATCTCAGCTATGCCAAGAAATCAAGTCCTCTACTGGTATTGTCTCTAACACAAGGACAGTTTTACTCTGAAAATGTCTGAACGTTAACAGGTTTGATGTCATCTGATCACAAACACACTGGTAGGTGTGAAGAGACAACCAGAGAAGACATCAACAATGCTGCACTTCACCGTTTTCCATTTCCATGACTGATGCAATGATGGTGTTACAAAGCAAATGAAAGGAGAAGATGCAGCGCTCGTGTGCAGCACGTGCTCCTGGGCCACCAAAACCATCTCAGAGCAGAGGAGGGCCGGGTGATCCTGCTTAGTCCAGGTGATGTCTGCTCACGGCAGGCACAATACCAAGTCCTGCAGTGTCACCCCCACACGGAGAGGGACACCCAGCCGTGTTCCACACGTGTCCCATGCCGAGCCTCACCTCTCGCCACAGCCATGGTCGCACTTTCCTGCAGGGAAGTCTTGAAAGACTCGAACCCGAAGACTTTCTGCAGCGTTTTCCGGACCCTGCCCTCCAGGCCCGGGGGAGCCTTCCCGCTCATCCTAAGGATGCTGCGAACGGTGACATGAACCTGAGCTGGGCCAGGACGCTGCCACCCTCCTTTGCCCGAGGCCTGCCCCGACCCGCTGCCACCTGCACGAGCTCCCCCGTAACTGCCCTGCCACCCTCCCCCTTTTCTGGGGTCTCTCAGGGATACTTATCCAGACCCCCTCACTGGAGAGGGCCTCAGTATGTTTACTCTGGGTCAGCCCCCTCCCCATGGGACACAGCAGAGGGGGCTCATAGCGGGGGGGGGCCTCGCTGCCCACCAAACCCGCTCGCACCCGACATGGAGGGGGGGTATGGAGGCGGGCGGCTCCTTCTCACCCACACCCCCATTCCTTCCCAGGGGCCTGTGTCCTCCCACCCCCCATCATGTCCCCTGTCCCACCTCCGCCCTATCCCGGCCCCCACCCTCCGCACTCGCTCCACACCCGGCAGGTGCTGTCGCGGCGCCACAAAATGACGTCAAAAGCGTCAATTAAAGGGCCAGCCCGCTCACTTTTTATCCCCTCTCCTCTTCACCCCTCCATCCCCAGACGCTCTGCTCCGCCTCGCTGAGGGTTTTCTCCTCCGGCCGTGAGCCCCCTGAGGGGTTTCTCCTCCGGCCGTGAGCCCCCTGAGGGGTTTCTCCTTTAGCTGTGAGGGCGGGATTCCCCGGTGTACCGTGAGCCCGCTGAGGGCGGAAGAAGGGCAGCGTTGCCACGGTGACTGCGCCGAAGCGTCATCCCCGCGCGCCGGAAGTGCGCCGCAGCCGAGGCGGAAGATGGCGGCGGCGAAGCGTAGCGTTCTGTCCTCGCTGGCGGTTTACGCCGAGGACTCGGACCCGGAGTCAGACAGCGAGGCCGTCACGGCGGGGAGCGATGGGGGAGCGCCCACGGGTGAGGGCGGGCAGGGGGCCGGGGCAGGCGACGGGTCGGGGCGCCAGGGATCTCCCGCGCGGCCCGCGCCGGCCTGGCGCTTTCCCCTCTGTGAGGGGAAGGCCCCGCAGAATACTACCTCCCCTTTCCTCACGGTTTTCCTTTTCTCTTCTTCCTCAGGAGAGAAAGGAGGCCTGGTCTCGGTTGGGTACGGAGAAGACGACTTTACCCGCCTGGATGGGGACGAGGAGGGGTACGAAGAGGAGGATGATGAGAACAGCAGGCAGTCAGTAAGTACCTCTCTGCTCCAGGAGCTTGTCTTGACCCCTTACACAGGTTGTAGAGGCTTTTCTCTTACAAAAAAAAAAAAAAAGAAAAAAAAACAAACCCGAAACCGAATAGCGACCCGTGATGGAACCTGGAGTATCTGACTCCTGGTGTGGGTTTCAGCACTTTCCAACTATTCCTTTTTCACTTCGTTTTCAAGTAGAAACCATTTGCCCTGAAACCCATCAGCAGCTTGGCACAGCTCGTGTTGCTCGTTACTGTGTTGGTGTCGTTGGACTCTTTTATGGGAAAAAGGCTGTTACAGCCACTCCAAATGAAAGCTATTCTTTAAACATAGTTGACATATAAGAACCTTGTAAGAGGACCACACTGTCAGCTGGTGGATTAAAAAGAATAAACTTCTGTGCTGTCTTAAATTATTCTTTTGTGTGTAGCTCAGTCCACTCCCTACATCAGGTCACCTTGATGTAACAGTGTCCTGTCTACATGTGGGTGGCTTTTGTCTGTCACAGGTGCATGGCACGTGTCTGATATCACCTGAGTACTGAGATAACGACAGTGTGGGGGACAGGGCACGGAGCTCACAGTCTGTGAATGCAGCTGCATCACACAGAAGGATGTGTAGTTCCGCCCTGTGTCTGGGGAAGTGAAACAATAAGTTTGGAGGGGAAAAAGGGAAGTTCTCCTCTCCTTTCTTTATCGTCAGCCTTTTGCTTACCACTGTGTTATCTTCTCCCTGTTCTAGTTCTTTCCTCTACCACATAGCCAAAAGCCCAGGGCTACTCCTGTAACTTTTCCTCACTGAAATCTACTTTGTGTGTGTTAAATCAGTCTCTTAGGAGATGCTGTTTTCTGCCATTTGTCTGCCCAAGTAGCAGCCAAGAAACTTCGGTCTCTTGTTCTTGCTTTAAGTTCTGTTCTGTTGCCCTGGTGTCCCCCTTAGCAAAGCAGTGAAGCTTCTTTACTGCTTCAGTGAGTCTTCTTTTTATATCCAGCACTTCTAGACTCTGTTTCAGTGAGGTCTCTTTAGTTCAGAGAAAGCCCTGTGTGTGTGATCCAGGTGCTTGCCAAGCTCAGCTGTGTTTAGTTAGCATTGTGAAGGGGTTGTAAAGGGAGTGGCTTTATTGCATACACAGTTTTTGGTGCAGGTTGCAGCTGTTCATCATCAGCTGCTGTTCAGGTAATGACAATCAATCAATCAATCAATCACTCTGGTGTCAGCCAGTGGATCTTGCATAGGTTTGTGGTTACAGTGCAGGTTGCACAAGGTACTTTCCAGTTTTTCTCCATTAAATATTCTCTGAGCAGACTTGAAAACTTCCTTGGCATTGCTTGTTTTGGTAGCTCATGTGGGTTGTGAGTTGTTTTTAGAAAGCAGGACGAGGTGGACTCAGGCTGACCTGGGCTTTGCTCTGTACAACTCGGTGGGTATTTTAACTACTTTAACAGTGACTGAAAAGCCTCTGGTTTTTTTCAAAGGCAACTCTCAGTAATGCTGCTTGGTTGGTTAATGTTGTTATTCCCTGCCAGGTTAGGAGTTTTTGAGAGCTGTTTCAGTTACTGTTTGCAGCATGGATAATTCAACCCATTATATAATAGAGACTGTAGAGGGGAGAACAATCTCATTTGTGGTAAACACCAAGCTGCTTGGTTCTTTTCTAGTTACAAACTCACTGTAATTAACCCTTGACAGTCAGGACTGAATTATATGCATCTTTCAGAAAGGGAAGCTGAAGAGTAGCCGAAGTGAAGGAGTTTGATGTCCCACCTCTGTGAAGAGGCATCTTAATTCAGTCAGTTAAAACTTACTGACGTTATTGTGTGCTCAGTCTCTTGCCTTGTCAGAACCGGCTCATGTGCCAATACTCTTGAGGTGGGCAATTCCTTGTAAACTCTTCCTTTCAGTTGTACCTATCATTTTACTTTTTCTTTTGTTTCTCTTTTTGAAGCTGAAACACCAAGTTCTTGTTTTGGGGCCAACGTTGAAATTTGTGGGAAAGTTTGGAAGAAAAGCCATTTTGCTGAGTTGTGTGAGCATGAAGAACACTTTCTGCTCTTCAGACTTGTTTTGAACCCAGAGTATGTGTTTATGTCTAGAAACAGGGGTACCTGGGGGATGCCCAGTGAGGGGACAGCAGGTGTACTGCCAGTGGGAACCAAACTGGAGCTTCCTGCTCACGTGGTGTGGATTTTCACACAATGCTGTGTTCAGTATTTTAAACTCTCACAGGGCAGAAGTTCCCCCAGTTCCTTGGTTTATTTCTGGTTCGTAAAATAAATTTAAGAAAATGGAGACTGTTACCTGGAATTTGTCAGTGTTCCCCTTCTGTGGAGGTTCACAGCATCTGCAAGCAAGGCACGAGAGCTCTGCACCAGCAAGGAAGTTGTGTCTGCTGGATCACTGGATCCCTGGAACTTGGTGCTAGGGCCAGACCCTCTCCAAGCCTGCATGTTTGGTTTGGTGGCAGGCCAGCTGTGTGTCCTGTGTGTGTTGCTGATGCTTGGGACTATCACAGGTCTTGCAAATGCTGCTTTTTCTGTGGGTACTGCTGAACAGAGGCTCTTCAGTCACCACCTGCCAACTGGAGGGGACAGAATTATCAAAGGACAAATGCTTTTTTGCCCAGTTCTGCTGCTTCTTGTTGTCTAGTTCTGAGCATTCCAGAGCTGCATGAGATTTGCAGGGACAACTGCTACTGAGTGATGCTTTTGCCTACAAAAACCCCCAAAACCAAACAAACACTTCTTCCCCTGACTGTAGGACTTGTTTTCTGGTTATGAGTGGGTGGGGCAAAACTACCTTCCATGGAAAGGGTCTTGGACTGCTGCTGGGCTGCTGAATGCCCTTTGCTGAAAGTGCAGTTACTTGCCAGGCCTGCTCTTTAAGCTTAATCCTGTAAATTCTTGTCTTGTAGGAAGATGACGATTCAGAGACTGAAAAACCTGAGGCTGGTGATCTAAAGGTATTTGAAAGTGTGGTCTGGTGGTGGGGGGGAAGCTCAGTACAAGAGGAATAAGTCTTAACAGCATGGCTCGGTGTTCATTTGTGATCTGTAGTTAGTTCCACACCTTTTGTAGCTTTAACCTGTGTTTTTGACTTTAGTTCTGGTTTCTGCCAAAGGCAGTAAGAGATCACAGGCTGAGTCACAATGAAGGTGAATTTAGTCATGAATTTAGTCATGTTGGGCATTAGATCTGAAGTTTCCTCACAGCATCTCACCTATTTTGCAGCGATGTGGGAGGTGCAGCATCCAGTACAGAATTCCGCATGACCAGTGTTAGTTGGAGTAATTTCTTCATTTAGAACAACTTAATGAATAAACGATCCTGTGCTCTTAGAGGCCGTGGAAGGTGTCAAAATCAATTCCGTTGTCTCCAGCTCTCTCCTTCTGTATGAAGCAGTTTTGTAAAGGTCACAGATAAATTTAAAAAGTGAAATAAGATCCCCAGATAATAGCTATTATCATAAATAGTGGAAATCATCTTTATCTTGGGATTACGCCTTGTTTCTGCTGAACAGCAGTTGTTTAATGGCACACAGGAATGTGGATCAGGGTAAAAGCTGGAGGACAAAAGACCAAATCCATTTGAAGCTAAAGACAGCTGTGTTTAAATTTCTTATGTTAGTTCAGTACAAGCAGTCCTGTTCGTCAGGGATGCTGAGTGATGAACAATTGCAAGGGCATTTATTTTATCCAGCAGCTTCCTCAAGGATGCAGACAGTCCCTAAACTCTGCTACAAAAGCCAGAGGACTGTGCTGCAAAGTGAAATTCTGTCGAGAATTTGATTTACCACAGCGTTTTGATAGGCTAAGGTGAAGGCAAATGGATGTGCTTAGGTATTCTATTTTTAGTTTGATGGCAGCATCTTCTTCCAGGTCCCACAATATTCTTATGGATTTACAGCGATGCACAGCTGAAAATCTTGGCAGCTGCACTGCAGCTGGTAAAGTCTCAGTGTGTGAAATAGCTCCCAGGCACTTGGAAATGGAATGTATTGTCTCCTTTCCTTGTTGCAAGAAATAAATTTTTCTTTTAAACGGAGGGAAAGAGAATCTCTCACTTTTATCCTTTTTCTACTTCTACATTTTTGCCGTGGTAAACATGCTAGCAAGATGTTTCTGTAAAAACTGCTGGATTCAAATGTGTACTGTGAAAGAAAAACATGGGGTTTCCTTAAAAGATAAATTTGGTGGAAATCAAGTTTTTGAGGCTGTGTAGTAGGGCCCTGTTGCAAGTGAGTGCATTTCTGTCTTCTCTAAAAGGGCTGTAGGACTTGAGGGCAATGGAGAATAGGTCTGGCAGAGAGATAGAACTGAATTAGACTGTAGTTGCTCCTGTCTGAGTAATGATACATGACAGAAATTGTACCACTGAATTGTGTGGCTGCTGCTTTAATATCTCACTGACATTTCATGTTGCCTTGTTTAAAAAGCCTCTTGCTTTCAGTGGGTTTTATGTGCTGCTGTCCAGGTGCATTTTGTGCTTCTGAAAGAAAAGCCACACGTGGCCACAGAGCAGCATTTCAGCTTCAATGAGGAAGCAAAGAAACAGTGAATATATTAAAAATAAAAAGCATTTGGTATCTTGGTAGACTGTGCAATAGTAACTCGGCAAGAACTGCAAATGTAAATTAAAGGAAATAAATACAATAAAGGTAAAATGTAAATCCTGCCATCGTAGTGTGGCATGAAAGGTGAGGGTTTGAGAAGAGTAGCGGGGAGGCAAAGCTGAACTGAGTCTGAAACTCAGCAGTTTCAGACTTCTCTGTCATCTCTAATAGATGTCTTCAAACACAGGTGAAAAAGGGAATTGTGTCCTTTGGCCTTTTGGGTTTTTATGAATATTAAGTCATAGCTGTAGAGCCAGCTGGCACTGGGAAAGGTGGGGCTGTGGAGGCAGCCCAGTGCCGTGCTGGGGTGTGGCTGTGGGGGCACTGGTGGAGCTGCACCGGCCATGCTGTTGAGGAATTCACTTGGGATGGGGGAGACGGAACATCCCTGTGGAAGTATTTGTACTCGGAGCAGTTGCAAATGTTTCCTATCCCCTTTTTCCAGCAAGTGGCAGTGTTCTCCTCCATGCTCCTCACTGCTTGGCGCTTGCAATGTCTGTGACAGCTAACAAGTGTTGCAGTTACTGTAAATCCAAAGTGCAGCAAAAAGGGAGGCCCTTGATTATAACTTGCTAACACTTTTGGGTAACTTAATTTTGTTTTGAACCTGCAGAGTGCTGTAGTTGTGCCTGCTCAGTTTCATCAGAGACCTGGGAACATGTTTAAATAGCTACCCCGTGCTCTTTATGTACGGCTACGGCTAGGTCTGAATCTGACCATAGGAAGAAAGCAAATCCTTTGAAATGCACAAATGAGGGGGAAAAAAATTGCAGTTCATCAGTCAATTAATATATATCGTAATCTTTTTTTTTTTTTTTCTGGTGTTTTGCTTCTTTGTACATGTTGTGAATGAACTTCCTGGAGTTTATACCTTGAATAATTGACCCAGCCACTGGAGCCAGGTTGTGTGGAGCAGTTGCCTTGTTGCTGGTCCATCCTGTGATTTGGCCTCGTTGTGCACTTGGACGGTGCCAGACCCAGAACCTCCAGAAGGGTCTGTTGGTGTCAGTTGTGGGTGGAGTCAGAGGAGACAGAAAGTGGGGAATGATGTAAAAACTCTTTGGTAAAGTGATGATGGGGAGAGTGGAATTTGGAGCCTGCCTCAAATAGCTGGGAAGATATTTATTTTATATTTGTCTCAGGTTTTTCTCTTGATTCCAGGGAATCTGCCCTTGTTGGTTTTGGTGAAGGGGCACCTGTCTGGCTGTTCACAATAGGGGCTTCCTCACAATAGGGGAAGCCAATACAAAGTGCTGGTTGGGACTGCAGCTTTCCTGTGGGTTATTTTTTTGGCAAGGAGCAGGTCACAATAAGCTTTCCAAGTTCTAACACTGTGATATCAAACTGCTGTTTTCTCTCTACTCTTGGTGAGATAGAGAAGTTTTATACACCTGTTTGGAGAAGGTGTGCCAGGAGGAGGAAAATATTTAGGCCTCATCAGTCACCTGGAAGCATCTTCCAGAGCAGAGTTCTGGCCCATGGAATTCATGTTACTGAGCATCTGTGAGTTATTCCCAAACACACTGTGCTTGCAGCAAAAAGCAGAATCCTTCTCTTTAAGCAGCAGATTCAGATATATTCAGTTGCATCCTGTAACTGCATTTTGAAGTGCTTCAGGCACTCATGGGAAACTGCACTTCCAAAAATCAAATCTGGATGGATGTGCTCAGGCTCTGGAACAGGACAGGTTTGTGAATGGCCAAGATCCCTTTTACCTGAGCAGTCACCAATTGTAAACAAGCGTCTGCCTTAAAAGCACTTAGAAACAAAACCTTCTGCTTTGAAGGGAAGAGAAATAGGCAACAAAACCTGTTGTTTAACAGTGATGTTAAAACAGCGGAATCCACAGCTTGATTGAGTTCTTTGTGTCCTTTCCTCAGCTGATGGAGCCGTGGGTGCAAACTGAAGGAGGTTTGGGACTGGGTGTGAACTGGGGTGTTGTGCTGGTGTGGCAGGACAGGGTTAATGGGCTGCAGGGTGCTTGGGCTCTGGCCAGTGGCTGGCTCCGGTTACAGCCTTGATGCAGTAACAAGATACAAGCTTTCAGAGCTCACTAAATGGACCGGCCCTGCAGGAAAATGAAAAATGAACCTTAAAATACTGACCTTGTGCTCCAAGCCTCACCTGAGGGGTTCTGTGCTTCATATTGGAGGGCTGGATGAATAACAGGTTGCAAGTGTTGATCAAGGACAGAGCCCAGCCCTGCAGCTTGGCTCCTGGAGCTTTCCCAGAGGGAAATCATTAACTCTTGAGCCTTGATTGTTGTATCGGGACCAGCCGGTGCAGGAAAGCTAAGAAATTTGCCACTCCCTTGGCAGGTGAATGCCTAATACATGGTAGCAGTTTTTCACAGCAGGTGGCTGCTTTGATGTTTTCCTTTCCTGGATTTGTTTTAAGGGTCCCTTCTGCATCTTCGAGGTGTTGTATGGGGAGGCAGCCAAACTGGGATCTAGCAGAAGGCTGTCAAATTTTCAGAGGAATACTGTGCTTCTAAGCATGTCTAAGTACCACCTCTTGATAATCATCAGCTCTTTATTATGTTTAGCTTTTATTGATCCAGCATACCTGTAAAGTAATTTTACTGTGTTATGATGTGTAGGTGTGTACTAATACTTAGAGGCTTTTGACTGCAGTGGTTTTTTTTATCTTGCCTGCCCATTAACCTGTTTGTTTAAATACCAAAATTATCTTGATTTAAAGTAAAAGTGGTAAGTGCTGAGAACCAGTAAATGGGTGTGTGCGCAGTAACGTAATCCCTGAAATTAACTCTTATTTTGATAAGGCATATTAATTTTTCTGAATTCAGCATATATTCATCAAGCCAGGTTCTCAAAAAATGCTTGAACCTACTCATTAACTTTCATCTCAAGTATAATTATTTTGCTCCAAAGGAGGGGAAAAGCATGTTTGGGAAGTTTTATCCTTAATACGGCCTTGCATTATGCATGGCTGTGAGCATACCTCTGTAAACACTTTCAAAGCATGAACTGTGCAGTTCCCAGGGTCGGGGTCAAGGTTAGAACTCCAGTGGTTTGTTTCCTCACTCACTCCATTGCCTGGGAGCACAGCCTGAAGGTGCCAGCGATAAGCACTGCAGTCTCGGATTTGTCTTTTTCTGTGTTTTAACTTCCTTTCAATATAATTGTGTAGAATTACACAAGCTGTCTGTGCTTCCAACTCTATGTGTTTTTCCCTTGTTTTAGGTTTGACACATGGTTTTTCAGAGCTGTGTGGAGAGAACCAGAGAGTTTAGAGGGGAGTAGAGGTAACTCCGCTGCAAATGCTGTTCTCCGCACTGCTAATAGTGAGTGCCCAAACGTGAAACCAGCTGATACCTGGTTCCCATTTTATCTGGGTGAACTTTAGTTATTGCCAGAGAATATCACAGGCAGTTAAAAGTTGTTTTGCATGCAGGAAGCAAAACAGCATTTGGCATCTGGGATTATTTTGCCCCTTGCCACACGTACTCCTGTCTCCAGCTCTGTCTGAGAGGGAGACAGATCACAGCCTTGTCGAGCTCTGAAGCTGGAATACCTCCTGGAGAGCTCCTGGCTTCTGTCCAGCTCTGGAGCTGTTTGGAAGATGAGACATGTCCGTGGACATGCTTGTTCCTTCCTCCCCGCCGGGCATACATGTTGCAGCAGACTCTTCACTCCCTGCAGTACTAAATACCAGGGATTATTGACACAGGTGTGGCTTGCCTTCCTCCAAAGAAGAGCCAGGCTTGTTCTGTTTGTCTTTAAACTTGAAGAAAAGTCCTTTCTGGAGCTGCTTCCCCTCGCATATTTCACCTGATAAAGGTCTGAGTTCTTCAAGTCCAGCTCTGTAGCTGCAATTATTTCTGGCTGCTGTTCTCAGACAGGCTGTTCTGAGTGTGCAGGTCTGTGCATGTCAGAGTGAGAGGCTGAGCAGTCAGCACAGATGGAGCATTGCCTCAAATACCAGCAAATAGCTGAAAATAGCTCCTTCCAGCTGCCCTGTTCTGGGCACAGAAGGAGCAAAATCTGTATAAACTCCGTGGGATCCATTCATGGAGGAGTGAATTTCTCGCTGAGGATACTTGCTCTTACACCTTGCCTCTACTCCAAACCATGAAGAATTTTTAGTACTATGTACTAGGGAAGAAAGCTTGTGCAAGAAGTTCATTTTTGTCAGGTCTCCTGAGCCTTTTCTTTGCTGCTATGAGGCTTCAGAATTTTCACAGCCTGGCTTCAGATTTTTCACAGCCCACCTTCACCTTCTACTTGATTCTGCACTGCAACAAGCTGTAAAAAATAAAATCATCGAAGCAGCTTGACACCTCCAGCCTTGTCGTGTCTTGTTGGTACTTCACCAGTGAATTTCTGTTTCGCTGTAGGAAGCAAAAGTGACTTGAAAGCAGAATTTTTGGGCTGTGCAGATCAGGGGCAGGCTGCTGGGAGCTGCTGTGCTCCTGGGGCTATGAAGGGAAGCAGGTAGCTTTGGGACCAGGCTCCGCTGGAAGGCAGGTGTTATTAACTGTACCTCCACATGGAAAGCAAAAGTTCTGGCACACAGTTTCTTGACTGGAAATTACTCCTAACAAATAATCTTTGTCAAATATTGAGATAGCATATGTCAGGTGAATGGAGTCAAGTTTCAAAGAAGCTATTTAAAGGCTTTATGCTATGAATGCTTCCTTTCTAAAGCACTTTCTCACTGAAATGTTTTGCCAGGTCCTGGTCGGGATTTTTTCAGTGGTTTTTTTTTGTTTGGGTTTTTTTGTTTTTTTTTTTTTTTTCATTTCATTAATGAATGTGGATTTTTAGTCTTGATTTAGCTGGAAAAGTAAAAGGCAGTGTCAGCTACGCACATTCTTTATTTTGATAGGAAATGTCTCAGGAATTGACTCTTTGATTTGTTCTTCTTTCCCTTTTTGCCTGTGACTGTATCTCAAAACAGATTTGTAAAGCCTGTACACAAGTGTCACTGAAGGGTGGGTGTATCAGGGTTTTTTTTCTATGGTGGCTTATTTCCGAGCTGCTGTACTTGGTATCTAGATCATGGTCCCTACAGGTTTTTCTTAGTTAAATTTCTTATGCTGTACTGGGCACTTTGCCTGGAGCTATGTATCAGAGCTGGCAAACAGGATATGGCTGTAGGAAACGTGCTTGTTTCAAGCTTTCTCTTGGGATTCTTCTCTCTCACAATACAAGAAAAAAAAGAAGGGGTGGGGGGGAGGAGGAATAAAAGCATTGTATTCCTGTTCCCTGGCTTTCTCTTCCCCAGACTCTAAATGCACTTGACATGCACTCTGTTTGCTGCCTTCAGCCTGGTTGCACACCGACATCAGGCAGATCTGGGGAGCAAGAAATGAAATAGTTGTTGTCATGCACTTTTAATATTAAATGAGACATTTCTGGTGTTCTGTTCCCATGAGCACTTCTGATCTTTGTAGAGGAAAAGCAAGAACATAATTGCTACCATGTTCCTTTAAAAAAAGAAAAGAAAAGGGGGGAAAAAAAAGCACGATGCAGGGTTTGGGGTTGTCTTTCCTGCTGCCTGCATGTAGCCATTTCACCTGCTTGCTCTGGCAAGGCCATCATCACTATTGGCTTAGACAACTCTTCTAACACTTTCTGCTAAGTTATAGTTTCTTTCCATCATACTCAGCCAAGTGAGGCTGTTGATATGTTGGGACTACAGGAGATATTCTGAATTGTAGAGGGGAGGGAAAATTACAAAAACTTACTGCTGGCGCTTGCTCAGATTGAAGAAATGCACTGTAACAGCTGTTGCAGCAGCAGATCCACTGGCTACTGGTGGAAGGACTGTACCGAAAAATTCTCTGCAATGTCCTCAGACTGATACACTGCTTGACAATGATGTGACTGGTCTGTACGTTTTGCAGCTGGCAGTTTAAATTTGCATTAAATTTATGTGCAAACAATCAGGTGAAGTAGTTGGGAGAGAGAAGAAATTCTGCCACACAAGAGCATTCTCTGAAAAAACAAAAGGAATGTTGAGGGGGAGGTACTGTCTGAGCTAATTGTTTTCAATATTACCTGGAAGTCAGTGGAAAAATGGAGCTGCAGGATTCTGTTGGCTGCAAATCTGGGAATGCAACTGAGCAGTGGCAAATCTGGCATCAACTTCACCACTTCTTAAAATTTGCATCTTAGTTAAAGCAATCAGGGTCTGGTTTTGTATCTTTTCTGCCTCCCTCTTGAACCATTTCTCCTGGTAGTTTGAAGTGCACCTGCACTGACATGTGCACCTGCTTCTGCAAGAATTGCTTGAATTTGTACCTTGTGGCGACAGGTAATGCCAGCAGTTATGTTGGATGTGAGCATTGTGCTGGATTTATGGATCTTGTTTCAGGAAGGATTTAGTGAGCATTGTTTTAAGTCAGTCCATTCTTTCCATTAAATAAAACTGTTCTGGGCAAGCCTGTCCAAACTGGAATTCATCAGTCTCAGATTCATATTGTTTTGCTTCCTTCCTTAAATCTCTGTTCCACGCTGTGAGGATTGTGTTTGGTTGTTTTTATTTTCTGTGGAGCCTGAGCAGACACTGGTTTTTATGTAACTGTGTGGAGACACTGTAGGACTGAAAAGATAGTCTATATTTCACTTCAGTGAGGTGAAAGCTTCAGGCGAAATACAGCATTTTCCTTATGTGTGTGTACACACACTCCCTTCATCTTGCTCCTCTTTAACTGCTGATGATACATGAAGACTGAACCAGCACTCTGGGTGCTCATCAGCCAAGCTCTTGCAGGCACAGTCGTCTTGTCCAGGGCTTGAAAAAAACATTTGTCTTGGGAAAGTGGAAAAAATGAAAACCCTTTTCCTGTACTCACGCAGGATTAGTAACAGCATAAGTGTTGTCTGCTATCAGTGAGCTGATGTGCACAATTGTTCTTGGAAGCCCAGAAATCGTGACTTATGTTAAAAAGATGCGGTTTGGGGTTTTTTTAATACTTTGTCCCTAGCAGCTTGTGCTCTTCAGAGGCTGCTCTTTATTAGTCTCCTGATCAGAGGAAAGGAGTCTTCCTCCTGCTTGTCTTTGTGTTTCTAGACTTCTTCCAACTTGGCTCTGGAGCACCACGGCATCCCTTGACTCCTTTCAGTGGCTCTGTTGGAGTGAGGCCGTCTGGCTTTCGGCCGTTAAATTGTTGATCTTGTGAGATCAAGGCTGCAGAGTAGATGGCAGCCAGAAAATCAACTTGCCGAGTGCATGATAAAGTACAGTGCTGCTTTTTTGGTTTTTAAACTCAGTCAAGCTATAAGTGAATAGAGAGCTGCTTCTGTACAGATTTCCAGGGGGTTGGTTTGTGAAAACTCTGTGGTACAGGTGCCACTAGCAAAGTCTTAACTTCGTTATTTTTTGGAAGACCTCAGAATTCAAATGGAGATGAACCCTTTAAGTGATGCCTTTAGCTCTGGGGTACTCGAAGTCTCTAATAATTTCATATATTTACTCTGATAGGGAGATTTGACATAAAATCCCTCCTGCTGGAACCACTCAGCTGCTTGATTTTAGCTCTGGGGTACTCGAAGTCTCTAATAATTTCATATATTTACTCTGATAGGGAGATTTGACATAAAATCCCTCCTGCTGGAACCACTCAGCTGCTTGATTTTGTGCTCCATGTGAGGTACTGATACATAACACAGTAGACATTGGTGGTGTAATCTACAGAGAGATCACCTTTGCCTAAGTGGATTTAGGTAACTTCCCTATTTAAAATTCAGTTACCTTTCAAATTTTCCATTGTTTAAATGCTTTGGAATTCCTTTAGAAATCTCTCATCCACGCATAAATATTTCTTCTCTTTCATAACCAAAAGGTAGCAGCTTTTCAGTATTTATTGTACCTTATTTTTCCACTTGGTGATTCTCCATTTCATTCCACTTAATGTATTAGATTAGATCTGCAGATCTGTGGCTTTTATGCTGTCTTTCCTAATCAGTTCATTGTACTCATCATGTGTCTCAAACTTAAATTAGCCTAAGGGAGTGTAGAACAGTTCTTGTTGTGTGATTGCTCCACTGGAGGTTTTAGGCTGTTCTGGATCTTCAGTAGATACTCAGAGGTTTGAACAAGACTCCTTAAACCTTGCATCTGCCAAACTTTGCTCAAGTTGTTGATGCTTGGCTCATAGTTTTCAACAGCAAACCGAGCAAATATGAACAAGCACTGTAGGAGAAGTCGGTCATCCCTTTGTTTTCTGAAGGCATTTAAGAGGTTTGAAAGCAGCCCGAGTTAATGAAAAGCTGTGTTGATGTCTCCAGCTCGTTAAGGATGGAGCAGTGGGTGGAGGTACGAAGGAACTCAGCACTAAGCAAAATTCCTATCCCCTGGGCAGTGAGGTGTGGCTGCGATCCGGTGCTGAACGTGTTTGCTTTTGCTTGGCGTAGCTCTGGGCTCTCTGATGTCTTGGCTGAGGCCAGGGATGTGGGGACTGGACTTGCTGGAGCAGCTGTGGTGGGAAAGTGTGGGCCAGGGGAAAACAGTGCAGCCTAATAGGACTGGCTTGATTTAGCCTGTTATAAATGGGACAGACTCAAAGGATGCAAATTAAAGAAGAAAATTCTGGTAAAAGCAAACTTACTGATGATTCTGGAAGTTCACACAACGTACTATTTAACACAGCTGACATTTCAGAGATCTTTGTCTAATATAAGGTGCATGACAGGAGAGGGTTTGGCCGTCAGATTCTCTCTCAGCATATTGGTTCATGTTTCCTGAGAGTTGTGTGCTTATGCTTGGTACTAACTCCAGGCATACAGGAGACTTGAAAATGGGCTTCTGGAAAGGTCAGAAACACAGCACAGCCCCTTTGCAAGCCTGTTAGTGGCCCAAATAAGAGGGCAGCCTCCTTGGGGCCACGTAGCCCCTGTCTAATGCCCCTGAATTTGGCTGTGCCACTGGGTTGCTTAAGTGCCGGCTTGGCACTATTTTGGGGGAGTATTTCTCTTGCTTTTGAGGACGAGTGGGCAGAAGGAGATGGGAAGCATAATGGAATCATAAATGCAGTGCTGGGTATGAGAAAGGATCAAGAGGTGCTCAGGGACATAGCCTGTCTCTTCCACTTCCCTCTCAGTTCCACTTAAAACTTTCAAGAGATAAGAGTGCAGGATGCAGTTTAGTCAAGGTTGGAGCTAAAGCAGTTCCCTCCTTTCACCTCAACAAACATTTGCTTGTTGTCTCAAACCAAGGTGAGAAGTACTTTTAATTACCCATCTAGCAAGTTCTCCCCGGAAAGGGAATGAGCAGCCTCCAGACCACATGTATTTACTGCTGGTGAGTCACTGTATGTGCCTGGACAGATGTTACCTTGCATCTGCAGCTCTGTGAGCTTCTCCAGCCTACATGTTCATCTGGATTTGTCCTCACAGCCCATCAGTTACCACAGAATTGCTCCCACTTCTCCAGTGGTGACCTGAAGCTCACTGCATGAACTCCCCATCCATGTAGGTTTGTGGAGAACACAGTCTGGATTCCCTGGATTCCTGTCCAGTGCTCTCACCAAAGAGAGCATAAATTTTTTGCTTTGAAACGTCATGTTCCTGTTTAAATTTTTCTCTGCCTATGTTGCTGGAGGCCCTGGGAGAAGAGCTGTTGATGCACACACCAAGGGCATTGTCTCAGCGGGGCTGGAGCTGTTACACTTCAGCCCATCTCAGAGGGGCCTGGGGCCAGCTGGCCAGGGAGAAGATGCGTGTTCCTCTGTGTACTTCTTTCTTTTTCTAAAATAGCTTTAGCCTTGTATTTCTGTGATCCAAGTGTACTAATGCAGAAATAGTGCTTTTCTTTTCTTTTTTTTTGTCTTCCATGAATGGCTATAAAAAGTGCCCTGTAGCAGTTAGTGCCACACAAAGAATTTGTTTTTCTGCTTCCAGAGGGCTTTGGCTTCTCTGAAAATGGGTGGATTTTCAAAGTGAGTTTGGCACAGGCTGTTGCCACATCTGGCTTGGCGACCTCACTGCTCTCTCCTCACCTGATGCACATCTCACCTGACTGGAAATGGAGAAAAGGAGGGGGTCAGGGAGCGGTTACCAAGCAGCAAGGAGGCAGCGTTCTGTCAGTGTCAGGTTCAATGAATGGCTTCAGTGTTTGGAGGCACTGAGGAAATTTGGACGAACAGTCCAGTGAATCACAAAAGGTCTTTGGGAGGGAGGCAGGGGGAGAGGGCAATGTTGGGATACAGCTGGGACTGTTTCAGAAACTTTATTTGTACCGAACTTGATATCACTTGTGACTCTCCTGGGATCTCCCAGAAGCACCAAAATATTTGGGTGTTGGTCCCAGTATGGTGGAACCATATTTAAGAGTGTCTTGTCCTACATAAAGCCTCATGCTCAGCACGCTCTGCTGCTGCAAACATCTGCAAATGAAAGTGTCCTTAATTTCTGTAACCAGGGAAGGATTAGCTGTGTGGAGATCTCCAAACAGAGCACTGCAAGCCAGTGGAGGTTGCCCTTGAGTCTCTGGTAGAGCAGGTTGGCTGTATCACTCCTGGAAAGCAGCAGCGGGAGAACTGACAGTGGGATCATCCTTCTGAAACAGGAACACGGGATGTGCCTCACCACCACGCTCCCTGGCAATTTGGTTTGTAGGGGGTTTGTCAGCCAAAGCCCTGTGCATGGCACAGTGGAGGAGATGAGTTTAGCACCCCGCACACACATCTGGCAAACCTCTGCAGCCTGGGAGGCTGGAGAGGCTGATCAGGTGCTGCCCTGAAGTCATTGAGCTCTGGCTCTGGGAGCATCTGGGCTGTTGGCACGTTCCTCTGGGGAATGCACCCGGCTGACCCTGCTCAGAGCACTGGGAGTTGTGCAGGCCTCTGGTCGGCATTCCCAGGACGAAAGGAGTTTCCTGTGGGCTGGATCCAGCCTGTGTTTACCTAACTGTGCTCTAAAACACTGACTCCTGGTTGGTGCCCAGGGCGAGTCACCAAAAATGAAGAATCCATGGTTTGATCTGTTTTGAGGAAAGGCTTCGAGTACAGCAGTTTCTGTGGAATTCAAAAGTTCAGTGTCCAAGACGTGGTGAAACAAAGCCTGAATTCTTTCATTAAATTTAGCTTTGCAAAGAAATGGAGCAGCCTGTTAGACTTTGACTTTTCATGGTCCAAACGTTGTCCTCTTATCTAATAAAGCGAGTTTCATTCTTACTTTTTATTCTCTTGTCTCAGAATAAAGTTGTAAATAAACAAATAAACAGCATAGCTTTTTAGGTTGGAAGCATAACTTGACTAAAATCTGTTTCTTCCTCCTTTCTTGCAGGAATTCTCAGAAGTGGAGAAAAGAGATCCTCAGGAGCTAGTTGGTAAGTTCACTCAGAAGTATTTATTCACAGGTTTTTTTCAAGCTAGACCTTGTAAGTCCCACTTTGTAAAAAGCATCCTCCCTCTGTCCTCTGGCAATGCTGTAGTTTCAATTATCGCCTGAATATTTTCAGTGAACTTTTCTTCTGGGAGAAAGGTTTCATGACTAAAAATATGAAAATAATTTCATGTCTTATGTGTTTAAAACATGTATATAAAGGGCAGTGTTGGTGTTTTTCTAGATGAGCTTAAAACCAATAGTGTAGCTTTGTCTAGACAGTGGAACCAGGAGCAATGACTTTGTCCTGTGGCTTCCAAAACTCACCAAAAGTATCCCCATTTAAATGTGAGCCACTTAGAGATTTCCAGCTCCTGTGCTGACATAGTACTGTATGTTTCCTAATGGTTACTAAAACTTACTTGATTTTTGTGACATCTCATTTATTCATTGCACCATTATTAGATTTGGGAAGTCCAGGGTTGTCAGCTTGAAATGCAATCCTCTGCTTGGTCTCTTTGGAGCTGCCCAGAAACTGTATTTTATATTGCATTTCTGACTGTCTTGAGCTGACCCTCTGTTCTGAGGTTGCTCCTGCAGTTGTGTGGTATCGTGTAATAATATCATTAAAAACTAATGAGTTTGGAAGTTGCTTCGTCTCTCAAATCAGTTTGATATTTCAGCCATAAAATGTAATAAAGGTAAATTAAGATGGTAAATACCATCAGGTGCTCAGCTGTGACTCCTACAGCAGCTGTCACTGAAGTTTGGGCTTTAGAAGTCCTTTTTAGTTGGCCTGCCCAGGCTTTGCAACCGCTCTATTGGATTTTCTGCCTTTAAAGGGCAAAACTGCTTCGACCAATCTCATCATCAAATGCAACAGAAATCTTTCTCCTGTCTACTCATCTGCCTCAAAATGCACCCTAGAAACATGGATGAGACAACAGCATTTGGGGTAAAAAGTACAGCAAAATCTCTGGAAGCCAACTGCCCTTTTCCTCTGTACTTTACATACAGGAGAAGCTGTGCAGTTGTAAAGCAATGTAGTGGGAAGTCCTTTCTTAGTGGAGGTGTAAGGCTCAGGTTACAGTTTTGTTAGTCCCCTTTTCACCCAGTGACTGCCCAGACTGGATTTCTTTATCTCATGATGGCCCAGACTTGCACATGGGTTTAAAAGCAGCACAAGAAGCACTTGCTAGTGTCACAACTCATGAGTGAACAGTGTTGGAGAGTCTGAGACCTGGATTGAGGTCTCTGCAATCTTATCTTTAATATCCTTTCCCAGCAGCAGTGTGCAGGCTGGCTTTGTGCTGAACCTGGTTATTAGATGTCAGCATACTTGCCACGCTGGATTCTGTAGGTCAGTTCCATGTCCATTAGACCATATCTTATCTAGTTGAAAAGGAGCTGTTGCAAGAGACTTAAGGTTGGAGTAATGTAAGAACCACTCCCTTTCTAGAAACTTGGACTTCCACAGTTAAAATTCTTTAATGGAAAAAGGTGCAAATTTTCTGACACTGCGCCAATCTAGACACCTCAAGTTTTGTCTATCAGTATGTGGAAGTCAAGGTCCTCCTTAGACAGTTTCCCACAACTGCTTTTTGCATTAAAAGCTTGCAGGCCTGCCCTTCTCAGAAGATAACCCTACATTTTTCAGCATCACCTTTAATAAAAGTCTGTGATTGTGCAGTTGCTTAAGTATTAAATAAATGTAGGCTCCTGCCAAAAGCACTGTTTGTGTTTTACCTCCCCCGGATGCACAATAACGTTGGAGCAGCTCTGCGAGTGGGAGCCAGCTGGGATCCATCTTCACTGCTCTTTTTTTGTTTCTTTTCTTTCTTTTTTTTTTTTCCTGTGAGGCTTCCAGCTGGATCCATTCCCTGATGTGTTTAGTGCATGCTAGGTGAGCACTGGAGTTGGCACAAAGAAAACAGTAGGGATGAGCAGCTGGGAAGGGCATGGTTGTCCTGACTTATGCCAAAGTAGTGATCCCATAATCAATGGCTGACAGAATGAGAGGGAAGGTTTCATCTCCGTGGTTGAGAACGAAATACATGTGAAACTTATTTTCATAGATTTCTACATCAGCATTGTCCTTTTGGGCTTTTTGTACCACTCTGAAGAGTTCACGATGGTGCTGCCAGGACATTGCATTTGCTGTGTCCTGCAGCCTTGTAAAATAATACTTTTAGGATATAGGGGGGTTTTTTTGCCCTGAAGTTCTTTGCAGCATGGTTGTTTATCTTTTGGATTGTAAGAAATGTTCTCTCCAGCCCTTGGGATGTCTGAGCACAAAGTCAGTGTTCATAAGAGCAGAAAGTATGGCAGATCTCCCTCTGCATTTCTCAGCCCACGGAGCCGAAAGGGAACTGGTATCCTTCCATGGCTGGGTGACTCACTGGCATGTTGTTGCCTCCAGTTCTTCCCTCTGATTTGGCTGTTCTGGTGCCAGGAAATCAGAACCCCCCCCACACCCTGGTTTATGCCAAACAGACTTGATTGGAGTGCCAGGGAATGCAGTTTTAGAGACCAGGCACCACCGGTTTGCATGTCTCCAGGGGAAACCCTTGTCCCTCTGATCACCCTTTCTGTGTTTTTTTTGCATAGCGTGACCTTTAGAAACAAACTGGCACCTGAACTGCCTCTAATCCATTGTGGCTGCCTAAAGCACAGCGTGTAAGTGACCCCTGAAAGGGACAGGAATTCTTCATCCTGCCTGGGAGCAGTGTTAATCCAAGAGCCATGATCCGTACCATGTCTGTCCTGTACAGCCAGCTCCCGTGCTCTCTGTTCTTTTGGTTTTCTCTGCACTAGGAAAACATTCCTACCCCTCTGTAGGAAGCAAAATTCCTGTGTGCTCTCTGACAATGTCTCCAGCGCAGCCTTTGGACTGAGAGCAGTCATTTCCTTCTGGAAATGGAGCTCAGGGTTTGCACTGTGCCACTTTCTCTCCTGCTTTGCAGATTGTCCGCTGCTATTGGGTGTAGGTCACGTAACCCATCTGTCTCAAACTGAAGCACGCTAAATGTAGCATTTCCATTTAGTTTTCTGCCTCACCAAGATCTGGTGAGCAAATGTCCTTCACTGACTGCTGAGGTGCTGAGTCTTTGCAAGGTACCCCCTAATATTTGCCTGTGCTTTGGCCTGGTGTGCATGGTCTGGGAGCAGAGGAGCATCTCTGCTTTACCACAGTGCATGTGCTGACTGCACACAAAGCTACAAACACCTATTGCTTGTGCTGATGAAAGTTTTCATTTTTAGATCAGCTTGTGGAAGGAGAATGCACGGACTAAGCACCAGCAGCAGTGTCCTTCGGCAGCAGGATGCTTTCAGGGGCAGTGGCCCCTGCTTTCTTGAACCCCCATCTGACTCATGGGATCTGCTTCACAGCCTTAGCTCTTTGTCAGGGCTGAGAATCTGATTGGGGGAAGATATTTACTTACTGTGAGCCAGAATCTGGGTGTGCCTGGAGTGATTAATTGTGCCAACAGCCACTTCCTGAGGTCCCCACTTGGAGATCCTCTAGGCTGAGCCTGCAAATGACAGGGCAAATTAGGGGCTGAAGCCAGTGTCACTACCTATGACTCATGGCAAAGTAAAACTTTGATCTTGGCAGGAATAACAGGATGCACAGAGCAGTTAGATGTATCCTGTGAGGACACACCTTGTTGTGAGCTGTTCATCTGCAGTTATTGCTGTAGAGATGGTGGAAAGCTGCCCTTGGGACTTGGAAAACACAAAATGTCTTCTACAGGAGCCTGTGGCCATACATGCAAGTCCCAGGATTATTTTGAATGATAATCCCAGCTGCCCTTTCCTCTAGGGAAAGAGCTGGTGGGAAGATCCTGTGGAATCAGCCGTCCTGCTGTCTGTTTGGGGAGCAAGTTTGAGGACTGCTGGAGGGCATGGATAATTTGTATTTCCTTACAGTAAATAAGCCCAAAGGGGTTAAACTCACCCTTAAACTCACCCTTTTCTTCCTAATGATGTGGCACCTCAGTCTGGCTGCAAAGTGATGAAATAACTGAGTAATGCTGCAAGTTTGTGCTCAGTTTGTGAGGTGCATGTCCTGCCTTGCTGCTGGCAGTGTTCAGCTGCCTCCAGCTCTGGTGGGATTGCAGGAGGCAAAGATTCCTTAGTTCCAGTTCCTTGTGAACCATTAAAAGATGCTTTCCCTCATAATGTTGATAAAGGATTGTTTTCACAAGGCTCAAACTAAAGAGGAAATGAGCACCAAACCTGAAAAGTTATGCATCAAAATACATTGTCTCATTGGGAGCTCTTGTTCTGCCTCCAAAATGATTTCTTTTCAAGGGGGCTTTGAATGGATTGCTGAACATATTCTTATGGCTTTGACTTTTTTTGCTGGTAAAACAGAAGTCCTATCCTGAGTTTACATGAGCACACAGTTCCCCTTCCCATAAATGTTTCTTTCTCTGTGGCTCATCTGCGCAGGGAGCCTATGAGATGTCTGATGTGGAGCTAGGCTTGATTTTTTTTTTTTTTTTTTTTTAATTTTTAATTTTTTTTTCAGGTGCTTTTTTTGCCTTATGAAGTCTGGATTTAATTTTTTTTTTCATTTTTAATGTTTCTGCTGATGCTGTGAACCTCTTAAGCCATTAATCAGCGTTTACCTTTCCCAGCAAGCCTTGTGTGCTATGTACTATCCACACCTCTGTGTCTTTGCCACTGTCTTTCTGGGTTTCCTGAAACTCTAATTAAACCCAGAGGCTTCTCCATCCCACCAGCAGTTGTAACCTGTAACAAATGTCTGCCTTGTTGTCACGGAGCTCCCTTTGCCTGCCTTTCTGTCGGGGCTCTGGCAAGCTTTCCTCCTTCCATCAAGGCTCCCACTTGGTAAATGCCAAAGGACATTTTTTGTTCCTTACTGGCAACTGCTGAAGAATTTAACCCTCAGCAACATCTTGATCAAATAAAATGAGTAGTCGCCTGCCAGCTTTGCCTCTCCAAAGGATATTGTCCTTGGAGCTTCACATTTTTACAAGACATGGAAACTGTAGCAGCACTGATCATGTGTGGTGGTGTTTATCTGCAGCCTCAGCTCTCCAGAGTTGCAACACCCCAATCTGGCCTTTGGGCCCTCCTGGCCTTTATTCAGAGGAGCTGAACTCTGGGTGCTGGAGCTGCAGCTTTGCTGAGGAATGTGTAACTGAGGAGCTGCACATGTGAAAAACTTGGTCGATGTGACTTCTGTGCTGCTCTCAGGCCTCTTACCCACTACAGACCAACTCTGGGATGCGTTCCCTGGACAAATTATGCTCGAAAACAATCCCAGCTGCTTAAATGGGACACAAATCTCTGCTCCAAGACTTGGCCAGAAAACTGCCTGGGTTTCCCATAATAGTGGGAAAATAGCAAGCAATGGCGGTAAATGTGGCCATTTCTTTTGCTGATAACTCTGTACACTAATCTTTACAGGGCAATCAGGTAGTTTAGAAATATAGCCCAGTGCAAACAGCTGTGGAAATCTGGCAATCTGGACTGGGCTGTTCCCAGTCCTGCAGAACGAGTTGTTCTTTCTAGCAATAGTCTGTCTCTGTAAGCAAAGATCAAAGTGCCCGTAAAGGAAGCGTTAACTTAAGGATGAAATGTAATTTCTTGTGGTTAACTCCTGACAGCCTTGGGGAGCGTTGTTCCCTTCTGGAACCGTTTTGGTTTATCCAGGTATGTCCTGAACTAAATAGTCACAAAGCGATTATCTCTCCCGAAATGGCAAAGAGCCAGACTGCATAAAATTGATCCTGTGATCCTCCACATGCATAGTCCAATTCTCTCTCCAAGGGTGTAGGTCTCAATAAAACAAGCATCGTCTCTCTCTTCTAATGACCCAACCTTTAGGCTCTTTAGTTGCTTCTTGCTCAGTACCTTGAAAACACGACAAGTACCAGCTGTCAGCATTCTCATCACTTTTGTCCCTTGGTTCCCAACGAGGGAGTAGTGCTGATAAAGACATAAAACAAATTTAATTACTTTTATGGCTGAAATTCCTGTCGGTAGTGCCAGAACTCATCCCAGTTTGCTCTCTCCAGCTTCTTTTTCAGAGAGAGTGCGGAACATGTCTCCAGATGAGATCAAAATTCCTCCTGAGCCTCCTGGCAGATGTTCTAACCAATTGCAGGTTGGTATAAGTCCACTTCTTTTTTTTTTTTTTTTTTTTTTTAAATGACTTGCAGTTCAGGGGATATTTGGGAACCCTGCTCAGTAATTTTGCACAAGGCAAAGCTCCAGCATTAAAGCTGGGTTTTATCACACTGAGTTTATGAATGCACCGTGTTAATGCTTTAGGCTTTGCAGCAGTTCTAGTTTAGGAATCTCGAAGCAGCTTTAAGCTGTTTTCCAGCCTCTGTGGGCTACTTATGCTTTAAAACAGCTCTTGATCCCAGCAGTGACACAGAAGCAGTGTTTACTGTCAGGGCTGCTCTCCTCTTACCTCAGCAAATTCAGCTCCCTAGCAAAGAACAAGTTGTTTTTCTATACAGGCCCCAAATCCCCTTAACTGGAATAGTTGAGGCAGCAATGCCTGGATTCCTTTTCCACCTACGTGTCTCTGGATCGTAAACATTTAGAGGGAAGGCTGGTAGCTTAGAGGCAACAAAGGAACACAAATGCATGTTTTCTCTGGTGCACACCCAAATAATGGCAGTGACCAAATTTGCAATAACCTTCCGTGTTCTCCTCACTGAGTGCAAATGAAAGAGCAGGGGCTGCTGTCTTCTAACACACGTTTGCGTTTTAACTCTGATTTTCTGCCCAGCAGAAATACAAGTAAAGAATCGCTCTTGGGCTGCTCTGTAGAGTAGCCCCTAATGTGCGGTGGTGATTCAGAGTGACTCACCAACCAGATGATGCCTTCTTCTTCTCCACACACCATACCTGGGCACACCCAAACCTCCTCTAGTGCTGCAGGAGGATTTTACTGTTCTGACATCAATGAACTGGAGTGTGTTAGACCTGAGGAATGCACAGAGCTTGACAGGGCAGACAGAATAAAGCTGAATTTTTCCCCTTTGACAGCAGTTTAGCGTGTTAAATCAAAGGGGAGCTTGTCCTCTCTTGGCAGGTCAAACCACATCTTAGAGCACTTTGAGCAAGGAGATGGGATTGTTCCTTAGTGATGCAAAACGTTCTGGGCTTTTCACTGGTGGTTTGCTCTTCTGTCAAATTTTTCCTCTGATAAACTGCATTGTGAACTCTGCCAAAGGGAGGATTTCTTATTATAAAGTTGACTGAGTAGTTGGCCATCTGTGGACTTTGGGAACCTTATTGCTACTCCATGGGGAGGGGATAAAAGGGAACACCTGCTCAATCATTTCTGCTCCCCAAATCCACCTTTTTGCAGTTGTTCCTTCAAACCTCACAATGTGTGTGCTGGACGAGGAGATAGTGTAATTTCCTCTTGCTGATTTTGTGACAACCTGATGAAAATTTATCTCATAAAAGTTTTTTTAAGGTCGTTGAGTTTCATATCAGCTCCTAACAATCCTCCTTTATTCAGGCTGCAGCAAGCCCTTAGACAATAGTCAGCTCTGTGTTTGACTGTCCAGGGAGGGAGACATGAAGTGACTTATCCAGAAGCAACAAAGGAAAATTGACTCAGCTTCTCCCGTCCTGAAAGACTGAAGGCCCAGCCTCTGGTCTTGTTTTATGTGCCTCTTGTACATGAAAAATTTCTGTCATAAAGAAAAGATGACGGAAGTTACTGAGGATATTTCAGCAGTACCACTTAACTCTGTTCTGTCTGAAAGCTTCTGCCTCTGCTGTCCCTTCACCATCACCCAAGTAGGAATACTTTTAAGTACTTTCATCCACCTTGCTGAGGAAGAAAAAAATCATGTTTGATTTGAAGTCTTTTAGTCTTTTTGGAGAGTAGACTGCTTGACATCTGCAACCTGAGTCAGTTAAGTTGCCTTTTGCCAGGGCTTGTGCCTTGTGGATGATGTGCAAAGAGAAGCTGATTCCATCTGACTGCTACCAAAGCAGGGATTTATGAGCACATTGTTCCTAAGAGCATTTGGCTGCCAGTGGGCACCCCCAGCAATACCTGATGATCACGCTGGGTTTAGTTCTCCAGTAGAACTCGGCTCTGGCTCTGCCTGGGTAACAGATGAGCAGGAGCTTTGCCCTGTGGGCAGTGTAGCCCAGCAGCTCTTTCTCAGGTGCTCACCTGAGGCTGCAGGTGGTTGTTGGTGCTCGTTGTGAGTTGTGGGAGAACCTCTGGATTTCAGAATTGGCTTCTCTGTGTCGTGGCTGTAAAGGGAAACAACAGGCTGGGAAGGAGGAGTCTGTGCCCCATATGCAGATCTTTAATCAGCAAAGCCTTCAGTAAGTGCAAAGAGAATTCCTTTACCAATCAGACAGTTCATGAAGGTACTTCAGACCTTCAAGCAGAACGTGTCTCTTAAGCAACCTGGCCCCAGTGTAAAGGTGAAATCCTAGCTCCATTCAAGGAGGTCACTGGTTCAGTTGGCTTCTTTCCACGTGTACAGTTGTCAGCTGGTGTGCTGCTCCTTTTCATCCTGGCTCACCCTGTAATCTTTCTCTTTTAGGATAAAATTCAAAAGCTGTATGAGAGGAAAGTGAAAGAGGGAATGGATATGAACTACATCATCCAGAGGAAAAAGGAATTTCGCAACCCCAGGTGAGCCAGCATCTTTTCATATATTACTAAAGTACCACAGAGCGAATTTGAAGAATTTTCCTCTTTGTTGGAGTTGTAGCAGAAGAAGGATCCTGAACGGGAAGGACTGCTGCTTACAAATTGTCTTTCTCATTTTTGTGACTCAAACAGTAAAACTCTTCTTTGTGTTTGGTAAAGGAGCAGCTGGAGTTGGTGTGTTGGTTAGATTTTAAATGTGAAGGCTCGGGATGAAGTACTTTAGAAGATGTGACTGTTCTGGGAGCTGGGAGATGTTTTGGGGAATAGGAAATATTCTGGATAATGGGGTGCCACATCCATCATAGCAGGTGTAGCTTCCCAGGTTCTCATTTCACTTTGTAGTCTGAGGAGGTGAGAACCTCTCTCTGTTGACACATCTGAAACACTTCTGTTCCCTTCTACCTCGCTGGTTCTGTTCTGACCTCTTGCTTTTCCTTTGCAGCATCTATGAAAAGCTGATCCAGTTTTGTTCCATTGATGAACTTGGTACAAATTATCCAAAGGTGAGGGGACAGTGCTTTTGACTGGAAAAGGAGTGAGTAAAAGATAAAGTGGAGGTATAAAGTCTCACCTCAGGCTTTCTTGAGCCTGCTTGCCTAGAGGTCCTGCAAGGCAACTTCAGCCTGAGCCTCTGCACTGAGGTGAACATTTTTGTTTGGCACTGAGCCTCAGTGTCTCAACCTTTGCTACAATGATTCTGCACAAAAACTGCTGAAGTGTGGAGGTATGAATGGAACTCCTTGAGGGGGAGAGAAGCTGAGTAGCAGAAAAATGCATGACTTACCCCAGCATCCTTTTTGGCTTCAAAGCTGTTTCTTCATTCACAACAGAACACAGTCCCATAAAAGAAGGTCTGATGGGAACTTTGTGTCACTGGGATACAGGAAGAAATCAGTGATGATTATCATTGTCACCTCTGATTACCATCAGAGAACAGAAATACATAAAACATTTTTGCACTGGGTTTTGTGTTTCTGTGGGAATAGCCCTAATCTGATTTATTTCTTTTTTTTCAGGACATGTTTGATCCTCATGGCTGGTCGGAGGATTCATATTATGAGGCCCTAGGTAATTCCAGGAAGTCTCT